>CP032255.1:42130373-42730373 GCA_005610355.1 Gossypioides kirkii | reverse complement strand
AACAAAAACTTGTCTTTTGCCGAACAAGTTGATGTTCTTGCTGAACGGTATCGTCCAGACATGATTGAGGCAAGAGAGACCTACGATAGCAAAAAACCGGTTGATCTGCCGTAGCTGTGCTGCTAATCGGTATCTTTGGATGTTGTATCTTTTAAGGTATTGTTTCTGAGTCACAAAACACAAAACAACATTTTTTTTTTAAAAGTTCAGTTTGAATTGTGATTAATGTGGGCTTGATTTAAAGCTTTTCTCGTCATAATTTTAGTTATTTCACTCCCTTGATTTTTCTGATCCGAGCTTTGTATCTGTTGAAATTGGGTCTTCATGGCCTTTATATCATGCATTATAGACTTGAGCTTGGAATGAATTATTTAGCTTCGTCATTTGTCAATAATCTCCTTACTGTCCTGGCCCCGCTCTATGCAGTGCATGACGTGATGCTCATTTCCAGTAAGTTTGCAAGTGCTAATCGTGTAATGATTAGTTTGCTTAATTACGATCTTCTAGTGCGAAATGAACAGCCTGCAACCACAACAGTTCATTAGTAATGGATTTAAGAATAAATACTGCACCTGCCATTCCAGTATGAGATGGTGAGAAGTCTGGTGGGTGATTGCTCCACTTTGGACAGTTCTGGTACTTTTGGCGGAAAAGCTTGCTTGCCCAGTTGTAGTTGATCAATCACTTGTTTCGAAGACAACCTTATTTGTGTGAGCCCAAATTCCCCACATCACATATGCCATTGCGAAGTATCCTCTTGTTTGTGTTCATCCCATGTATTTGATCTCATCTCATCATGGATCTAGTTCTTCACTGAGTTAGTTCTTATAGCATCACTCCGAATTGCAAACGGTGATCCTAATCAGACTGCTTTAGCAAAAGGACGTGATGATGTACACTTTCATCTTCCTCACGACAGATGACACAGTTTGTCTCAGTTGATACATTTCTTCCTTGAATTTCCATTTTACATAAACTTTCAGAGGAACATAACCAGTTTGAATGGCATTTTTCATTGCACACGGCTTTCTCTATGTATCCATCTAAAACCTTGTTTATTCCCTAAACAGGACTCTAAAAAAAAGCGGAATACTCGGTCAATCCTCTCTTATTCTTATTGCCTGATCATTTAATACTAGAAATGAATAAATTCGTTTGTTATCCCTTTATCATTTCGGAAAGTTCCTATTTTTATTGTAGTTGAATTTACAACAATTTCATAATCAATCATGAATGATTGACCAGAGTATTGATACAAATAATATCTAAATATCAAATTCGTCTCCTATCGAACTTTTGCAGAGCAAAAAAACCTCTTGAGAAGATCAAAGAAAAAACATGTTTTTTTTCGTTTCCGTAAAGAATTCTTTCAAAAATTTCGAACCTAATTTTTTCAAAAAAGCACATACAGTACTTTTGTGTTTACGAGTCAAAGTTTTAACACAAGAAAACAGAAGTATACATTTTATTCGATACATATTCTTTTTTTTTTTTGAAGATCCACGGTGATAATGAAAAAGATTTCTGCATATACGCACAAATCGATCAATAATATCAGAATCGGGGGAATCGGCTTTTGACCAAAAACATCTTAAATTGATTGTCATTACCTTCCCTTCTTCGGTTGTTTATGTCTTGGAAATCAAGATCAATGGCGTGAGCAGATTTAACCGTGTGTTTCCATATAATTTTATTAGTTCCTCCAAAAATTGATCCAGTTGACGTCCACTGTTGTTTGTAAAGTTTGGAATCTTACACCACGTTCATCGACTTGTGCCCTCCTTGTTATGTTATCATCTCTATTGCTGCCAATCAAGGCCTTGCTTCAGATTGAGAAGAGATTGTATGAAACTGTGATTCCATTCAAATAAGAAAAAAACTGAAAATCAGGAGGAAAAATATGATTTATCATTTTTTTATTGGAAAAGGATAAGGATGCAATCCTTTCTCCATCCTGTCCATCCCCACGAGTGAGTGACATTGCTTAGCTTGGATTTGCATGAATTCCTCATTCTTACAATATTGTTTAACCATTGTCTCCTTTAAGATAGTATTATCATCCCTCGCTATTCTCATATACCCTCAGCTTTGAGTAAACCTATTCCTCCATTCGCTTTTCTGTTGCACATTTTATCCCAATTCATGCGACGCATTTTCCTTTCACCCCCCCACCGGAAATCTTCTTTGGTGCTTGGAAACAAGAAAAGATAATAATAAATGGAGATACTTGACAGCACCGATTTAATGAGTCTAGGATTGGAATAGTAAAAAGCTTTTAAGGAAAGAATGACTATATGAGGAATGACCAGATTCGTAGGTGGGTTGAGTTTTTCATAGTTAGAAAGTAGATGGGATTCTATTATCTCAGTATTTCTGTTTTGGGACTTGGAGCTGATATGAGTATAATCACAGTTCTTTTAACATTTCAACAGAAGCTTGGGCTTGGGTGTTGCTGGCCCCCCAGTAAAAAATGGTACTATCCTAGGCTAGAAGTTTAACATGCCTCCTCTAAACCTTTGATTTGTTTGGGCGATACACTGGTGCGTTTATTGTTGGTTCGATGTGCTTGAATCTCTCTTTATCTCTTCCAACTTGGGGTGTGAGTGCCGGATGCTATTCTCGAATCAAGTAATAGAGATAATGACAATAATAAGGTCAAAGAAGATAACGAAAAGAAGGATCCAACAAAAAAGAGGAAAGCAGAGTTTGATAGGTATAAAAAGGAATCTCGGAAGGCTCATAAAAAGCATAACACAAGTAAAGATGCAGTTGAAGAGATTCCAATGGAAACTTGTTTAGGTGGAAAAGGGAATGCAGAACAAGAAAGTAGCAAGAAGATGATTTTGGAGAACAATGGAGAAGCAACACGGGTTAGGAAAGACAAACACTAGAAGAAGAAGAAGAAGAAGAATAGGGATCGAATTGATGCAGTTGCTACTGTGACTGAAATAGAGAAGATTTGCAGCCCTGAAGGCATTAATAAGGTGGTGCATGGAAAAGAAGAAGCATATGAGAAGCGGAAGAAGAAGGACAAGAAACAAAAGCTGGAGAAGGTGAATGGTAATGTTGCTGATGATATTGCAGCAACGAGCAGTGCAGGTGATAGAAAGGGTACTGCCTGGTAAAGAGAATTCAGCCGGTAATTGAGGTGGTGATGCTGAAGAATATGGTAATGGACTCAAGACGAAATCAGAATCAGTGGAAAATGATTCCAAGGATGGACATAATAACGGTGATGCAAGAACCCAAACTGTTGAAAATGCTACAGCTAAAGAGAAATATAAGAAAGTGAGTTTGGTTGATCAGGTGAAGGTTTTTCCTTCTACGGGTGTTACAGATGAGGCAAAGAAGGCTTAGTATATGGTAAGCGTTTCTCAAAAGAAGAAGATGAGATTGTTATGAATGCTGTTGCCGAATACGTTGAGTCTCATAATTTAGGTGATTTCTGAACTGTGGAGCTCACAAAGAAGCAAAAAACTGTTGGAAGGAAATTCAAGCAGCATTCCTTGGATGTTCTTTTCGAAAGGGATGAGAAACATCCATGGACTCCTGAAGAGTTAGAGATGGTGAAGAAGTTAGTCGAAAAGAGATTGTTGGGTGATTCACTTGGCGTAGAATAAGACTACCCAATGTGGCTTAGTGAACATGGATTTATCTATGAAAGTGAGTGAAGAAAAGAAATCCAAGCACGGTATGTTGCAGAGACAATATCTGTTGGACTGCAAGATGTTGCAGAGAAACTTCATCTCCTGCTGTACCAAATGGTAGCAGAAGGTGTATGGGTGGATGTCGATGCTTTTTCTACCTTGGGTACTTGTTGCATAGAAGATGTCGACTGGGACAATCTTCTCCAATGTCCAAACAAAGACATGGTTGAGGCCTATGATTGATCTGCCATAGCTGTTGCTGCTACATTGAAGGTCTCTTGTTTCTGAGAAATCCTAGATGATTCATTCATTAAATGAAATTGAATTGAGTTGGATTGTATAACGATAATCTTTACTTTTGCTTTGTTCCTGATATTAAATGTAAATTCAATTCTGTGTTCTGAATTTTGCTATAAATTTCGTTATGTTTTTTGATTCTACATAATAGACTACATAATCTTTTCTCGGTTAAGATAAAAAAAAGTGTATCCCGTATTTGCTCCACCTTATGACAACATCACGTAATATCTCAAATTCTTACTCAATATAATAGATGGAAATGAATCGTCTCTTCATCCATAGTTTTAATATGATATCTGTTATACTGTATATATTTTAAAACAAAATAATTTATTTGAGACGGACTAAAACATAGTATATTAATTATCACTTTGCTTCTTCTGATTAGCTCTTCTAGAACCTTGAATTAATTTTGTACTATGAAAGATTAACATGTTCCATTACCACATTGAACATAGCCTAATAATATATTAATTATTCTGGAGCCTTAAATTAATTTGTACCACCAAAAATTGGTTCATTCATTACCAAACAAGAAAGATCCTTTTTATCCCAAAGAATAGTATGCATGGTTGTATTGTCTACAGGACAGTATATTTCTTTTCCTTTAAGAAATATTAATTGAATAATAAAATTTTCAGGGGTACGAGAAACACATAAGCAATGATTTTTTCTTAAATTATTTTTTTTAAGGATTATATCGAGAACTCTTATTGTTCTATTATTTATCTTTACATCTCCACTTTTAATTATGAGAGGAATAATTACTAGTAAGAAATCTAATAATTAAGTAATTAGTGTCACAATCCACAAAAAAGATGCAATTCATAGTTAATGTTTAGGCGTATGCAACCAATGACCTTTTATACAACATTGATAATATAAGTTATTTTCACTCCTTAAAGGGTTTTCTTTGAAATTCTTGTTCTCATTTTTATCTTCATTTATTCACTTTTGGCAGAGAGAAGAATTAATATGATAATCTCTTTTACAATTATTATAAAGCCATTTACTACGTCCATGTCAAAGATTACGTCTAATAATTAAGTATTATTTTTCAATAGTATATGAAGAGTATAATTTAAAATTTAGAATTATTATTTTTAAATTTTATTATTATAATATAATTGTAATATTAAACAATTTATTATTTTAATAATTTATTAATATAAATTATTATATTATTAAATATTTATGTTGGATAATATTGAAAATGATAGTATTTGATATTGATATTTTAATATTTTAAATATTTTTAAAATTAGAATTAAAAATTTATTGTTAGTATAATAATATTAGGCTTCATTCAAATTAATTTTTATATAAAAATAAATTATACACCTTTTTTTTTTTGTAAAAATAAAACATAAAAATTTAACTCTCTATATTTATGCATTCTTTTTATAAATTACTTTTAGTCAGTGAAACAGAGGCATCCTAAATAATTACCGTAAATAAGACATTATTACTTTAACAATATATTCTCTCATGAAAAAAAAACAGAAGAATCTCGTATGTTGACTTGATAATCTAAAGTGTTTATTATCTCAAGTGTGATTTGAGTTAAAATTGCGTTAGTCGTATTATTTTTAAGGCATTATCTTTCCCTTATAATTTATTAAAAAACAAACAAATGAGAGGTTTTTGTAGTAATTACTACATGTATGAAGTTAACATTTATTTCTAAACCAAACAAATCCATTTTTGATAATTATACATATTTAAATTCACAACTAAACAACATATTTTCATATTTGTCTGAATAGGATTGGTGTTCAACAGACATCGTCATCTTCATGCAAAACTCTGGTAAAAAAATTACTCAAAAGAATAGCCATTTACAGTAAGTAAATAATTATTTTTAAAAAAAAAAAAACACCTTCCTAAGACGTCAGTAAATACCCTTAAATATGTATATATATCTGTTAATCATAGATTGGTTTTCTTGTTGCTACCCTTACATCACCATTGGCACGTTACAAAGAAGGAACTTATGGTTTTTGGTTTACATTTGTAAAGGAACCAGACAAGTTGCATGTTTTGTCAGTTGAAATTTTATTTCAAAGTCATCTTGTTTCTCACTTTTCATCAAAAGCATACATATCAGCCTATATATACATGCATGTTCATAAGTGTAAGAGTGTGTGAGAGTGAGAATCAATGGCGTCATCGAAGAACATGGGGTTAGAGATGGCTTTATCAACCAACCCTTCAACGAAGAAACCGAGGACTGGTTCTGCAAACAAGGCCAGTGCTTCAAAAAACAAGAAGACAACCACCAAAGACCGCCATGCAAAGGTTGATGGAAGGGACAGACGGATCAGGTTACCACCTGTTTGCGCGGCTAGGATTTTTCAGCTCACAAGAGAACTTGGGTTGAAAACTGATGGTGAGACGATCGCATGGCTGCTGCGTCAAGCTGAACCATCGATTATTGCTGCTACTGGTACTGGTGTAAGTGAAACATCAACAACACCTGGTCCGACCAACAACGACAGCACTGACACTGGTTTGATTCCTTTCTCAACTGGTTCAGATTCACCTTTGGCTACCTCGGATTATAGGCCTTGTATGGCCTTCCTTGAGGAACATGAGGGTATGTTGTTGAAGAACGGTGGGGATGTTTCAAAGGGAGAACCAAGTTTACCACCTTTGGAGTTCGATTTTGATTTGGAGTTTTCTGCTAATGAGATGGCTATGTTTCAAGCAGCTGCAAATCATGGTAAAGAAGGGAAATTTTGAGTGTATTTTAGTTACTAAATTGTAAGAGAAGAAAAAGAAAGGACTTGCTTGTTGTTTTAGGATAAATAAATATGCTGTAATCTTAAGTTTTATGTGTAGTGGGGCTTTGAACGTGTAATCTTTAACTGAATGTCGGAATATGTGCACAAATTCACTACTTATTTAATTTTATCGCTACAGGGACCGGAAACATCATCGGCACGCCCAACGGACTAGCTTGCATTGAGAAATTATGTCTTCATTATTTCAAGAAATTTACAAATCAAGATGATAATGTCTTTGCTCTTAAAAATCAAACATTGAATCAAATGTGGTAGAAAATACGCACTCCAAACATTTGTTCCCAGATATTCATTGATATTCATCAGGTGACACGAAATGCTTGTTCTGAAGCATTCGCCCTTTTTTCTTCTTCTTCTTCTTCGTCGGCCCAAATCCCGACACATCTGAGAAGAAGACAACATTATTTATCAACTTGCAAAACATGAATAGAGATATAAAAAAGGATATGTTTGATGACTGTTTCTCCATTTCTGCAGATGTGCCTGTTCTCGGCCTGTGACACATGCATTTTGCTACTCACGAAATGTTCCTTCCGTTCCAGAGACCTTGCTTGCATTGACCAGTATCCCCATCGAAACATTGCCGCTTATGCAGCAAGTCAACAAATCATGCTATGCACCTAAAATCCTCTCAAACCCAAAACTTAAAAGATATACTGTCTGATAAATTATCTCAATGTAATGACATTGACAACCTATGTCCGTTCATCTGTGTTGCAAAAGAAACTGTGTTTCACCATTAGCAAAACAACTACATCGAATCTCTTTGGCAAGAAAGAGTTCAAAGCATGCGAACTATGACGCCATATTCGAGAAATACGGAATATATTTCCGTGTCTTTTATCAAGTTGTCGACTAGCGACACATTTAAGACATAATGAGTGAACAGTTCCCAAGACAGTAACTGGCCAACTCAAACCTGCCACCAGTACACTGTCCCGAAAAGGTTATACAAAAGAAGTAAGTTCCGAGGATGGATATTTACCTCCAAATGGATAGATTGAGTTGTAATGCACCTCTGCCCAAAAGCTCAAAAAAATAACTGCACACGACAAATTAAGCCGAGTAATTCAATGCAAAATGTCCACCAAATGTTGTAATGATTGAACGAACTCTTGTCTTTCTTCTCTTGAAAACAGCAAGGCGAAAATGACAGATAAAATATTCAAGTGAATAACTTAAAGGGTCAAACCCAATGCTACTTGGACACGGGTACGAGTGCTAGATAAAACTATGTATTCAACACGGATATGATCAGATTTTTGTAAGTTTTCCACGTGTTAGGAGTATACTTGAAGGTCACAACCCCATATCTATATGTGGGACACGAATGTTGGACACGGATACTTCAAGAAAAATAAAGAATCCGAGCAACATATTTAAACCCAACGACAAAATGCTAGAAGGAAGGGTTAAAATGGCGTTCAACATATTGATTTAAATCCACCAAAAAGAATTTATTCATAGATTCTATAAATGAAACTAATTGAAGCAAAAGTGAGAGCAATTGTACCTCGTTTCGACTTTTTGACATTCGGGAGAATCTCAACGTAGCAAGTGTCCTTGAAAGATGTTATGACAAATATTTTAACACCATACTGCAACACGTCACTAGCAACGATTAGACACCCAATATTTGCATCATATATTTTTAAGATAGCCAATTCTAGTTTTTCCGACTAAAACAACGAGTGTATACTTCAAAGCAGAGAACGGCAATATTGGCATCGATTAGTCTTTCAAATCATAAATTCATACTGCTTATCAGGACAAACTAGCCGGATGATTCGATATGCAGGTCAGGCAACAATTTAAACCAAAATGAAATCGACACAGCTGGAGCATACCAAATCCGCGGAAGCTTGCAAAGTTACATGATCACCCCATTCACCACTCCTATAAGCATCCGCATAATGAAGAAATAAGGTTAACATAAGTCAAAAGAAATAATGTTCAAGTGAAGGAATAGAAAAATACTTGGACATCTTCTCCAGATAGTCACCATATGCCATGAGAACGTAACCCTCGTATTTATCTGGATATGACTTAAGCTGATCGTGCACGATATTGCAAGACAAGAAACATTGAACAGTGAAATTCAAAAGCAATGCACAATGGTTTCAATGAAAGACTATAACACAAGCTCAACAAAAATAAAAAGCCCGAAAGGCCTACCTGATTTACGACTTGCTGTCTCAAAAATTCATGATGCTCAGGAGATCGATAAAATTGATCAGATAGAGAACGGAACTGGAAACATCATTTAATGAATGAGACATTAGATGTGTAATTTGTATTAAGCAGTGCACTAACAATTAATTAGCTTCCATGAGCCTAAAGTCACGTAAGATATCATGCAAGAGTATTTACAATAAACTACATTATACCAGGGGAAAAGTCAGATGTAAACTAAGAAATCATAAAGTATTTACTTTACCATCTCTTACTAGTACTTTCCTAACATGCATTATTCTGTCTACACATTAAACTTCCATAAACATTTTGGCTTCTTACTTTCAACTATAAGAACTAACCTGACAATTACCATCTCCTTCAACTTTAAGCTCCACCAAATTATAGACCTGTAATCTGTTATAGCAAAAGAATTTCCAATATATTCAAAAAATAAGTCAACCAAAGAGGAAAATGAAAACAATAGAACCATATAAGCAGAAACAATAGAACCACAGAACCTTTCTAGTAGCCTTTGATGATCTAAAGTTGCTTCATCAACCGAGGGTATTTCACCATTGATTCTCGGAACATGCTATACACAACAAGAAGAAACCGAAAATCATAAACTATAGCCTTATTTGAATTGTCATAATCAGTTATCCAAAGCTTATAGTCACACTAACAGGAACAGGAACCATCTGATTCAGCCGTTTACCCACTTCACCATCAAGTGCATACTCATCTGCTAGCTCCAATGAATATAACCAGTCCACCTCCGATACCAATTTTTCTTCAGGGCTAGAGCACGAACTCGAAGGATCTGTATCGTCTTGCACTTCCTGACCACAATTCTGTCCTACAAATCACAAAATATAAACACAAGAATGCAACACATTAAAAAAACATAAAAGGAACATCGAACATTGAACTCGAATATCAGAATTTCGGTTATACCGGAACCAAAGTCTCCAATGGACTGATCAACACAATCATGTGGATAACCAGGCACTTTGTTCAAAGATTCAATAATCGCAAGTTGTGACAATTCTTGCAATTGAAGAGTGTGAGCAATAGCCTCATCATTTTCAACATTGCAACATTCTCCGGTACCAAAATGATCCTCGAAATAATTTACAGGGTAATGCTCCTCATCTTCTTGAGTTACCACACCATCATATCCACAACCAGCATAAGGATCACTATCGAATAGTTGCAATCCCCAATTAACAAAATCATGTTCTTGTTCATATGTAATCATTATCTGTAAATATAAGATAAATCTCCAAAACCCCCAAAATGTGCTTCGTCCTGAAAATGAACAATTATAGATCAATAAATAAATACCAAAGCTTAGTTGTTTAACAACAAAATGCAAAACCCAGATTCATTACAGGATTTGCAGATAAAAAATCAAATAAAATTGGCATCAAAATAAAGAATGAATAAACAGAAAAGAAAATTGAGATCATAAAAAAAAAAAAATGTCAGATCAAACAATGGCATTATACAACATTAAACAATAACTAAAAAATATAAGAAAAAAGGACTGATTTTCAAACTTACCAGAAAAGTAGAGGAAAATTAAGTAAGATAATCATCCATAAATTTAACAGTAATAAATATAGAGAAAAGAAAAAGAAATTGCCGCAAAAATATGAGAAAAGTGTAGTGTGGGAAGGAATTTTTATTTTAAAAGAAAAAGTTTAATTAAAAATAGATAAAATAAAATAAATAACGGAGGGAAAAGATGGAAGTCACGAGGTTTATAGCCTACGCTTTTCTTCCGCCACTTAATCATCACAATTTTCGCCACTTCTAGTATACTATTCCCTCCCTCCTACTTCATTTGTTTTTTAAATTTTAATTTCAAGAATTTTGGCAAATTTTTAGAAATTTCAGTAAATCCTTAAGTATTTTGGAATTTTTTTAGAAATGTTAATAAAAATTTGGGTACTTGTTAAAGACTTTGTATATGATTTAGAAAATTTGGAAATATTGGCAAAATATTAGAAATTTTGGTAAAGTCTCCGAAATTCTGATAGAAATTTTGATAAAAAAAATTTAAATTACTCAAAACAAAAAAAAAATTATAGAGATCAATTGTATAATTTAACCTAAAATTTTTATTTGAAATGATGATTTAACGTGTCAGATCAGTTTACCATTACACCGTTAATGATAATTAGCGATTCAGTGACTAAAATGTTATAATACGATAACGTAAGTGACTAAATGTAACATTTCAAACATAAATGACTAAAATGTAACTTGAGACAAACAAAAATGACTATTTTGATGGTTTATCCAAAATAATAACACATCAAACAAGAAGAGATGTTATGTTGTAAATTGCAATGAACCACCATAACCCATTTTGCAAATTTAAACTAAATCAAATGTGTTGTGTATCCAATATTTACTATTTTCACAATAATTCACACCCAATTTGCAAGTTTTAGACTTAAAAGTGCCAAGTATATCATGAAATAGCGCTAAGTGTAAAACCATCATTCAAAGCTTCAACTTTTTATAAAAAATAAAATAAAAAATTATTATTGATATTTTGCTTATCCAAACCCTAACAAATTCCAAAAACCAAAAGCAATGATTCTTTAGCACCAAAATTAATATTGCAAACATCGCCAAATGAAGTCCTTAACCTTAGGAATAGGCGGCAGTTCAGTGCACTTGGCAGCCCCAAAGTTTCAACCCTGCTCCCTGCCCCTTCTAACCGACATCCCAAATCAATTTACCTGCTTTCTTGTAGTAACCAATCCACACACTCATAATGCAGCTGACACTCACCCTCTAGCAAATCCTCCACTTTCATCTCTCCCGAGCAGACCACCCATGTTTACATTATAACATTATGTTATATGTTGCTATAAAATTAATTTTTATGTCTTACCATCTACTAATAACACAATATAATATATCACAAGCCTAAAAAACAATTCGAGCTCAAACTTAGACATTCAACATTTGATTACTCGTCTAAACTCGAAAATCACGGTTCAATTTTTTGTTTATGAATATTTTCGTTTAGGTGAATATATTGATGAATGAAAACAAAATTAAAAAATAATTACGAATAAATTTAAAAGCAAACTTGATAAAATAAGAATACCCTTCACTTGTTTGTGTATTTCATTGTTTTATATTCTATATTTATATTAATTTTCACGGTTTATAGATTTTGTAAATTCATATATTTGTATTGTATTAATCAATGATTTTTTAGATGAATCATGTATATATTTATTTAAATTGAATTAACTATTGAATTACGAATTTATAATAATTGATTCCGATTGAAACCGTGTAATAAAGTATAATCATCCTGTTGTTTTTATTTAAAACATAATAAAATTTTGTGCTAATATTTGAGAGCTTGGGTAAGTAGTTCCAACTTAAAACAAGTATATTTTCGGAATTCTGTGTGTTGATTTGATGGTCAAGAACGTTTATTATTTTAAGTATGACTTGAGTCACACCAACCGCGTTGTTGTATATTTTCATAGTACTAATCTAATGATAAAGTTTAACAAATATTTTGAAGTAAAAAGGATCTCAGTTTTGTAAAATAAAAAAAATTAAATTCATAATTAATTAAATTTTTATAGTTTTATATAACTCATTTTTCCTTTGTGTATATTTGTATTTGATTTTGTGATTCTGGTTTTAAATATATATTTTTTGAGTGTTTTTGTGAGATTATCTCTCAAAAAAGCTAATTTCTTTATTAATATTGTATCGTTCCTGAATGTTACGTCTTAAATAGGTCTCATGCATTTTAACACGTATCCTACTCTAAAATAACACATGTTCATCAAGTATGGATTCGCTTGCATGATAATGCGAACCTTTTGAATCATATATATATATATATTAAAAATATTAAAAATCTAGGTGACAATCCACGCGTACTTGATAATAACATGATATTATTTATTTTTTATGTCACTTCAATAAATAATTTAAAAATTATAAAATAATAATATATAAAAAATTCATAAAATAAAATAAAAATAATATAGTACACGAAAATTACCATGTGGACTGTCATACTTAAAATTTTAATATTTTAATAATTATTTCCAACAATTATAACTTTTATTTGAAAGGTTGACCAATACTGAAATGTCAAATCTTGCTACAGTCTTTGTAGTAGCAGTACCATGCTAAATTGTGAGTTTAGTTCCTTATATTTTAAATTTGATTAATTTTAATAATGACTCAAATAGTAGTAGTTAAATTAATTAAGTCAAAATTTTATTATTAATCCCACACTATTTTTAAATTATAAGTTTAGCATATATTTTTCAATTCAATCATTTTTAATTCTTATGCTTTTCAAACTTAAAATTTTAATTTTAATCTAAAATGATAATTATTAAATTTATTAATTGAAATAATGTGATTTTTTGGTGAGTATTATAGAAAAATATTAAGCTAATATGACATTTCATATGTGATCATATATTACCTTGTAATATTTTAAAAATAACAAAATTTAATTATGAAATTTCAATATTTTATATATGAATTAAATAATTATTTTTCACTCTAATGAAAACTGTTTTAATTTCCCAAAGAAGAAAAGGGCCAACAAGCTTAGGGCCAGTCCCTGTCTTTCGGCCTAAAAGGACAAACGCGCTGTATTTCGTCTTCATATTTAAAAATTTTAAATAATTGTTTTAAATTTTTTCATATTTAAAAGGACTAAACCAAGAATTTTCCACAATTTTCCCACGGAGGAGAAACAGAGGCCGTTCCCACTTGCGCTGGTTCACGGCGGCGCCCCTCTCTATAACAAATAACCATCGCCTGCTTCGCCATGTTTTCTTTGATCACATTTCCGACTAATTAACCCCAAACTCATCAAATTTTTGATTTTTTTCCAATTTGGTCCGCTTCCTTCAATTCTATGTGCAAAACCAAAAGGCAACCGACGCGTCGGAACCTCGATCTGTTTCGTCCAGATCTCAACGAACTCGCCCGAGTCACTCCCCTGGAACTCAGTCAAATAGCCTGAGTCATTCCCCTATTCCTTCCTCTTCTAATCCCACCAGCGACGTTTACGCTTCCTCTTCATCGTACACCAAAGCGGCGTCGTCTGGGACCGGAACATCAATTTCAAGCCGTACTTCACTTTCAAGCCTCCGTGAATCCCTCCCTGAAAGCCCTCACATCTATCACATAAGTGAAATCAGAGCTGCCACTAACAATTTCCTAGCCAAACGGTACTCTTCCTCCTCTTCCACCTCCACCGCCGCTTGTTGGCGTTGCAACCTCCGCGGCCATGACACCGTTGTTTTCCAGCGCAGGTTCCGCCACAAAATTCAAACGTCTCAGTTAAAAGAACGATTATCCGTCATTTGTAGAAGCCATCACATGAGTATAATTAAACTCCTTGGTGCTTCCGTTTCCGGAGATCATATTTACCTTGTTTATGAGTTCGTTGAAGGATCGAATCTTGTTGATTGTTTGAGAAACCCTAGAAATCCAAGCTTTACTGTTCTTTCGAATTGGATGTCAAGAATGCAGATCGCTACTGATCTCGCTCACGGCATTGATTATGTTCATAACAAAACCGGATTGAATCTCAGTATCGTTCATAATCACATTAAAAGCAGCAGCATTATCGTTACGGAGCCTTCTTTCAATGCAAAGATTTGCCATTTTGGAACCGCACAGCTTTGCGGCGAAACGGAAGAGGAAGAAGCCGTGGAAACTGATACCTCGAAACGCGAAACGGAAATCGAAGAAATAACGGAAGAAGTTAACGCCGCAAGTTTAAGGAAATTGAAGAGATCTGATAGCGGAGATAGACAATTCGAAGGCGCAAGAGGTTACATGTCACCAGAGTTCAGATCTAGCGGCGTCGCGACGCAGAAATCCGATGTCTTCGCCTTCGGAGTGGTGATTTTGGAGCTGTTTTCAGGTGAGGAGGCGTTAAAATACCGGTACGATAAAAAGACAGGTAATTTCGTACGAACGTCTTTAATGGATACGGCGGAGGCAGCGGCGGCGGAGGGAAGTGATGGGCTGAGAAGGTGGATTGATAGACGGTTGAACGATTCATTTCCGGTCGATGTGGCGCAGAAGTTGATACGTCTAGCGTTGGATTGCGTACAAGTGGATCCAGATAAACGGCCAGATATGGGACGCGTGGCAGGGAAAATTTCGAAACTTTACTTGGAATCTAAAAAGTGGTCGGATAATGTAAATATCCCGACAGGCATTTCTGTCTCATTGGCGCCCAGATGAGATGA
The DNA here is from genome assembly GCA_005610355.1 of Gossypioides kirkii. NCBI lineage: Eukaryota > Viridiplantae > Streptophyta > Magnoliopsida > Malvales > Malvaceae > Gossypioides > Gossypioides kirkii. Next base: position 42,715,172 of record CP032255.1, on the reverse strand, counting down.
GCTGGGAAAATGGCGGCTTTATTAATTTAATTTTAGTTTGTATTTCCTTGTTGATTTTGACACGAGTTGAAAATCACCAATTTTTTAATTATTTTTCTGTATTCAACAACAAAAGCCTTAACATAATTAGTGTAGCTTTTTGTGATTAATTTATTGGAAATACATAATTTCAGTTAATTTTTAATGGATTGTCTTTAATTTATTTATTTGTAATTTTCTAGTAAAATTATCATGAAAATTATTGTATTAGAGGTTAGATTATATTTTGTCATAGTTACAAAAAAATGAAAATTTAATCTATGTACATTAGATCAAAGAGTAAGTCAGTTTTTTTATAAAAAATTTTATTTATTTTTACTGTTAAAAATTAACGTAACTGACAGAATAATTAAACAATTACACGTGGTGTGCTAAAATATAGGGCCAATTTTTAATAATATAAATATAATTTTTAACGGAATGATCAATTTACTATTTGATTTAATATTTAAAGATTAATTTATTAATTTTTCGAATAAAAAACATAAAATATAATTTAACTCTTAAAACATCATACTTTCACCATAATTTTCTTTTAACATTTTTTTATAATATTAAGATATTCATATATTTATTATATCTATATTACTTTTCGGTGTTATAAAATTGAGGCATATGCTGCCCGCTGTAGACTTGTCGTAGCTATTGAAATAGTCTCGTGCATTACGTGTGAAATGAGGGCTTCAATAATTATGTAGGGGAATAAAAATATGAATTCCTTTATTATCAAATAATTTATTTGAGTTTTATTATTATTTAATTGATAATTAAATTAAAAATTTGTATATGTTAGATGTTTAAATCCGTAAAAAATTAATTTCAAGACTTCTAAAATTTTTCAAATATTTAAATGTGTATTTTTTTATGTAATCAAAAAATTAATGATTTAAATATCTGAATTTATATCCATTATTTGCATAAGTAATGCAAATTTTGATAATGGATTACATTTGTTTATTTTTTTTTTGGTGAATGGATTACATTTGTTTTAAGTCTAAAACAAATAATAATTTTAGAATTCAAAGATGCTAAAATTGAATTGGTTATGTAAATTAGCAATATGAATTGCCATCCTTAGAAGAGATGGGAGGAATCTCACATTAGTAGAGAAGAAACTTGGTTTCTTTTAAATAAAATTTAAAGTTGGAATTTTATGAATAAAAAAAAAATATCACTAGAATTTAATATCAAAAGATGTTGGACAAAAAATGAAAGGGTATATTATACTAATAGTCACTCAATTATTATTAATTTTTTTTGAGCACCCAACTATGAAAAACTACAAAATAATTTCATGACTTTTTAATTTTGTATTTTTTGTCACCAGCTGTTAACGTAAAAATGAAAATATCCAAAAATCTAAAATAATTAAGTGATCGAAAAAGATAAAATTAAATAGTTGAATGATCAACAAATATTCAATAATAATTTAAGGATATTTTATAATTTTTTATAGTTGAATAAATAAAAAAATACTAATGATTAAAACACAACTAACGCAGATTACCCAAAAAAAAAATAAAGGAATCCCACATCGATTGTAGAAGTTAGGAATTAATCAAAAGGGAGACCTAAAAAGGTTTGGCTATCAGAATTTTTCAAAGTCTTAAGTCTTTACAGACGTGGGGGTTCGTTTAATTTCTTAAATTGCAAGATAATGTCAGAGACCAAAAAGCTAACAATGGCGTCAACAAGAAACTTAAATTTTCTCAGATAAATAAACTCAAATTTTCTTTCATGCCAAACAAACAAACAAACGAAAAGAAAATTTGTTTACATAGCTAGCAGATATCGGAATTCAAAGTCATATGGTATTTTCTCAACAGTAATGGATGATGATGTTTTGCCAGCATTATGGTTCCTATAACAATCCACCATTGATTTCCTTAATGAACCAGAAGTGGGTAATTGTTGGCAAACCCATTGAACCAATGAGTTCATATCCACAGCAAAATCAAACATGTTGTTCAGCAATAGTTCTGGGAATGCAATCTTTTTTGTATTGCTCACCATTATTGATGCTTGCAAGTACTCTTGTTTTGATTTCTCTAACTCACTTGAAACTCCATCGCCAGTGTATATTCTCACCTGAAAAAAAAGGGGTAACTTATTTATTTATTTTTGGCTAAATCCGGGCCTAACCTTTTAGGGGTTGTTCACATAAGGACTAAATCTTTTAAAATTATCATATAAAGACTTAAGTGCGTGAAAAGCTCTTACTCGAGCATTTTTGTAAAAATTAAGTCCTTATATGATCTTTATATTCGAGCAACCCATAAGAAGTTGTGTCTTAATTTGAGGATTTAGTAATTTATTTTCATAGTTTGTTTAAGGTTATAGGTAGACTTTTGCCATGGAACTTACTGCCGGTGAAGATCGAGTTCCGCAACATAGAGCGAACGTGACATTTCGGTCGGTTAATTCAAGTCCGTAAAGCTTCTGAATGGTGGCTTCTCGGTCGTCTTCTTTGTCACTACCCTTTGGATATGATCTTGTTTTAGGATATAGCCAAAAACCAGAACTTATATATATATGTATAGGGACAGTACTAAAAGAAATTACCTCTTGTATCTTTGAACCTGTTGATTGTTTCCTGAGAATGTGATGTTCCATTGCTTGAGCACTTATTGTGTTGCCTCCGACATCGAGAGTTGCCTGAAACCCGATACGACATTGTTACTTAATTGATGTAGGATAACACTATTTTTAACACCCCCACAAAACTAAATCCCAAGATGTACGTACATACCTTGTTAGTCAAAGCCAAAAGATCTTCAGATGTCTCAGGTACACCATACTGGATATATCCCTATAATAACCAAATCATCATTTAAGCACACACCTCTCTCAAAATTACATCAACAAAGGTACAAGCACTAACGAGACTTCTACACTAGGTATCAAATTGCATTTTACCCATTTTACTCAAAACCAAAATGTGCAAATTAGTCCCTATATGTTGGATAAAAAAAAAAAGACCCTTCTCTTAAAACAATCCATCCATTTCTATTGTTAAAAACTAATCATTATACGCCAGCATGAGATACACATGGCACGCCACGTGTATCTGTCCAGTTACTTTGTCAGCCACACAGATTTATAATAGTAGATGGATGAAATTTTTAACAGAAAGGGCCAATTTGCTTTTTAATCTAACGTGCATGGACTAAATTGTCCAATTTTTTAAGTAATAAGGGTAAACTACAATCTAACTTTTAGTAACAAAGGTACTTAATTTTACTGATAACTAAAAGGGAGCTTCATTTCCATACTATACATGCATAATACAAGCATTGTACGTGTTGATCCAAAATGCTAATTTCTGCTGGTGAGTTAATGCCTTTAAATCCACTTTTTGGAGATTGCTCATCAAGACCCTGCAGATGGAAAAACAACATCAGAATTTGTGGAAATGAAAACACACATTCAAGCACTGTCCAAGTAATATTACCTTAGCTTTTTAAGTAAAGGAACATAACTCGAACTCGAAATGCATTTGGGGTCCATAGAGCTTGATGTGAATATGGCAAGGTTCTTATAAGGACCAATGTCCCTTGGAATAGACCCTTCCATGTTGAAAATACCATAAGGATCTTGTTGCCTTAATTTCTTTTGTGGATTTGATTTGGGATTCAAGGTATTTTCTACCCTGAAGCTTCTTGAGCTCAATGGAGTGTTCACAGACCTAGTAACATTGCTTGACTTCTCCAGCTCCATTGCTCTTGATGTTCTAAGTAACCTCACAAAAATGAAGTGCAAACATTTCATGATGTTCTCTGATAACTTGTTGGGATGCCAATTATGGCTGTTCTTTTCTACAATAAATGGGCTAGATGGTGATTTTGGTGGTAGGTCCAAGTTGCCCTCCACAATACTTTCCCTTGTCTGAAATAAAGAACAAAAAGGGTTAATTGCATCATATATCTTCAAATTATGGCTTAATTCTAAATTGGTCCCTTAACTTCTGAACGTTATGATTACATCTCTAAACTATCGATGTTATATCAATTAGGTCGCTTAAGATCTAACGTCTCACTTACGATTTTAGTAATGGAAGGACCACATCGAACTGGTTTAAAATGAGGAGTGCCGTTAACTCAAACAAAAAAGCATTCATTATCGTATACAGAACTCCATTAAAACACCTTCATATGTAAGAAGCCTTACCTTGAAGTAACCACTTTTCTTGGGGATCTTCTCTTGGAATAGTGCTCTTGGATTCCCCATTGTCTCATTTAGGGTCATGAAGTCACAGAGAGTATAATCACCTTTAATAGCTTTGCTAATGAAATGCAAAGCCTTGGTCTCAAAAACCATATTTTCTTGTTCATCTTGCATTCTGGGATTTTTGTGTGTTGATGCTGTCTTTTCCTTTGTGATGATGACTTCATGTTCTTGGCTTAGACCATGTTTAAGTTGGCTTATTTGGGTTTCTAAATCAGCTATCTCACTTTCCACCATAGCCAGCTCTCTTAATAGCTCTTTCATCTTCAAATATTCAAACAATATATGGATATATAACACAAGTGCATGGTTAGTCACTGTTATGTTTTGTCCAAAACACCTTGAATATGTTTCGTATTGATCTTTAAAGCCTGAATAAATTAAAGAAAGACAAGGAATTTACGGTAGAATCCAATCTCTTCTACTGATCCTAACAAATTCTACTATGCTATAATATGCTGCTTCCATATAAATATATCTATATACATATGCTTGCATGCATGCATGCATGTATGTATTAAGAATAAAATGAGAGAGAAAAGGCTTACTTTTGGAGGGAGGAAATTTGGGATAGAGATAGAAGAGCCATCCCCTTGAAGCTGAAATTGTGAAAGAATTTCATGCATTTTTTCTTCTTGATTTAGCATTTTTTGAAGCATGGAAACCTATATAATAATGAATTCAAAAAATCATCATCTTTAAACCTATAGATAAAATTAAAACTTGGCAGACTACACCCATTCTTCTAAATCATATACATAACATGTGTATCCTTTCTAACTTCAAAAAGTAATTGAAAATACCATTTCTATGACAAAGTGATAAAAAAAGAAGAAGGTATTTTTATCCCTAAATGAGGTAAAAGCAACGTGAAAACCTTTGTACTATGAGTCATATTACATTTTACTCTCTTTATTAAAAAGAAAAAGTAAATTAATCATTGTAGGTAATATCAAAGAGCAATCGATCTTTCTATTAAAAATTTTATTCATTTTTACTGTAAAAAACCGATCCCTTTACATCAGCATAAGGTACGTGTGACTGTTTGATTATTTCATCAACCACATCAATTTTTAACAATAAAAATTGATGAAATTTTTAATGCTCATTGATCTAACGTATAGAAATTAATTTACTTAAATAATTTTATTTTAAATAAAAATAAAATAAAATGCAATCTACCTCCCAACACAAACACCTCTTTAATACAATTACCCATAAACAATCAAGTTACTACTAGTAATAAGTAATTGAGACCCATATCATCAATGGTTAAAAAACATAATACACATCTTCATTCTTACAAATGCAGGGTACCTCTTTTTCTCTCTTTTGCAATCCACTAAGCTTCTTCTTCCTGTAGAATTTACAAAAGAAAAAAAGAAAAACAAATAGACATATAAAAAAAGAACCCATAGCCAAAAACCAGAAGGCACCATATATAAACATGATATGGGTTTTCAGAACTTACAATCTCCAACGACAAATCAGCTTGGGTGTCCATGAATAACTTGAAACCCACCCCAGCATCAAATGCCATGGTTGAAAAAAAGAGACCCCCAAAGCTTAAAACTAAAGGAAGAGTGTTGAGGTGGTTGGGTGTTGTTGCTGTATATATTTGACTGAACATATTAAGATGGTGAGGAGCTTTCAATGGGTGAAGGGTTGGTTTAAAGGTATTGGGGAGGACCAACCGTCTCTTGGTATGTGAATGGGACATCATGCAAAAACAGCCCATTAACCTTGCTTACATTTTTATATATATTCATGCAAACCTATCCATTTTCTTCCTCGTCTACATTTACACTCCATCCATCGCTGTCTATTTCTGTCCTGCTGTAATTGTTGCCTTAAATTTTAAGTGATTTTTGTTACAAATAATATTTAAATTAAGATTTATATTGGGTTTATATTGAGTTTTAGGTTTCGAGTTCGGATTTCAAAATTCGAATTTATTTTAAATAAATTTATTGGTATTTATTTATAAATTCTCAATTTTTTTTATTTGTTCAACTATGAAATATCAAATTATTAATTGTTAATTCAATGCATGGAGCTGTATTAAATATTCTCATGAAGATATTATACATGTTTTTTTTTTTGTGAAAATCATATTTTTAAATTGCCATTAAGATGTATTTGAAAAATTAATTATTTTTATAAAGGAAATAGGATAATCATTTAGTATATTAATAATGAAGTTTTTTAAATTTTATCTGCGAAAATCGTAAAAGAAAATGATAATAAAGAAAGCTTGTTTCCTGAAATAAAAAACATTTTATGACATAATGCATGAATAATAATGCAACAATATTTTTTTTTTTCTTTTTGAAGTAAAGATTAGTTTTTCGTAACTTTTTAATGTTATTTAATGACAATAATACATGCATTACCAAATTTCATCACATTGCAAGAATGGTCCAATTCCAATAAATAATTATAATGAAGTTAAATATTGTTGATACAAATTTAATAAAACGAATTATTTGGTGGATAAAGAGTCATAAAATGTATAATATGAGAGTTAAAAAAAAAAATGAGAGAAAGGATATCGTTGTTCTTAGACCTTAGGACAATTTATATAGGGCACAAACACAAAACTAAAAAATAATTTTTGGAGTCAAAGTATAAATTTTACTATTATGCTAACATGTAATTTCATAAAAAATTAAGATTTTAAATAATAAATTCATTATTTTTGGAGGAAGGCCAATGCCACTACTTGTTCCCTTTGTTTCATTCTTATCTTTAGGTATTGTGCGTCGTCTCATTATTCGCTTCGTGCCCTTAATTGATTTATTGATGTACTTTTTTCGTAAATATGAATTGTCATGTCAAAACAATGGACAACATGTAGATGGCAGATATCTTACGCGCGATTCCCACGGTGGGTAAGGGTGAGCGTTGGATTTGGGATTAATTAAGGTTTAGGATTTAGGATTCAAAGCTCAATGATGTGGAGTTTAGGGTTTAGATTTAAGGTTCAAGGTTGTGTTTCAAGTTTTGGATTCATGGTTCGAGTTCAAGGGTTCGGGTTTAGGGTAGATTCTAAATATAGGATTTAGGGTAAAATTTTTTATCAAAATCATATGTCAATAAGATGAGAAAAAAATGTTTAAATGTATTTAAATAATTAAAAAGAGTTTATAAAATAATTTTTTGATGAATGAGAGTGTATCATAGTAATTTCATATATTTTAAATTTGATGATGTGATAAAATTTTATTGGTGCCCTAAAATATTAATTTTGAGGAAGTTATTTCCTAACAAATATATATGTATATAAGATTTATCTTAAATCATTTATTATTTATTATCCAAAGAATAAGCAGCAGAAACTCGGCTTAAATTCACAACAGAAACAAAAAATAACAAAGTAAAAGGGATTGATCCAAGTCCCCCAAAAAATGGTGGTGAGTATATTTTCATTGTAATTGAATCATACATATATAAACAAGCAATGATTTTTTTATTTTTTTTTAAAAAAAGGAAGATCTAACTGCAATCATTTTGCACATCTCAGCAGTTTCTTTAAAAAAAAAAAAAGGCTAAATAAAACTACTATATGTATAATGTAAATATGTGTGTGTGTGTATGAACTACGGAATAATGATAAATACAGTATGAAAGTAAGGTTAGGTAGATGATGGAGTTCATCGTTTTTGGAAGGTTACCATAGTAAGGAAAGCAATAATACGGCAAAGTACACCGGTTAGGACAAGCAAGACCAAACAACGACCGAAATTCTTCAGAGCGTATCCGTATTGCAGAAGCGAACCGCATCGTGTTATCACCCACACTCCGGAATACCTGAAACCCGAAACGAAATGGGTTTGATCTCAACTTTGGAGAAAAATGAAAGCTGAAGGAGTAAAACTAACATTTTAGCGTTTGAGACCACAAAGGCTTCCAATGCCCACTTAGTATAGCATAAGTCGCCTATAAAATCAACAGTCTTGCTGTCACCACCTTGAGTTGCTATTAGAGTCAAAACAACTGGAAGAAGCACTGACCACTGTATTGAAAGAAATGTGAGACGTGAATTCATATACTTTGTAGTAATGCTAACATTATAATTCATACTTCTTACCAGTTGAGCTTGACCTGGATCGAAAAGGATGGAGAGTACATAGGCTATGCCGGTTACGCAATATACCAGACAGAGTAAAACGAAGTAATTGTCGTAAACGGATGATCTTGGATTGTTGAAGAAGTAGAACATGGAGAGATACACTAAAGGCTTGATAAGAGTATTGAAATGGTCGATCGTATCCTTAGCTAGAAAGTAAGCTAGGCTGCTCATACCGGATGAACGTTCTCTCCAGTAGTGTAGCTTATCTAAACCAAAGGTTCTCAAAGCTGCAATCTTGCATAGGAGAGCTGAAAGCAATCGAGTTTCCGATCGGTGAGAAATGGTTTAAATCATTCAGAAGGTGAATTAAAGGGGAAATTTAACTTACAAACTCCAATAACTGTGTATGTGTAACCCATTGCACCAAATGTTTCATCGCTTACTTCAGCTAGTGTTCCTAAGCAAATTCCAGCAAGCAATAAAATTAGATAATCTACCACTTGTGTCCTAACTTCTCGTAACCGTTGCTTTAGGAGCCTGCAAAGAATCCAGACATTATAACAGGTTAGAAAAACCATGAGTATTCACTATATAATCAAATTTGAAAGAGATATCAGCATATATATGCTATGTAACCCAGACTTAGGGTGTGTGTCGGATAAAGGTATGTACCGACATGGTTATGCTCTTTTTTTCTTTATTAAGCCATATACTTGGACGATCATACCTTCAGACCAATGTCCTGATATGTGTTGGACACAGGTGTCGGACATGAATCTTTTAGGAAAAATGAAGCATCCAGGTACATAGCACATAAGAACTTGAACATCTACCTTCCAAGATAGTATCTGTACTGTGTGAATACACCAGGCGTTGTCCTTTCTGACAAATCAGCTGACTTGAAGATATTATGTTGCAAGTGGTCCTTCTTTGTCTCAACAGAACATTTCACATCCTGCCACAACTCGCCAGCAAAGGAATTTTGTTCTGATCCGGTGGCATGAGCACTACCGCCTCCATGTGATGATTGTTCACCAGATTTTCCGGACATTCCCTCAATAGAATTCAGCATATCCATGGGAACAGGATAGCCATTATGAAGCATCCATCTTACCGGCAGCTGTTTAACCGTTAAACCTGTGCCTGTGTTTAGCTTTGTTATACCTTCCAAAATGTCAATGAAGTAATCTGGAGGATTAGCTCGGTCAGGTAGATTAATTCCAAGGCCAGCAAAATACTCTTCAGCTTTCTTCACTGGTCCATGATATACAGTAAGTCCACCCTTTGCTAGAAGTATCAAATCATCAAACATCCTGTACAAGGTATAGCTGAAATGCAACAAAAGAAAATTGGCATCCATCAATTTCAGCTACTGAGTAATATTGGCGTACTAACATAATTGTCATGATAATAAACTTACCTCGGCTGGTGAACGACCATGCAAATGTTTACACCTTCAAGAGCTTCACGCCGAAGAGCTCGAAGTAGTAATTGGGAAGATGAACTGTCTAACCCAGATGTTGGTTCATCTAATATTAAAAGAGAAGGTTCCATCACCATTTCCAGCCCAACGTTTACTCGTTTCCTTTGACCCCCTGAGATTCCTCTCTTCTCCACTGTCCCTACTATAGAATCCCTCACAGCCTGAAGTCCCAAGGACTCAATGACTCTTTCAACAACTAGAACCTTTTCTGGTTTTGGCAGATCGGCAGGGAGTCTAAAATAATTAGGAAACCAGTTAGTGATGCGAGGAAATCAAGAAACTGCTTTTTAGTGTAGAATGCTATGTAATGTAATGCAACAATTCGCAAGTGGAAAATCACACACACGAAAAAAAGTAACACCATCAATGAATGAAAAAGTAAAAGTCTCCTACATGGCTGAAATAAGTGTGGCATACCTGCACCTAGCACTGAACCATAAATTTTCTGCCACTGTCAAGTTTCCATGCACAATATCATCTTGTGGAACAAAACCAATGATTTTCTTATAAGCTTGGATAGGCTCATCCTTCCCATTTATTTGAACCGAACCAGTCATGACACAACCTGGAGCTTTTCCAGTTAAAGCTGAAAGAAAAGTTGTTTTTCCAGCTCCAGATGGACCCATAACAGCTGAAACCCGACCGGGAGATAATTTCCCAGATACGCTCCTCATTAGATGTATGTTTTTTCCTTTCAAAGTGATGGTTAAATCTTTGAAGACAACCTCAATTGTAAACCTCTTTCTAATAAGGTCATCAACCTCATTAGCCATTGAAATCACTCCTGAGAAGGTCAAGTGCTTGTTCTGCTCCTGGAGAGCTTTCTCCTTCTCGATTTGACCATAAGCATATCTGAACATTTGGCTCTGGGTATGCAATTGTTTTCCCTTAGGTGGATTCTTCTTCCCTTGTTTATCTCCAATTTCTATATTAAACCCTTCATGACTTTCAGGGTTATCTTCTATTTCATGTAACATCTTGGTGAGATTCCCTTTTTCCTTCTTTTTTGGCTGCTGAGATGTACCCGTAGATACAGCGGATGGTAATCCAGCAGCATCTGCTGCTGCAGGTTTAGCTTGGCTTGCTGGATGCTTTTGAGATTTTCTTCTGGAAAATGTACGTGAAAACGATGTTTGCAGCCCAATTGCATGCTTCTTAGCAATTTCCTTCGCCGAATTCCATTTTTCACGTGCTTGGGCAGTTTCTCTTACACTTTGAACAGCCTTCTCCCTGGATAGCTCTTTTTTCTTCTCTCGAGTTGCAATAACTTGATCAGAACAGTTGTATATAATGACAATTAGGAATCCTAGTCCAGCCTACATTGGCAAATTCAAGATTCAGAAATTCCTCACCATTGTGTCTGACTTGATTTTTGGTTATTACTTCACTGAAAAAATTAGCCACTAATCTAAAAATAACATTCAGAAAAAGCAAATGAACTTTGAAAAATTAATTTTAAAAAGAATGACATGTTCCAATGAATGATACGCCATATTGTTTATAATCGAAATGTAAGCTTCTCACTCACAAAAAGCATGAGGCCATATGCAGTGATGTTTTGATTTTCTGACTTTGGATTACAAGTTGCAAACCGGAAGCACACTGCAAAGTTCAGTTGGTAAAAAGTTGGTTACCTCTTTCACACATTGTGAAATGACACAAAGAAAACAACAGATGAATATGACAGATAAAACCGTTACACGAATCAGACTGTCTTAGGAACATATATCACAGGGTATAGTTTCTTTGTATTGACCATGCTTGTGAAAATCGAGTAAATTTCACTCGAAAGCGTTGTTATTTTTGAAGGAACAAGACTCAATTTAGCAGTAAATTATTTGAGGAAAAACTTACAGAGTTCAGATGTAGAACCTGTCCTGCAGTAATGCCTGGAAGGAACAAACAAATAATGGTATTTCAGAAAGTACGAAACAGATGGCATTGATGCATTCAAGGAAAAACAAACAAGTATGAGAAGTTATGGGATAATATCAATACCCCCTACTGCAAGGAATTTTTTCGATGGTGGACGGACAGTATGATCCACCTGAACAGAACACCTCATTGCTACTCATAACATCGGCCCAAGTATCAGCTCCTCCACATGTATGATCTGGATTATCAGGAGGTAGTTGATAACGGTATCTGCAAAGGAGTTCTGCTACTGATCTTAGTGTATGCCAAAGCAGAACAGAGCCATGGATCAAAACGGATCAATGTTTAAAACAAGAATGAACTTACGGGTCACATACGCCGGTACTCGTATTGAGGTTCGCAAGTGGACAGTAAGCACCCAATGGACAAGCTTCAGTGATGAACCCAAAACAAAACAAAATCAGCAATGTTTATTGAGATATTGGCAGGCATAAAAAAAAATCATGTTCCTTGGTTTCTTAGCAGCAAAACATCGAACGCTTACGTATCATACAAGTAATTCCACGAGGGCAGAAGAATCCTTCACAGCAAGCTGAACAATTTTGAACCCTGTAAGGTATCTCAGTGGAGTTTTTTAGATTAAGTTTCTTATTTTTACCAGCACTACAAGCCCATCCAGGCTCACACCCAGAAACCCAAGATGTTAGATTACAGTTCTTATTAGGCTTCAAAAAACTGGACTTCTTTGCTTCACCTCCACTCTGATAGAAACTACTAAAGTAGAATTTGACTTCTGCTGCTGTACATACGCGTTTCATCATGTCTCCTATTGAAAAAGAAAAACCCAAAACAAAATTTATTAAATCCAATCATCTCATCTTATTGATTTATTTTTAAAAAAAACTTAAATTACTGATCTCAACCTTTAGTTGATCTGGCACAATCGGACAAGAATTTCGGGTTTTTTGAGAAATTAAATGCTGCATTCCAATCAGTTTCCCTGCAATCCAAGAAAAACAATGAAATAAGAATTCAAAACTAAAAATAACTATCGTGGGCACAAATTGTTCTTTTTAATTCTCAGCAACTACTCAAATACTCTCTCATAAGTAATCAAATGATATTCTAAGTTTGAATGTAGGAGGCAGCGAGCATTCAAAGAGCATAATATGGCAACGGATCATTAAAAAACAAAAATAAAAATTGACAAATTACAACGTACGCACCAGTAATTCAAAAGCAGAATTTACAACTAAAATAAACTATAAATTTTTAAAAGTTCGTGAGCACAAATCGATATTGTTTGAATCTGAAGAGCCGGCAAGCATTCAAAAGACAACAATACCGACTTGCGGTGACGATCATTAAAAAAAAGGAAAAAATTAAAATAAAATTAGAGAAATTATAACGTAGACATTAGTAATTAAAAAGCTGAATTTACAACTAAAAATAAACTACTACTTGTCTAAGCGCAGTTTCGTGAGCACGAATCGATTTAATTCGAATCTGAAGAGCGGGCAAGCATTCAAAAGACAACAATATCGACTTGAAAAGAAAACTTTTCAAAAAAAATAGATAAATTAGAACGTACACATCAGTAATGCAAAAGCTGAATTTGGCCTGTATATCGTCTTTCAAGCTAGAAGAAAGATTAGTAAATCGCTTAGAAGCGTATTGAGAGAACATTGCAGTGGCAGCGGAACTGTTTCCGAACTTATCAGCGCTAACTTCATCTTCTTCTTGACATACAACATGAACCAAAAAGCTAGATATCAATATTAAAATGTAAAGTAATTTCCATGTTTGGATCTTATTTTTGGTCATTTCAATGACTTATTTTGCAGAAAAAATTTATTTATTTATTTACATGAGATGAATTGAAAAAAAAAAATTAAACAATCATTTTTGAGATGAAAGAAAGATGGGGAAAATGGAAAATAGGTTTTGTTTGGAATTTTTTTAAGGGGAAGAAATGGTAGGGAGAAAATAGTGGGATGAAACCGTTAAAACCGTAAAAACAGGAATCATTTCGCCAACAATTTTTTAAATATAATTATTATTTTTGTTAAAAATAAAGAAAAAAATTACAACTCAAATCAAAGTCAAAGTCAACCTAAGGTTGAAGAAGAAGCCGTTGAAACTGTGCCGTCAGTGTTCCATACGTGTCGAATTTACCTGTAAGTTTTTGTCCAATTACTTACATTTTGGGTCAAATTCTATCATTAGTCTCTATAACATGTACAAATTGTGAATTTAGTCTCTATAGTTTAATTTGACCAATTTTAGTTCCTCTACGTTTTGAATTGGATAATTTTGAATTTTAAAATTCCAGTCCTAACCAAATGGTAATAATTAAATCTGATTGGTTAAATTCTATTATTTTATCAATATTTCCAAATTTTCTAAACCCTATACATAGTCTTAACAATTACCAAAAGTTCTATAACTTTACCAAAATATCTAATGATTTACCAATCTTTCTAAGATCTTACCAATATATCTAACGATTTACCAAAATTTTTATCTTTTTATCAATATTTATGAGACTTTACCAATATTTCTAGATTTTTAAACACTATACCAAGACTTAACAATTACCAAAATATCTAACAATTTAGCAATATTTCTAAAGAATTAGCAAAATATCTAAGATTTACCAATTACTAAAATTTCTATGACTTCACCCAAATATCTAAAGATTTACCAATATATCTAAGGACTTATTAATATATCTAACTATTCCCAATATTTCTAAAGATTTAGCAAAATATCTAACGATTTATCAAAATTTCTAAAAGTTTACCAATATTTATAAGACTTTACCAACAATTTTAAAATTTTACCGATATTTCTAAAATTTCTAACTTGTCTTAAAAATTACTAAAAATTTTATAACTTTACCAAAATTGCTGCCACTTTATCAATATTTCTTTGGATTTACCAAACTATTTAAGATTTTACCAATATTTCCATCAATTTACCAATTTTTATATGGATTTACTAAAATATCAAACATTCTACCAAAATAATTAACATTTTGGATTTACCAAAATATCTAAGAATTTAGCAATATTTTTATCAATTTACCGATATTTATATGGATTTATCAAATATGTACTATTTTATCAAAGTATCTAACATTTTACCAAAATTTTTAAAATTAAACCCTTAAAATTTCTTTTTTTAACCCTCAACCTATAAACTTTTTCTATTAAAGATATAAATGACCGAGTGAGTCTTAACTCAACTAGCATGAGCATTATTGTCAATGCAAGAGGATGTGGGTTCGAATGCGCTAAAGCGTATTATCCTCCTATTTATGAGTTAGGGAAGGATTATGAGTGGTTCTAGACATTATGTCAAAATAAAGTAGATATACAATCAGAACCTATTATAAAATTGTTCAATAAATAAATAAATATATTAATTTATTTTATATTAGATATATATAATTATTTGTAATGCAATATGTTACCTAAAATGATGCTCGTGTTTTTTGAGATTTAACCCTAATAATAATAATAAAATAATTATAAATGAATGGGCTTTTATGGATTGTGGTTAATGCAAGTTAGGCAAATGTACTATGAAACATATGTTTGAATGTAATTGGCCTAATTTGGTGTTTTTTAAAATTTATTTTCTGCATTTTCTCATTTTAATTTTAAATGTTGATTCAAATTTATTAATTGATGAACTTAAAAAGTGGTTCCAGTAAAAAAGAGGATGTTATTCATCTTAGGGGTCCCGGGTTTGAGCACCTGTATGTGCAAAGTGTGTGAGCCTTGTTAAAGGTCTATACTACCATTTAATCACATCAATATATGATTTGATTTTTATCACTAAAATGGTAATGACTAAATTGAAAAAAATATAAACATTAAAGATTAAATTCATCATTATACCTGTGATTTATGAACCTCTAATTGCATGCATACGATACGAGTTATGTGCTTCAATTAATCGTCGTTAATATCCGCCCAACTCAAAACCTAACTATGCATAGACAGACCGCTACAAAGCCTTTAATTTGAGGCTTAATTAATATTTAAAAAGGTCTTAATTGGTTTAACCCATATTATTAATTCCAATTAAAAACTGCAAAATATATTTTTTTTCAAAATTATATGTAAAAATATTTATATAAAATTTTATGGTAAAAAGTTATACAAAAATATTTTAAAAAGATAAAATACCCTCATAATAATCTAATTTATTTTATAAAAATAATAATTTTTTAATCATTTATCAATTAAATTGATGTTCAGTTGACTCATATGATTAAGTTAATCAAAATTTTAAATAATAATTTTTTTCTCAAAATATTTCATATTCTA
Source organism: Gossypioides kirkii (assembly GCA_005610355.1). Lineage (NCBI taxonomy): Eukaryota > Viridiplantae > Streptophyta > Magnoliopsida > Malvales > Malvaceae > Gossypioides > Gossypioides kirkii. Next base: position 42,699,142 of record CP032255.1, on the reverse strand, counting down.
TGCATTTATTTATGTAGTCAAAATTTTGACAATGCAAGTTGTTTTTAAACAATAAATACATTACATAATTGCTCTTAAACCCCACAAATAACTTCCACGTAATAGTGTACTTGTTTATTTTAGTTATTTTTTGTTTTAAAAATGTACAATTTTGACTTATGGGTGTGATAAATTATAATTTGTTATGAAATCTCTAAACCATTTGTGAAACAAAACAATTTATCATCAAACTAAAATTGTTGATTGAGTCTTAATTTGATTGACATCGATATTATTGTCAATGCAAGAGGACTCACTGATACGTATTATCCTTCTATTTAAGGGTTGAGGAGGGGCTATAAGCAGTTCTAGGTATTGCATAAAAAAGACCAAATTTGATAATAACCTATAATGTGATTAATATGAATTAACACTAGAATTTAACATGCGGTTGATATTTTTGACTCGTGATACCTAACTCAATAATGCTACGTTTGATAGAAGTATTATTATTATTATTCACATGTTTTAGTATATGAGTTAGCAATAAACTAATTCAATTGTAATATTTAGCCACTTTCATGACTTACTTTTAACAAAGAGAATAAAAAATTCTTGCTTATTTTCTATTGCACTCCTTTTTATTAAGTTTGAGTTTAAATCTTTACCAACTATTCTTTATTTTATATCTAACTATTGTAACCAAACGAGGCATAAGAGTATTGTAGTCAATAAAATCATTGGTTTGATGGCAGAAGACTTCCATTAATTTAACATCTTAATTGACATTAAATCGAGAGTATTGTAATAATATAAATATCTAGGGTTAGTATTTAACACACTATCGATGGAATTTTTTAACTCTATAAAAAAATTGTATATGCCCCATTTATTTCATATATTGACATTAATTTTTTTTTTACTATACACTATATTCAGTTGTCATCATCTTAATCCTATTTGTGAAGTTTTTATATAAGTAATTTCATAAAGGATATGTTTGTTTCATGGAAAACAACCTAATCAACGAAAACAAACATTATTTTTCTTGAAAAGAGCTTCTTTATGAGTAATTTGATTTCTATGTAAAAATAAACTTGAGTCAAATATAATCTTATTATATTAACAAAAAAAATTATTTTTAATTTTAAAAAATAGAATATTGATATAAATTATTATAATTTTTAATATTATTTTTTTGGAAGAATAAATTTCAATATTATTAAACCCATATTTAATCATTTATATTTAATAATATTAACATTCTAAATTTATTTTAATATTTATAATGATTTTAAAATATAAATAAACTTCTTAATATTTTATTGAAAATTTTAATTTTAATATATTAATGTTAAATATATACTATAGTTTATAAATTTTTAATAAAAATATTTTTTTAGCATAAAATATGAATATTTTAATTATATAAATATGGATATTTTTTAAAATTATGCTTAGCTTAATATATTCTTTTTAGCTCCAATGTGTCACTATTCAATCTCATATATGTGACACATGCAACTTCAAATTAGGTTTTAATTAGTAATGATTTATTATTAAGTTTATATAAGATGTTAATTATTATAAAATATGATTTTATTATAAAATAAATTCCGACCACCGCAAGGAAATACTTCTCTAATATTTTATAATAAATTTAATTTATGGTGTGCTTGTTTCACAAAAAATAATTTTAAGAAATTTTATCAAATAATAAAAAATATTTTCTGTAAAATCATCCAAACATTAAAAAATAAACTTTTCTAAAAAAGCTATTTCATTCTCCAAAACTATTTTCAATAAAGCAAATTTAACCTTGAAGTGAAAACAATTGCCATTAATTTTTTTTTTTTTTTTGCGAGGGAGTAATAATCTAATCTCATATATTTTAGCTGATTGAATTAGTATAAAAAAAACAAGGTAATTAGCATCATATTAATAGATGTGTTGTTTTTATTCTGATATTGGCGCGCGCGTACACACACATATATATATATATATATATATATATATATATATATATATATATATATATATATGTATACATGCAAATACGTCTCATCACATACATATAAATGTATTTCTATGTAAATATAAATTTTAAAATTATTATTTAAGTTCAATCACTTGATTAAATTATTATATTTTATTTTTAAATGTAATTATAAAAAAATAAAACACTAAACATAAAAAAATATAAAAAATTGGTTTCAAATATTAAAATTTTGTACGGACTAATATGAGCCAATACATACATTAGTATTGATCGAAACGGACTAAAACACATTAAAATTTTACCCAAAACAAAACATAAAATTATATAAATTCAATTTAAAAATACGGAAATATAAAACTTAAGTCATAATAGAAAAAAGAATGAAATTAAGGGTATTAGAATAAAATTTTAATAAGAAAATTTGACTGTTGACACAAAATTTTTTTATGAATTGTAATATTAATGATGTGATTAAGTTTGATTAAAAAATATATTGACAATACATAAAGTTTATACATTATTAAAGATATAACAGGAAATAGGAAAAAAAGTTGAATGGTAAGTAAAAGAAGTTAATGGAGAGAAGTTGTGTATAAATAGGAGCATAAGTAAGAGAGTGATGCATAGCATTAAAAATCCAGATTGTATAGACAGCATGGCAAGAGCATTGGTGTTTAGTATTCTTCTTGCTTTGTTATCAATCATATTTTCTTCATTACCTACCAATGCTATCCTTGGTTGCTTTGCTCCATGCCAAAGCCAGCAGGATTGCATCGCTCCTCTCTATTGTCTAAATGGTAAATGCGATGACAACCCTTATGCTAAAATCAAAATATGCAGTACATTAAGACCATCTCCACCCTTCTCACTTCCACCTCCATTTGGTTGTTTTCTGCCATGTCAAAGCCAAGAGGATTGCACGACTCCACTCTTTTGTTTAAATGGTATATGTAATGACAACCCTTATACTAAATTCCCATTATGTGCTCTATTACCAAGACCTCCACCACCACCTCCACCTCCACCTCCACCATCACCACCACCACCACCACCTCCACCATCATCACCACCACCACCACCTCCACCACCACCACCACCACTTACACCTACACCTCCACCACCACCACCACCACCACCACCACCACCACCACCACCACCTACCTCCACCATCACCACCACCACCACCACCTACACCTCCATCACCACCACCACCAAGTACACCTCCATCACCACCACCACCTACACCTCCACCATCACCACCACCTCCACCACCATCACCACCACCACCACCTACACCTCCATCACCACCTACACCTCCACCACCACCACCACCTACACCTCCACCACCACCACCATCACCACCACCACCTACACCTCCACCATCACCACCACCACCACCACCTACACCTCCATCACCACCACCACCAAGTACACCTCCATCACCACCACCACCTACACCTCCACCATCACCACCACCACCACCACCTCCACCACACCACCTACACCTCCACCATCACCACCACCACCACCACCACCTCCACCACCACCTACACCTCCACCATCACCACCACCACCACCACAACCTACACCTCCACCATCACCACCACCACCACCACAACCTACACCTCCACCATCACCACCACCACCTACACCTCCACCATCACCACCACCACCACCACCTCCACCACCACCACCTACACCTACACCTCCACCATCACCACCACCTCCACCTCCACCACCACCTACACCTCCACCATCACCACCACCACCTACGCCTCCACCATCACCACCACCACCTACGCCTCCACCATCACCACCACCACCACCACCTACGCCTCCACCATCACCATCACCACCACCACCTACGCCTCCACCATCACCACCACCACCTCCAAGTAAAACACCACCACCTCCACCTCCACCTCCACCTCCACCTACACCTCCACCTCCACCTACACCTCCACCATCACCACCACCACCTCCACCTCCACCACCACCTACACCTCCACCATCACCACCACCACCTACGCCTCCACCATCACCACCACCACCTACGCCTCCACCATCACCACCACCACCACCACCTACGCCTCCACCATCACCATCACCACCACCACCTACGCCTCCACCATCACCACCACCACCTCCAAGTAAAACACCACCACCTCCACCTCCACCTCCACCTACACCTCCACCATCACCACCACCACCTCCACCTCCAAGTATAACACCACCACCACCACCACCTACGCCTCCACCATCACCACCACCACCTCCAAGTAAAACACCACCACCACCTACACCTCCACCATCACCACCACCACCTCCACCTCCAAGTACAACACCACCACCACCACCACCTACGCCTCCACCATCACCACCACCACCTCCAAGTAAAACACCACCACCACCTACACCTCCACCATCACCACCACCACCTCCACCTCCAAGTACAACACCACCACCACCTACGCCTCCACCATCACCACCACCACCTCCAAGTAAACCACCACCACCTACGCCTCCACCATCACCACCACTACCACCACCACCTCCAAGTAAAACACCACCACCTCCACCACCACCACCACCACCTACGCCTCCACCATCACCACCACCACCTCCAAGTAAACCACCACCACCCACGCCTCCACCATCACCACCACCACCTACGCCTCCACCATCACCACCACCACCACCACCTCCAAGTAAACCACCACCACCTACACCTCCACCATCACCACCACCACCTACGCCTCCACCATCACCACCACCACCTACGCCTCCACCATCACCACCACCACCACCACCTACGCCTCCACCATCACCATCACCACCACCACCTACGCCTCCACCATCACCACCACCTCCACCTACACCTCCACCATCACCACCACCACCTCCACCTCCAAGTATAACACCACCACCACCACCACCTACGCCTCCACCATCACCACCACCACCTCCAAGTAAAACACCACCACCACCTACACCTCCACCATCACCACCACCACCTCCACCTCCAAGTACAACACCACCACCACCACCACCTACGCCTCCACCATCACCACCACCACCTCCAAGTAAAACACCACCACCACCTACACCTCCACCATCACCACCACCACCTCCACCTCCAAGTACAACACCACCACCACCTACGCCTCCACCATCACCACCACCACCTCCAAGTAAACCACCACCACCTACGCCTCCACCATCACCACCACCACCACCACCACCTCCAAGTAAAACACCACCACCTCCACCACCTCCACCTCCAAGTACAACACCACCACCACCACCACCTACGCCTCCACCATCACCACCACCACCTCCAAGTAAACCACCACCACCCACGCCTCCACCATCACCACCACCACCTACGCCTCCACCATCACCACCACCACCACCACCTCCAAGTAAACCACCACCACCCACGCCTCCACCATCACCACCACCACCTACGCCTCCACCATCACCACCACCACCACCACCTCCAAGTACAACACCACCACCTCCACCTCCATCACCGAAGAGACCACCACCACCTCCACCTCCGAGGGGACCACCACCTCCACCTCCACCTCCGTTAGGAAGAAATCCACAACAAAGTGCTGAAACTAGCTTAAGATGGTAATCACTTCGTGAGTGTCACTTGATCTATAACCTAATAAGGTTTCACGTTATCTAAAGTTCACAGCAAGAAAGACCGTGATGTATGCATGGCATTAATAAAAATCCTTAAATATGTTTAATATAGGTATGAAACAGTAAGAGATTTATGTTTCTACCGTCTACATACTAATTGCTATAAGTGTGTGATTTTTAAGTTTATATGCGCATGATGTTTACAGTGTGAGAATAAAGTTTAGAATATACTAAAAAAAATAAAAATATATGAAAACTAGAGAGCAAATGGAAAAAGATTTATTTTCATTCTTTCATTAATTTTTTTGGAAAAGTTTAAAAATTTTATGAGATGTTTTAATTCTTAATTAAAATGAAGCAAAAATAGACATTTACATGGATATAAAACTCACTAATCTTAGACCAGATTATATGGAGTTTAACAACTGTAACTAACACCGACCATGTTTAAACCAACTCTTCTAATCTCATTAATTAGGAGATTACAAATTAGATTTTTGTTAGGGCTGCGATCATTAATGTTGATTAGGATTAAACCAAAACAAAAATGTGGACCAGAGACTTCAACTCACCACTCTCCTCACTCATCAAATACCAAACAATAAAAACCTCCTTCACTTCAACCCAATTAACAATCTACCTAATTTATTTTAGATTAATGACTCCAGGTTCAGGCCCAGTGTTTCCCTCCAATAATAATATTAATTTTACAGCCATCGCATACTCCAATAATAATAGGTTGTCGAAGAAGGCAAAACCATTACTTTTTTACTTTCTACCCAAATCATCCATTTCTCATCAAACCAAAGGATTGTTTTAATCAATTCATTTTTTTAGGCGTAGATATTTACATATTTTGACTTCTGCTAATAAATATAAATATTTTTATGTTTAACTACCAATGAATTCAAACTTAATTGATATTGAGCCCCATGTGGTGATCTGGTTTCGGCTCGCATTTGTCGTTCATGTTATTGTATTTCACCAAAAGTAATAAACCTTCCTCGCGCATAATCAACTTTCGAACCCAAAATTCTTTCTGAATTTTAACGCGAACTCAAAATTGTCTTTTTATGAGAAAGGATTTTAAAATTTATATTTTATATATGTTGGTTCACACCTAGTAAAAAAAATATCAGTGGTGACTTTAGCTTTTAAATAAAACTTGTGTTTTGTCAAAATCAATTTTAATAATTTGTCAAGTCCATTTTTTTATTTTTGCGTAAAAAATATCTTCAAAGAGCTTTAAGATAAATTCTGATTCTTCAATTTATGTTTTATTCGTTCAATTCAATCTAGCTAAAATTAGGAAGTCAAATTCCTTGATCAATCTTCTATGGATATCATAGATGAGCTTGCAATTAGGAGTGTATATGTTTGGTTCGGTTTAATTTTTGGACAAAAATTGAATCGAAGTGCTCCATTCCATTGAAACCGAATTTGAAACCATAAGAATAAAAATTAAAATATCCGAACCGGTAAACATGATTTGGTTTGGTAGTTTTTACCAAATTCAGGCTTTCTAAAAAAAATAAAAAATTATCACTTTGTTTTGGACTCAAAAAATTCTAATAATGTAATGTCTGATTTTTTTTTCACAACAATCATAATAGATTCATTTATACATTTATAAAGTGAATTAAATAATTAAATTAATACCATAATCATCAATAAGACTATTTAAAAAGTCAGTTTAAGCTAAGCTATTAAATTGATATAAATCATTCAAAGTTGTTAAAAAGAAAGCTAATACATAAATCACCCGTATACCTAATGTTTTTCTATTATTATTTTAGTTACTTTAATTAATTATAACTGTGTGTTTACAATATATTATATAATTGATTAAATTCATAATTATCAAACATAATAACTATGAAAAGCTATTAGATTTTTTTTTTCATTCATATTGATTTGGATAAAACGGGCTCTAAGTGCAAAAATCAAACCCAAGATGAATTGTACGGTTTGGGTGATAACACTAACCTGAAATCGAATTGAAAAATACAAAATTTAAATCAAACCGAACCAAACTGAATACATGATTTTTTGTGTTTCTCAGTTTCCTTGCTCTGCCCTGCAAGGTGGGGTTTAATGGAGTTTTGCAATAAAATAAATTTTCTCATGCAATGCAGCTGGCCATGCATGCATGCATGCAAATTATCTTTATATCGTTCATACACATAACAACAATATAAATATATATATAAAACACTAAAACCAGAAACAATCATACAAAGGAACACACTACAATACATAAGCTGATTATTTATAATATATATATATAGAAAACCTAATTAAACATTGAGTAAAATTATTATTTATTAACAATAGATAATTTTTTATGATGTCAGTAATTAATTTACCCGCGTCCATCGCCCCCATTCTCATATTTGCCGAAATCCTTCCTTGGAATGTAATGGTGGTTGTCGACACTCCTCGGCGGATTGTCGTTTTTTTCTGAACCGTCATCGAGCAACCGACGGCCATTAACGATGGTGGCATCTTCGAGCTTCAGCTTATTTGCAGCCGAACAAGACCTCGCCGCCATCATTGATATTGCCAAAACAAGAGCCAGAAACCTCATTTTTTCACCCATTATATATCTACAATAAATCAAATTAATCAAAACTTTGGAACAACAAAAAATATCAAAGTTAGAAATTTAATCAAAATTACTTACCCTGTAGTTGAGTGAATGAACTTTAAGGATTGGGTTAATGATATTGTGAAGAGTACTTATGTCTTATATAGACAAGGGATTAGGGTAGGGTTTCTGTGGATCGATATCAAAAAGAATTTATCGAAAAAAGTCAATTTTGTACTTGTCAGAATATTTTGCCGGAATAATAAATTATAGTTTCTATTTCAATATAAATTTTAGTCGGTATCAGTTGTATTCATTTGGATCAATATCGATTTATACCGACGCATATTAAGTTATATCGATATGATATTTTAACATTTGGTGATGGGATGCAACCCACCAAATGAGGCAAGGTTTAGTGGGATGATCATATTATATCATGAAAATTTTGATTTGGAAAGTTTGAAAATGATGAGATTGAAAGAGATATTAGGATTAGCTATAATTAGGAAGTTCCACATTAAAGAGTGGATTTATTTATTCGATGCAAAAGTCAATGAAGCATATAAATGGGAGTGGGGTATTCTATTTAAGTTGTCTAGTGATGTTAAATTAATTAATTAATCTAAATTTGTTTATTTAACTGTTAAATTACACATCAGATATTATGTAACATAATTGAAAACAAGTATCTTAAATTTTTCACATAAGTTTTATCCTTCGCTCTTTATTCTTTTGTTTAGTTTTTAATTTTACAAGTTATACAACAACGTTCTATTTCTCTTTGAACTTTTCATTTTAATTTTAACTATATAAGATTTTAGATGTTATTTAACGGTTAAATTAAATGTTTTAATAATGAAAGGACTTGATATAATTAAAATATTTTGATATTTAAAGACCAATTTAGAATGAAGACCATAAATTAAGGATGTCCAATGCAATTAACTCTCTCTATAAGGGAGTGGGCTATTCTATTTAAGTTGCCTAGTGATGTCAAATTATTCATATGATATATAAGGGAGTGGCGAAATCTATTTAAGTTTCTTGAAGTTCATGGGACGGGTTGAACCGAATTGTAACCTGGTTTTAAAACTTTTTAAGTTTTGGTTTGCTTTCGAATTAGGCCGATGTTATCCGTCGGTTTGTTTCATTATTCAAAAATTAATAAAACATTACAAATATATTTTATAATTAAATTTAAATTTAAAAATATTTTTTATTATTTAAATTAAATTCAAGTTGAACCAAAATATTTATTTATGTATTTTTACTTAGGCTAAATCTAAATCGAGCCAATTCCAACCCAACATCCAAACATAGCATATGAAAAAGAATCACTATCAAGATATAAAAGATCCCTTGGCATTAATGGGGTGAATTATTATTGTAGCCAATTGCAATACCGCAGATAGTCTGCTTCTTCATCAATGGTATTGTAGAACTTAATTTGGAGGATTTGATTCACACCAATATTCAACCTTATTGGATACACTTTATCCTTATTTAGATTCAAATTATTAAAAAAAAATACACACATTATACTTGTTTATCGATCAGGTCATCCGTTTAGGTTCGCTCGAAAAATGAGAAGTTTAGACAAAAACAAGAGACTCAAAAAATTTAAGGCTCGTTTTTTATATCGCTCAGGTCTTGGGAATTTCTTTTGACCTCGAGCTCATCACGGCCCGACCCGACCCAAATATATTATGATATAAAAATTATTATATTAATTATATGTGTTAAAAAATAATTATACATATTTATATTAAATCACTAACCCAATAATAATTAAATCCACTATCCAAAACCTAAAAAAAATTTATCCAACTAAATAACCCAACCCAAAATATAAAATTTTAAAAATTATATTTAATATAATAAAATATTTATTATATTTATGGTAGTGTTTTTTAATATAAATGATTTGTAATATATTTTTAATGTGTTAGAAAACTTTTATCTTAGTGTTTTTTAGTGCATTTGGTGTATTATATTTTTAAATAAAAACTAATATAAAAAATCAAATATGGATGAGTCGGGTCAACCCTGGGTTTACCTTTCTTAAATTGGGTCAAGCTTGGGCAAAAAGTAAGCCCATTTTTCGGGTTTGGCCAAGTTCAAGCTCGAAAAATTAGTTTAGATACCTTGTATGAGCCGACCCGAACCCATCTAGTCTGACTCATGAGCATCTTTAGTCTAGATCAACTTAAAATTCTTTTAGAAATTTAGTCTTTTTACTTTTTCAGGTATAAAATTTAAATTCAATTATTAACATCATTAAAATTTTTCTGCTAATTTTCTAATATGACATATTGAAATTTAAAAAAAAAATACTCATTTAATAGTCATATAATAAAAAAATACATTATAATGAACTTGAATTTAACAGAAAATATTAACAATTTTTAAAAATTCACGTCAATATTTTTATGAGAATAAATGTGTCTAAAACCTTAAATTTATTTGTTATTTTAGCTCCCGTTTTGCCTTAAAATTCAATTTAACCTTTATGGTATATTAATTTCACATTACCAAACCAAATATTTGTTATTAAAAGAAATTAAGAAATTGTAACCACATATATAAAAAAAATTAGAGATAAATCTCAAAACTATACATGAACTATGATTTAATATGCAATTGTATACATGAACTTTGATTTTGTGCAATTGTATACATGAAATTTTGATTTGATCCAATTCTTGTAAATTATTAACACAATTATTGATATAACATCATTTTATGTTTATATATTGCATTCATAAATAATTATATTTATCCAATATAAAAATAAATTGATGTATTTACTTCTTTAAATGTGTATGATTAAATCAAAGTTAAAGTTTCAAGTATACATTTGAACCACAATTAGAGTTTCACGTATACAATTGCACACCAAATCAAAAATCATATATAATTTTGAGATTTATCCCAAAATTTTATTATAAAGTTAAAAGCATTACGATTTTAACCTCTCTTTGATTCAACTTAGAAAATTTTAATTTTAAATTCAAGTTATTTTACCAACTTATAATTATTTAGACAGTAATCTTGAACCTCAAAAATGATAAAATAATTTATAATTTTTCAAATTAATATGATGATGAAATTACAGTTTGATTAAAAAAATATATTTCAATTTTAGCCTCTAAATTCCTTTCTGGAGTTTCAATATAAGTTTGTCAATGGCAGCCAGCTATAGTCTAAAGTTTATTTTCCAAGAAATCCCATTTCATATCTTTTATTATATTTCTTTTCAACCAAAGTCCAAGTTTTCTTTCAAACAAGATGAACGGAAATTGGTCAAATTAATAGCATCATTGAATGGAAAACATGCACTTGCACGGTCGTCTTACGTTATTTCCTCTGAGTAGAAAGTAAACGTCTTGATTTCATCTCTTTGTAAACAGGTCAAAAAAGAAAAAGAATAGTCGATGTTGTTGATCAAATTTGACGATTATATAATATGGGTCTAATTATGTTTTGGATCCAGTATTATTCACGTGTTTGAAAGTTAGTCCCTCTATTTCTATTTTAGTCACATAGCTAATATTACAGGTATGGGTGGACAAATCAACAAACAAAAACATTGAGTTTGGGATTGTAAAGTTTTAGTTTTGTGCTGTGTTGTCCTTTAGTATTATTTCAAAGAATAAAGTGAAAGTCGATGCCTTTTTTTTTTTTGCTTAAATGGATTCCACGTGACTTTAAATTAGTCACATGACCAAATTCTTTTATTTCAAAAATGCTACATGATCCAATTTAATTCATGGTGTTATCAATTGAACTTTGATTATTAAATCAAAAGAGTAAAGGGATTAATTTTAAATATATGAAAAGTGCAAGGACTGGGAGTAGAATTTGACCTATAATACATGTACATAAAAGGTTGCATAAGCATATTGTCCGGGAAAAAAGTCAAAAAGATGATGTTACCTCCTACAGTTTTACATAATCCTAGATTTAATCCATATATCTTAAATTTTATAAGTTAAATATTTTACCTTTTTTTTCAATTTAAAATTTATAGTCTAATCATTAATATTATTAGTATTTTCCATAAAAATTATCGACTTAACATGCTTATTTTCCTTCATTCATACATCACGTGATAATAAACATGTTATATTAGCAAATTTTGATGAAAAATACTAAAGATATTAATGATTTTATCGAGACTTTTAAATCAAAAAGTCTCAAATTCTTTCATAGGGGTCTAGTAATTGATATATATATATATATATATATATATGATATTCAAATGTGCCATTTGAGACTTTTTCTAGAGGGAGCTAATGGAAAAGCAATCATTGTTGCCACGTTTCATATATATATTGTTGAAAATTAGGTTGAAATTTTGAATTTCAAATACATTGCATTATATAATTATAATTATATATATGAATCGAATCGATTTGATACAATTTCTAGATCAAAATGTGGATTTGTTTCAATTCAAACCAAGTTTCGAATTTTTTAAATAAAAATAAAAATAATTGATAATATTTAAATTCGTTGATGTAGATTGAGTCTTAACTCGATTGACATGAACATTGTTTCCAATATAGGAGGGCATGAATTCGAGTGCACTAAAACGCATTATACTTCTATTTATGGGTTGAAGAGAAACTATGATCTTTTTGGATTTGTGTCAAAAAAAAGATATGATCAGAATCTATAATGAAATTATTCAATCACCAACTTAATTAAAAAATTATTTCTTTTTACAAAATAAGTTATATAATTTTAATGGTATTTTTGTACTTTTTTTTATAAAATAATCAATAAAACCCCACACAATAGAGCAAGGGCGAAGTTAAAAAATTTCTTTGGTTGGCCAAAATTAAGTAGTATATTTTTATAAGAGCAAAAATGTAATTTTATTATTTTAATATTTTATAATTTTATAATTTTTTAAACGACTAAATCAAAATTTTATCATTTTTTTAAAATCAAAGTACAATTTTCTTTTTTAAGCTGTCAAGATCCTACCAGTCCCTAGGTGTCGCCCCTAATTGTGTGATTTGCATGTATAATACTATAATTTTTTTTGAACAATCTCATTATAGGTTCTGATCATATCTGCTCTTTTTGATACAATGCCTAAAACTACCCATAACCACTCTCCAATTCATTAATAGGATGATAATGCATTTCAGTACACGCAAACTCACGTCATTCCATATTGATAATAATACCCATGCTAATCGGAAAAAACTTAATCCACATAACACTATAATTTTTAGATCTTCAATCTTATATTTTTTTCAATCAAAATTAATTTTATTTTTATATAAAATTTGAATTTTGAACTAACAATAATGATAATTGTCTTAATACTTATACAAGTAATTTAAATTTCAAATAATAACAGTAATTTAGCCATTAAAATTGAAAAATTAATCAACGTGTTCTTTATTTTGGCTGCAGTTTCCCTATTTGACCCACGAATCCAAATTTCACATTTTAGATCAAAATTTACTAATTTTTTTATCTTCATAATTATGATAATTAATAAATGAATATAATAATTCATTTAAATTTTCGAAATATTATTTTAACATGCGAAATTATTTGATTCCTGTCAATTTTTTAAATATGCTTGCGGAATAAAAAAAATACACTTCCAATGTTCCAAATACTCACTTGCAGAGGCGTAACTAGGAGTTGGGAAACTCTAGCCCTCCTAAAATGGAAAATTTTCTATTTAGGTATTTTAAAATTTTAAATTAGTTAAAGTAAAATGACACTCTAACCTCCTTAAAAATAATTAAAATTTGATTTAATCATTTAAAAATTATAAAAATATAAACTATTAAAATAATGAAATTACATTTTTACTATCATAAAAATTATCATTTAATTTCAACCCAAAAAAATTTCCTGATATCGCTCCTAACCCATTTAACATATTTTTTTGTTTAAACATTTTATATTTTAGTTCTTTCAAAGAATTTTCCATATTTTTTTTATCATGTCACTTTAATAATTAAACTTCTAGGAAATGAATTTAGAATGATATGAAAACGAAATATGCACGTTTTTATTTATTTATTATTAAAAACATTCTCTATTCAAACAATTTTAATTCAGTCGTAAGCTTATACATAATATTATTGACCAAATATCAACATCAATAAAAAATAATACTATAAAAAACATATAAATCCAAATTAAAAAATAAATAAATAATTAGTTATCAAACTTGTTGATTTCTTGTGTTCATATTTGCCACCGAAAATAAAATTTAACTCGGGGCTTGAGAGAATATCGACAATGGTAGAAAATTTGATCAATTATTCAACAAAATTTCTCTTGAAAAAGTTGAAAGTTCCTCAACAGAACCCATTTTTTATAAAGTTAAAAATGTCATAGGTCTTTATATTCTTTTCAGTTTTAGAATTTAATTTTTGTATTTTTATTTCTAAAAATTTAATCTCTATACTAATAATTTTAATAGTTTTAATCGTTTAACTTGAATTTTTAAAATTCGAAAAGTAAATAAATTAAATTCTTAGAAACAAACGTGCACTTCAAGATTTTTATGATCCAAAATTTTCAAAACAAATATATTAGAATTTTCAAAGTTGAACTAAGCTATATAAAGTAGCCGACCCTTCTCCAACATTTTATCATAACAAAAGCTCTTCAAAAATGGCAAAGCTACAAATGAAACCCTTGGCTTGCATTTTGTTCATTGTTATCATTTTGCAACATTCAAGGCCAACAACATCTCAAGAAGTGGGTAAGTAGACTATACTAACCCATAGCTACAATCTTCTTCTTTCTTTTTTTTCACCATTAATATTTCATTAATTCATTTGGGTTTTTTCTATATTTTTTAGAGGATGAAAGTGAGTTTAGTTATAGTGAAAACAATGAAAGAGGACCATCAAGATGGGGAGAGATTCATGAAGAATGGGGTGCATGTAGCAATGGCACAATGCAATCCCCTATTGATATGTTCAATCAAAGGGTTCAAATTGTTTCCCATTTAGGGAAACTTCAAAGAAGCTACAAACCAGCTAATGCTACCCTAAGAAATAGAGGCCATGATATGATGGTATATAATTAAAATCAAAGCTCTTCTTTTTTAATTTTTATTGAAAAATTACAAAATGGTTATTCAATTTTTATTAAACTTTTTTTTAGTCATTCAATTATGAAAAGTTACAAAATGGTTACTCAACTATTCAATTTTATCTCTTTTTGTCACACTCTTGGATTTTTGGGTGTTTTCATTTTTATGTTAGTTAGTTGGTGACTAAAAAAGACAAATCGGGTGACTATTTTATAACCTTTCATCGTTAAGTGATCAAAAAAGAAATTCACTAATAGTTAAAAGACTACTAATACAATTTATCCAAAAAAAAAACTTGAAACCTAAAGTGACCCGAATCGACATACTTTGTGTGTATGCAGTTGAGGTTTGATGGTGAAGCAGGAGCTATAGAAATCAATGGTACTGAGTATGCACTTCAACAGTGTCACTGGCATTCTCCTTCTGAGCATACCATCAATGGCAGGAGGTGATATATATATATATAATTTTGATATGTTGATGTATTCTTGTCGTTGTAATAGAATCAACTAAAAATATATATTTTTTAACTTTGAAATTCAGGTTTGATTTAGAGGCACACTTGGTTCATAAAAGTGCAGACGGTAAGATTGCTGTAATAGGGATCATGTACAAGATTGGAAGACCAGATCCTTTCCTATTATCAGTAAGTAAAAACATTTATTTCTCGGATGTAAATGTTCTATACGGATAAACATATTTGTAGGGATGAAATTGGGGACAAGATAAAATTAAAGTATCGTAAGAGGCCAAAGGGATAATGAATTTGATCCCTGAACTTGACAATTTATTTTGGTCCACATTAATTCCAGTACTTGCTAGCTTTTCTTAATTTGGTCCATAAATTTAAATTTTGTTAGGGTATAATCTCATGGTACTTTGAGATTATGTCACTCATCACTTGAGTTTTTTTAAAAATAATTTTTTTTATAATTTCTTTTGTATTTTTTAGATTTTATATAATTTTTTAAATTTTAGGCAATGACATAACACAATCTCAAATTGTCACATCATCTCTCTTAAACAAAATCCCAATTTAGGGACTAAATTGAGAAAAGTTACCAAATTCTCGGACTAATGTAGACAAAAAAAATTCAAAGACCAAGATGAATTTTTTTTTTTCATATTCAGGAACTAACTGATACTTTATCCTATTTTAAAATAAATTTGTGAATGGCCAAAATAAAAAAAATCACATAAAGCAAAAAAAAATAAAAATCAAACCATTTATACTTAAGAAGGACTAAAAGTGAAATTATACCATTTAGCCTCTACCTTCCCACCGGGCTTCCTCCTGCACAACTTTCCTATTATATTTTCATGCTTATATTCTATTATGCATAAACACGAAAACTCCAAAAAAATCGAAACAACATATATAGAAATATAACAATTCCGGTACCGGAATTTTGTGTGTTATTGCAGTTAGAGGAACATTTAACAGCCACTACAGACACAACCGACGCAGAAAGAGCAGTGGGTGTAATGAATCCAAGGGGCATAAAATTCGGCAGCAGAAAATATTACAGATACATCGGCTCTTTAACTGTTCCTCCTTGTACTGAAAACGTTGTTTGGAGCTTTGTCCAAAAGGTTCATTAATTCCCTCGAAATTGATTAAATACTAATATTTTTCGTTCTTTAATTCGTAATTTTCGATGTTATAATTTGTCTTTAAAACAGTTTACTGATCGTTAAAACCCTGTTTTGTTTTTTTAATCAGGTGAGGACTGTTACAAGAGAGCAAGTGAGGTTGCTTCGTGTGGCCGTTCACGACGTAAGTTCTTAAATAAAAAATATTTTAAAAAAAACAATTGAATATATTGTGTTTAATTAAACATGAATAAATATTTATATGTGATAATTTTAATTAATTAATTGCAGGATTCAGATACTAATGCAAGGCCATTGCAGCCAATACACGAACGATGGGTTCAACTCTTTAGACCAGATGATAAAGAGAACTAAGAGAGAGATATTCATAGTATTATATTGATTCTGTTTTAGAAATTATTTTATATTTTATAAATTTTCTATTCGTTTATTATTATTGTTATTATTAATCATTCGAATTGATTTGATTGAATGAATACTTTTTAATATTTTTATTTAAATCTCACTTATTTTTTATTTTTGAACAAAGATAACCGAACTATGTAATATATATATATATATAGTTTTATGTACCACCATTTACAAATTTCCCTGTTAATAAGTTTTGTTATAACCTTAAATTTCGGGAATATTCTTTGGTACGATATCAAGAAAGGTCTCGTTTATCTTTTGAGAACATCCCTTGAAGATATTTTTTTAACTTAATACGTACCTGATCTCATTCATTCATTGTTATCTTTAATTAAATATATTTACTACATCTCATCTAAAATGATTGATCCTGACCCACTAATTAGGACTCGACATATGGTACCTCAAGACGTTGTTAAAAGTATAAAATATCTTAACTCCGATAGGAAAAGGAGGACTCTCTCTCTCTCTTTCTCTCTCTCCTAATTTTATCTCTTAAGAACATCGTCTATGGTATTCTCGACCTTGTACGTAACAATGTGAATCACCTAGTTTCGCTGTAATATCCCACACCCGACCCGATTGACGAATCCAAATGTATGATGTCACATTATTTTAGTCAAAGCAACTCAAGATACTATAACACAAATACATTCAATTCAATCATCAATTTAATTCATATGCATGCATTTAAACACTCATTGATTTTATTTCATCAATTTACAATGTTATATGAGTTAATTTCAGAGTTAGGACTCGAAATCAAACTTAAATATCAAATTTTAAATTTACGTCTCGAGACTGGGATTTCCATATCTTGAAACAAGTCATAAATTATTTTGGGATTTTTAGGTTTGAAGTTAGTATGTCTCGAGACACTACATGTTCTGTCTCGAGACAAGGTCCTTTGTCCCCTATTTTCTTATTTTTGTTTTGATATTTGAATGTCTCAAGAGAAAGACCACTTGTCTCGAGATCTAGGAACAACTGTCTCGAGATTTCAATATCTTGAATACAAAATTTAAATAAAATTTGTTCTCAAGGTCTCGAGACTCGGTGACCAAATAGAATATAAAATATTTTTAACATAAAATAGAATATAAATTAAATAGCTTGGCATGAAAATAGATCGTGCATAAATTATAATTTAATTATAAAAATTAATAAATTTTAAATACAAAATATTAAATACTTAAAATAAATTTTAACATTTCATTGTAATAACTAAAACGGTACAACAAATCTCTATTGTCTTCTTCTTCATTTGTCCTTCTTTAAAAAAAAATTATATTACAAAAAAAAAAAAAACCTTTCTATTGTGATTCTCTCTCACTATAACATAAAAGCCAACCTGATCATCAGGTAAGTTTCTAACCCTAACATTTTCTTTATGAATTTTATTTTTGGTTTTTTTAATATTTTAAAAACAATTACTAGATTACAATTTTATAAATTTATTTATTCGTTTGAATTATTGAATTTGATCAGAGATTTTTTCTTATTATTTTATGTAATGGATCAGAGAAAATGATAAAATTAATCTGGAGATTGAAAAAAAAAGTTAAATTGCATTGTTGAGTACTTGTTTGAATACAATTTAAAGTTTTTGGATTTAATTTCAATTTGCATTTATTTATTGGTAATATAGATATTGAAGAATGTCCCATTTGCATTCCTGATATGGCCACCATTCACCGCAGGTTACCATTGTTAACTCATTATTATCATTGTTTTGAATTTTTTTAAATTTTTATGTTTATGGGTTAATTTGCATTAGATATCCCCGAATTATAGTTCAGATTTTAAATTGGTTCTTTAATTGAGTTCTTAAAGTTTTAATATTGCATTACATGTGAATCAAAGTTTAAATAAGTATATACCTCGAGACCAAATTACATGGACAGTGGAAGGAGCATGCCCCAATTTTAGGTCCCTCCCAATTTTGAAATTAGACAATTTGAGCCTCCCCTTAATTTTTTTTTTTTTTGGGTTGAACGCTTTAGGTCCCTCTCTGCTTTGAAATTAAACAAATTGAGCCTCGGAGCAGTAAAAGTACGATGGAGGTCCTTGTTGTAAGAGTCAGATTGCAGTTTTCCCCCTCTACTAAAAAAATAAACAAATTAGTCTTGGTTCGTTAGATGAAAGAGCAAATTGATCCTTTCTGCTAAAAATTTCATTCATTTATACTATTAAAAATTGGCGTAACTGATAGAATAACCAAACAGTACCACGTGAATCTTATGCTGATGTACAAGGATTAGTTTTTAACAGTATAAATAAATGAATCTTTTGACAGAAGGGCTAGATTGCTCTTTGATCTAAGGTATAGAGACTAATTTGCTCATTTTTAAATATAGGGGAAAATGCAATTCGTAGGCCACCATGATACTTTTATCGCCTTGGAGCCACTCAATTTTTTTTGGTTTAAATGCCTCTTAGGTCCTTGCTAATATCAAAATTAGAAAAAAGAAGCTCTATTTCTCTCTTCTTCTTTTTTAGTTTAAATGCTTTTTAGATCCCTACCAATTTTTAAATTGAAGCTTGTTTTCCAATCAAGCCCTATCAATTCACTTATAAATGATTTTCGTGACATGAAAGAACGTGGTATTCTAGATTGATCCGTTGAATGTGTATGTATTTTAAAATTATTTTATCAATATATGTCATTGCATTTTATTGAATTCGATTACTATTTATATTTGCTCCCAATGTTTTATCCTAGGTCCGACTCTGAGTATATCAACTGCATGAACAATTTAGATTTAATGTGTTAAAAATTCAGTTTCTTTTTAATATGTTACATCTAAGTTGTTCATGGGATAGGTACAAATACGTTTAAATTTTGAGCACATATTTTAAATACGCTCCACATCATATCCGAGCTAACAATTAATGCACAAGCCGGTGGGTAAATTAAAAAAAAGACTTGATTGACAGGATACTAATACTTTAAGAACTGAAATAGAATCCCTTGAAATTTGATGACTAATGTAAAACATGGACCATAGTTTGGGGACATTTTGGTGAAATTAGCCCTATGTTCATTGCTAAAAACTATTTAAATGCTTTGACAGTGGAGTTATTAAGAAAACACAAGACGGTGTCCGTTTCATTATCACAGCAATTATTGGAATTGCTTTAGGATTCTTCATTGGCTCTTCATTTCCATTCTTTTCTCGTTACAAGGTACCCTTTTCTCCCCTACAAAATCCATGTTATCACTCCAAAAACAACAAACTCCAACCTACTCATAACCATCAAATTTCGAATTTCAACATTGTATTACCCATTAGGGACTCAAACACTGACTTTTTCCTCAATCCCTGCAGCTTTACTTACCATCAAGCCATAGATCATCTATTGATGTAGCAACAGCATCTAATGGCCAAGGTTTGTCTGTTGTCAAATCTCCTCCAACAAAGGTGGTCAATGCTCCCATAGTACCCAAGGTAACAGTATTTGGTCATGAAGGCCCTGTAGTAGCCGTTAATTTGCATTTTGCCTTCTCTACTTAAAAAATAAGTAAACTAGTCCATGTACATTAAATTGAAGTCCTTTATTAAAAATCCAATCCATTTTTATGGTTAAAAACTGATCTTTATATGTCAATATAATATACACATGACACATCACGTGAGGCACACCAATTTTTAACTGTACAAATAGATGAAACTTTTGATCAAAAGAACTCATTTTCTCTTTGATTAATGTATATAGACTAATTTACATATTTTTTGAGTTGAAGGGACAAAATACAATCTAATTCTTAATGCAGAGCTTCCAGGCGACTTTAACCCAAATTTTGTGGAGAAATGTTCTGTGTTCACAATTACGTCATAGTACTTGGTTTTATTCCAATTTTGTTAAAAAAAAATTTCTGCTTTGTTTTTCCAAGAAATATATTCGAAGGAATCCTCGGGGTTCAAAATTATTACCACCTCGAATCAATGTTCCAGAATCTGACCTTCATCTTCGCAGATTATATGGTTTACCTCCTCTGGTATAAATCACTATCATTGCATCATTGTATAATTGTCAGCTTCTTACCACCTCCAAATATGCTCATAAGGTGTTTGTTGAAATGATTGTTCATTAAAAACCTGCAGGATTTGAAGAAGAAACCAAAGTATTTAGCAGCATTTTCAGTTGGTATTGATCAAATGAATAATATTGATGCATGTGTTAAAAAGGTTCAATCAATGGACCCAATATTCCATCTTTTTTTGCATTTTACTGCGTTTTGTTGTTGTTGTTCTAACAGTATTGTATTCTTACATGTTTTGTTGAGGTAGTTTTCTGAGGATTTCCAAATTGTACTGTTTCATTATGATGGGAAGACAACTGAATGGGACCAATTTGAATGGTCAAAGAAAGCAATCCATGTTACTGCTAGCAAACAAACAAAATGGTATGTTCTACAGTGTTTTGATGCATCCATCCATCCATACATATACATGTAACATGTAACATGTAACATGTTCATATATACATATATATATATACACATTCGTATCATTTAGGTGGTATGCGAAAAGGTTTTTGCACCCTGATGTTGTTGCTGCATATGAATATATTTTCGTATGGGATGAAGATCTTGGAGTGGAACACTTCAATGCAGACAGGTTCGTGTTATGTTTTCTTCTTTTCTCGTTTACCAAATGTTCAGCATGCATGTATGTGCATGTATGTATCTATGTATGCAGGGGCGAAGGAGGGGGCAGGCAGGGCCCTGGTCCCCCTAAAATGAGAAATTGCCTTTTTTAGTCTCTCAAAATTTATAAAATCTGAAGTTAATATATGGTAAAATTATAGTTTGCCCACTCCCAAATGCTAGAATTTCGATTTAGTCATTTTGAAAACTATAAAAATATAAGCATATACAATAACTCTCATAAAAATATATAGCTCAATCTTGATCCTTCCTAAAATAATTTCTGGCTTTGCACCAATATGTATGTATGCATGTATTTTAATATTGTGCGACCAAGTTACCAGATACATAGAGCTGGTGAAGAAACATGGTTTGGAGATCTCACAACCAGGTTTGGAGCCCAATGATGTAGTTACATGGGAGATGACAAGGAGGAGAGAGGACCAAGAGGTTCACAAGTAGGCTCTCTTTCTCTACATTCTATACCTGTAAAACAGAAGGGTCGGATTGGTTTTGAGACAGATTAATTTGAATCGAGTTAGCTCATAATTTAAAATTTTTGAGTTATTTCAGTCTAAGTCAACTTGGGGTCAAATCATCTTGGGTTTGAATCAATTTCAAGTTTAAGTCATTTTGAGTTCGTATCATTTGAGCTTGAGACTTAATTTCTAGGTAAGGCCATTATGGGTTTGGATCATTTCAAGTTACTTGTTTAGATTTTTTTCAAGTCCAGATAAATATATATAAGTTCAATTCGATCAAATCAAGTTGGTTTTAGATAAGTTAATTTAGATTTTAAAAATTGTCAGGCCATTTTGGTTCAAGTCAGTTTTGTGTTCAAGTCATTTCAAGTTTTGATTCTTTCGAGTTTGACATTCAGGTTTTTTAAGTCTCAGTCATTACAAGTTCATGTCGTTTTGGGTTTGGGTTGGTTCAAATTTGACTCATCTTGAATTTGGATAGTTTCAGATTTGGAGCAGTTTTGAGTTTAAATTCACATTGCCTTAGATCAATTTATTCTTACATGGAGATCACCTATCTTACCTTCAAAAAATAGTTTCATGACATGGAGTGTAGGAACATTGTCACTAGATTAATATCATTAGAAAGACATGATCGGGCTATCCAATCAGTGACCATGTTGCCTTCCCTACATACAAACTGAAACTTGACTGTCAACACGTCCTTGATCTTCCTGACAAGTCATTGAATGTGTACTTCCCAAGCTTTGCTTAATCATATCTACTGTTATCATGCTGTCAATTTCTATAATCACCTTAGTGTAGCCTCTCATTTGAGCTATTTCGCAGCTTAGTCCTTTTTAATTGTAAAGTATTCAAGTCTTTCTTTTTAAACAATTTTTTTTACTCTGACCTCTCGAAACTTTTAAAATTTCATTTTAGCTTCTAATAATAAATTCTTGACTTTACCGTCGTAAACAGGATTAGCCTCGAGAGACTAGGCTGGTGTAACGATCAACATTTGCCACCATGTGCTGCGTATGCTCTCTCTCTCTCTCTCTCTCTCTCTCTCTATATATATATATATATATATATATATAGACATGATATATAACATATATCATACTTTCGGACCAAGTGAAGCCATTTAACATTGTTTGATGATTTGACTCAGTTTTGTGGAAGTTATAGCGCCTGTATTTTCTCGTGAAGCCTGGCGATGTGTGTGGTATATGATTCAGGTAATATTAAAAGTTGGATTGTATTTTACTTTTTTATTTAAAATTGGTCTTCATATTAGAAATTGCTTTCATTTTTACTGTTAAAAACTAGTCTCTATACATCAACATTATGTACACATGACATACCATGCTTGTTTTTAACAATACAAATGGATTAAATTTTTACCAGAAAAGGATTAATTTACTCATTTTTTAAATAGAGTAAACAGAATGCAATATTGCTCCCAGTACAAATCCTCTATAATACTTTTATCTTTTAAAAACGAGACTATTTAAGAGAATTTGACACATATTTGAACATGAAGTCAGATATAGAACCTTGCAAATGCTTGAAAAAAATAACTGAACACATCGAATTTGATATTTATACCCGAGTTTTACTAACGTAGACCAGCACCTTTGAAAGTTGGTTTAACTTGTTTGAGCTCCTTCCCTTTTTCTTCATACTTACCAAAATGCTTTCATGTTGTTTGTAGAATGATCTTGTGCACGGATGGGGATTGGATTTTGCTCTCAGAAGATGTGTTGAGGTTGGCAATTTCTTTTATACTTTATTCCCTGAATTATACACATTTTCTCATTTCACGTACTCATATATTTAACCTCTAATCATTAATCTTTTTGTCACCTTGGCCTTAATTTTGGTTCTCCAACTTCAAAATAAATTGAGTCAAGGACAAAAAAAAGTTGGTTGAATTGTTAAAATTTTAAGGGTAAAATGCACTGGTAGCCACCCAACTATTTGACCTTTTCTTTTTTGGTCACCTAAATATTCGAATTTTTCTTTTTTGGTCACCTAAATATTCGAATTTTTCTTTTTTGGTCATTGGACATTAAATTACTAACAAGAAGATTTCTTGGCAGTAACCTTTAACATTTATATATCGTGTCAATTTAGTCTTGATTTAGAAAAAATGAGCCGTCACAATTTTTTTTTAAAAAAGATCAAATTACACAATGTGTAAACATTGATGATTAATTTTTTTAGAATTAAGACTAAATTGCCACAATGCATAATTAAGCAAATTTTACAATCTGTCATGTCATATTTCCATCAATCATTTAACGGTCAGTAACCAAAAAGAAAAAATCAAATAGTTGAATAAACATTTTTTAACTTTTCTTAGTTAGGTGATCAAAAAAGAAACCTACCAATAATTGGGTCAGTACAAGTGTGGTTTACCCAAATTTTAAAGGTTTTGATGTGGTAACACGTATGACAGTCCATGTATACTTTATAAAAATGCAAAAAAGTACATAAATGTATTTTTTTTTAAAAGAACATGTTAATGACAACAATGAAATACATGTAGACTACCATGCAGGTGATCATGTTAGTGCAGTTAAAATTTTAACAATTCAATCAACTTTTTCTTTAAAAAAAACAATTTAACTAAAATTTGAAGATTAAAGGTTAAATTTATCCAAAAAAAGGTTAGGGCCAAATTGGCAATGAGTTAAACACTTGGGGCTAAATTCAAATGTCGAAGTTACTTAAACTTATTTATTTATGAGATAAATACCAAAACTATAAATGAACTTTGATCTAATATGCAATGTCATACATGAACTTTAATTTTGTACAATATATGAAATTTCGATTTGATTCAATTTGACGTTGATATATTGCGTGCATTAATCCAATATGAAAATAAATGTATATATTCATTTCTTTAAATGTGCACAGTTGGATCAAAATCAAATTTCATGTATTCATATAAATTATAATTCAAGTTTCATTGCACCAAATTAAAATTCATATATCAGTTTTCAAATCATGTATAAATTTAATATTTATCCCTTTATTTATCGAATCATGTTTGTTCTCCACAGCCTGCACATGAAAAAATTGGAGTAGTAGATTCACAGTGGATTATTCATAAAGTAATCCCTTCTCTGGTAAACCAGGCAAGTTATGAGCTTCCCATGTATATATTTGGCTATGTTACCCGAATTCGAATAACATAAATTTCTCTCATTGCTACATTTTTCAGGGTGTGACCAAGTTGGAAAAATCTCGTGGGCGAGAGGTATGTAATGTATATTTCGTTCACATAGACAAAGTTTCCACGATTTCACTTTCTTTGTTCTTTTAACAGGTTAGATTAAGGTGCAAAAACGAGTGGTCGATTTTTCAGGATCGTCTTGCCAATGCCGACAAGGCATACCATGCTCAGTTCGGAAATGGGTAATTTTTGGTTTTTCCTTTTTTGCTTAAATGTAAAACCCGCTTCAAAACTATTTTACTAATTTTCTCACTTACATGCTTAAGGCTCCATTTGGTGTACCTAAACTATCATTTTTGTCTCATTTGCCCTAAAATTTTAGGTACCTTAATGTAAAAATGATATAGTCTAAGGACCACTTTTGTATTTAAACCTTTTAAATTTGTTTTTCCTCCCTCATTATCTTCCTCATTTGTAAATTATATATAGTCATCTCAATTGATGTTTGTTAGGGTTCAGTTTTTGACCCCTTTTTCTTTCTGAAAAAATGTGAATTCAAGTTTAGATTGTTTCGGGTTTGTGTTGTTTTGGGTTCGAGATTGTGGCTTGAACATTTTAGATTGAGTTATTTTTTATTTGGATCACCTAAGTTTGAGTTCAACAATTTTGGATTATTGATTTCTTATAGACAAATAAATTTGGGCCGGGTTTGGATTTGAATTGGGTTAGTAATAGTTGTGTTCTAAACAAAATGGTTATGTCTAGTCTTTAAATAAAATTTCATCTTTTTACATATCTTCAAATCAATATTCTTTTTTATTTTTGTTAAAAATGAAAATTTTTAATTGATATATATTTTTTTTAAAAAAGTCACCTTAAATTATTTAATAAAATTAACAGAAAAATTTTACATTGTCACTAAAATATTCATTTTAAAAAGCTTATAGTAAAAGGATTAAATTAACTAAAAACGGATAATATAGGGACCTTCTGTAGAATTTGACCTTTCAAAATTGCTTCCCGCCAAATTCTCAAGCTAACGACAAGATAGAGGAAAGGATCTAATTAATACACAGAACTTCAATAATTTTATCCTGCTTTTCTTGTTTCCTCTGATAGACTTCCATCTGGAGGGCATCATGATATGTATCCACATCAGCAAAATCTTCATCCTTATATTCATTCTCTTGGATTCTTATCTTTTCAAGATTTATCTGGTTACAAAACCAAGGATAATCTTGAGACCATTCTGATGGGTCTGAAATGCTTTCATGATATTTCTGAATTTCCTTTAGGATCTTATCATGATAAGGCTTATGTTGAATTGGCCAAGTGTCCCATGGAGCAGTTACATCTGGTGGAGGCCATATTTCAAATGGAACAACTTTGTTGAGTTGGCAAAGGAACTTCTGAAGATCTCGATACTGTTGAGTTAACTGTTGGATTTTATTTGGATATGTTCGGTGAATCCAAGCAGTAGGAAATGATCCTAACTGAGTTGATCTACCACACTGAACAAAATACCGGGGTTTATAAAAGATAATTATCAGATATAACCCAGGGTTTTTGGAGTAATGGTTATTGATCATGTCCAACCATTGTGGTAATAGGTGAAACCAACTTAAGAAGACAAAGAAGTTCTGATGTTCTGGTTCAACATTTCCTCTGACAGCTTTTGTCAAATAGTATTGGAGATTAGAAATAGAAAACTAAATGGCTATATGGTAAATATGGGTGAGATACCATAAAAACCATTTTAATTCCTCTAGTTGTTCTAAGAATTCAAAATGAATAGTGTGTATGAAAGGATAATCAGGATGTACACCCCATGATTTGAGAACTAATCCACCAAAATTTCTGAAGACCTGAGATTGGTATTCAACCATCATCTGTCGAGTTTTTTGATGAAAAGTCTTTTTATGGACATGTTCCATAACTTTTGGTGGGAATTCTGGGTTGAGGTTTGGAGAAACTGGATAAACAGCATATGAGGTAGAAGATGATGAAGTTGAAGATGGTCTATACATCATAGTGGGTCAGGGCCAATAAGTTCTTTTGAAGGCAAAAATTTCAGCTTTGGGTCTTGAAAGGAAGTCAGGAAGGACAGTGTCTTTTCCTTTAATATGTTTTGTATCAAAGGAAAACTTAGAGAACCATTCAGCCCATCTAAGCAGCTGTGAATGTGGGACTGTTTTTTGTTTGAATTTGAGTATTTGAGGAAAAGAGGACATATCCATTTCAACTAGGAAAAGATATCCAGCAAGATGAAATTCAAACTTTGAGATACCCTTTTTGACAGCAAGGATTTCTTTGAAAGTGGAATGATAATGGATTTTTGCTTGAGAAAATCTTCCACTCTTGAATCCACAAAGATGTCTTTTTCCTTCTTTTTCTTCAAAAAGGATTGCACTCCAATATTTATCACTTGCTTCTGTCTGCAAAATTCTTTTGCCATTGGACGGAATTTGGAGTGGTGGTAAATGCTGTAAAATGTCTTTTAGGCGTTGCATAGCTCTGGTTTGAGGAGAAGACCAATCAAGAGGATCTTTTGTTAGCATCTTTCTTAAGGGGTTAATATATTTAGAGGCCTTAGGAATAAAGTCTCTAAGATAATTAACAATCCCTAAGAACTGTTAGACCTGTTTTTTGGACAGGTTTTCATCTAGAAACTTGAGAAGTTCTTGTGCAATATGAGGCCCTGGAGTATATTGTCCTTCTTTCAAATTCATTCCTAAGAATTCAATCTCTGATTTGTTGATCTGCATTTTCCTTTCTGAAAGCATAATCCTATATTGTAAGATAAGAGAATTGAATCTTTCTAACAGTTGAGCATGGGATTCTTCATCTGAACTATAAAGCAGAATGTGATCAATGTATATTAAAGCATTCTCCATGAGCGGTTGGAAAATCCTTATCATCGTTTTTTGAAACAAGGAAGGAGCTGTCTTTAGTCCAAACGGCATGACTTTCCACTGAAAGTGTTGATTTGGAATGCAGAACCCTATTTTAGCCCTGTCATTTGGATGAATTCCTAATTTCCAGAATCCTGCCTTACGATTGAACTTCCAAACTAACAAAAAGAGAGTTTCTGTTAGGCAATGGAAATTTGTCGTCTTAGGGGAAAAGATTAAGAGGCTGATAATTGATAACCAGTCTTAATTTTCCTCTGATCTGTTCTGATCTCTTGTTGATATAAAAAGCTTCACAAGCCCACTGAGAGTTTGAGGGCTTTATAAGATCTTGTTGTTGAAGCTCTTACATTCTTGTTCTGCGAGAAGCAAGTGATCAGGGTTCATTCCCATATGACTGGCTTTTGTAGGATTAATATCCTCATTTTTCTTGAAGGGAAAGGTAATAAAAAAACTTAGAATTTTTCCATAAAGGGTTTGGACATTTAAGCAAAAATTCTGAATGAGAATCAACACAAGACTTTTCTTTTAACTCTTGGATGATTTGAAGGATTTTTTCTGACTGCATGATGAAAAGTCTAGGTGTCTGAACAAAGGGTTGGAAGAGAGTTTTAAAATGAACTCAATTAGGAAGGATTCTCAAATGTTGAGCTTTTGTGTAGAGGTCAAAACCTACTACAATATCTTTTCCCGAGAGTTTTGAACCCAAAACTGTAATTCTAACACTACAACTTGGAAAGAACTCAACAATAATGATCTTACTGATTAAAAGGGTAGCAAAAGGATGATCTTTTGTTGAATTTAAATATCGAACATATGGTTTCCACCAATGAGCTGACAAAACATCTGGATTCATAATTGTTTCTACCGCTCCTATATCTATAAAGGCAATTATAGTAATGGGTTTACTATATTTGTCTAAATAGACTTTGACAGGAATGTGCGGAACTGGAACTGAACTGTTATGGGTATTTTGAGTCTGGGCTTGCATCATCTGGATGTCTGAATAATCTGAATCTGTGAAAGATTCATCATCCATGTAAAAACCCAATTTTGACCGACCCAATTCAAAACCCAAATCCAAATATAAATAAATAAATTTAAATTAAATTTATTTAATTTAAATATCTATTTTACAACTCAAACCCTAGAATCACAATGAACCCACAAGTCCAAAAAACTAAACAATTTTTGAAAACCCTAATTTACTGCCCCAACCGTCACACCCCACGTCAGTATTACCACGTCATCCTCACGTCAATCATGTGCCCTTTAATGGCTGACCGTTGACTCTTCATCTGTCCGAGACTCTTTGGCTACCCCAAGACTCCCTTTGCCAGATGTTTCATCTCTCCTCAATGCCTCCTCATTTGCCTTGCACAAATACGAGAAGAAGGAAAAATCAAGAAATTCCAGTTCAAACACGAAGCATTCAGAAATCCTATTCTAAGGTATACGGTTTTGAATATATCTTCACTTATCAACTTTATAAATTATTTAGCATCGTTCCCTTTACTTTAAAATGTTTTTAAATACATAAGCATATATATAAATAAAAAAGGGTTAAGGAGATTAAATTGGTTTTTAAAGTTTTCAAATTTAGACCTAAAATTTTAAAAAATAATAAAATAAAATAAAAATCAAAGCCTTTGCTCTTGGTTCCAAATCTGGGATTTTGCACCCAGATTTGGGTTTGCTTTCTTTAAAAAAAAAGGTAATATAAGAAAGGAATGTAAATAAAAAGAAAAAATAAGTGAAAATAATAACTAACCAAAACCTTTCGATCTTTAAAACCTCATGATTTATTCTTATCCTTTTTTTAAAAAAAAATGAATAACATGAAAAATGAAAAGAAGAAACAAAGGAATCAAAAAACAGATCTTGAAGAAGAATCAAAGATTAGATTTTTAAAAAGAGATCTAATATGATTTTTTGAACTAGATCTACTAATCTTTAAAAAAGAGAGGATTTTTCTTTAAAAAAGGGAGGAGTTCTCACCGGACAACCGTAGAAGGCGGTTCGCCGTCGTCGAAAAGTGGGAATGGCCGGCAGAACTACGGTGGGCCGAGGGTTGAGTCTTCATCGATGATAGGGAGTGTTTGAGAGAAAGCGGAGAGCAAAATTAATTTTTGGAAGAAGAAATGGAAAAATGAGCTTTTTTTTAGAAAATTTGTTTTAAATATTAGCCTTAGTATGCTGCTATTTTGACCACTTGTTTTCAAAATAAAATGAAATTTTTTTATCAGCCCCTCCATTCTTCTCACTTATTCGAAATTAATTCTTTTACCTTTAAGTTTTCTTGACATTTAGCCACCAAATTTTACCTTTTTTAGTTTAGATCCTGTACCCTTTTTTTAATAATTTTGCATATGGAAACCTTTTTTATATTTTTAGATTTTAAAATATGTTTTACTTCCCCACCTTTTAAAACTTTTTTTAATTTCCTTTTTTAATTTTTTATATCTTTAAAATTTTATTAGTTATCTTTAAATTCCTTTTAAGCACAAACAACTTTTTTAATTTCAAAATTTGAGCTTTTTTATGCACTTTAAATCTTTATTTGTTTTAAACTAATATTTAATTTTTTATTATTATTATTTATTTCTTTTTCTTTTTCTTTTTACGAATGGACACTTCCATTTCTCTTTTATTAATATTAATTCTTTTTTAAAACTCATTAAATTTTAAGTTTTCTTTTTAAATTATTTTACTATTTGTTTTGCACTTTTGTTATCTAACATATTATATCGTTATGGTGTATACCATTGTTTTATTAGTACTTGTAAATGTTATTTCATACGATATATTTTGTTCGTGCCTTTGACGATCTTTATTCTTTTAAAAGAAACGAAATACATGTCTATTCCAATATTTTTAATAAAATGCTTTGATTAAATTACGCGCTTTTAAAATACATAAATTAGCATTTTGTAAGTAAAGTTTTTTTATTTTGGGAATTCGAAGATAATGCCCTAATGTGTTGGGTATTATTTTCTTTTAAACCTAAAATATCAACCGACTTTCTTAAAATTGGTCATAACTATTTCATTTGTAAAATTACACATTTTATTCATCCTTTTATGAATTTTCTTTCTAAAAAGGGATAAAATGTATATTATTTTTGACGTATGAATTGTTTCAAATTAAAAACAATGTTCTTTTATTTAAGGGAAATTGAGAGATCTTGCCCTAACGCGTTGGGTATAACCTTTCTTTGAACTTAAATAATGGAGCATCAAGACCGATAATTATTCGATATTCTATCGTTTTAGGGGATATAAAAAAATTGTGTCTTAACGTGTTGGGTGTGATTTTATTTTAAACCTATATGATCGAATATCTCATTTTAACTTCCAACTCGTGAATGGCATTTTAAATTTCTACTTGAATTCTCGATTTTCAACGATTAAGACATGAAATAATCAACTAGGTACCAAGTTTGGGCGTGTGAGGGTGTTAATCCTTCCTCACACGTAATCGATTCCTGAACCCATTTTTTTGGATTTTAAAAAACCAAATTTGTTATATAAAATAAATTCGAATGTTTTGTAGTGATCCAATCTCACCAAATAAAAGATTGGTGGCGACTCCCATTTTTCAATTTTAAAATAATTTTCGAAACCCGTACAAAAAATGGTTTCGACAATCCATATCCATAGAAATTCCATCTGGAATAGCTCCAATTGTTTTATCTGACGGCTCATCATCAACTGAACAAATTGACTCTATATCATCCTCTTTTTTTATTCGTAATGCTGATTTTTGTATCATCTGAATGATCATTTTTGCTCCCTTCTTGTTTTTTGGACAATTTTTTGCAAAATGTCTTTTATGTTTGCAAAGATAACATCAATCAGATTTAACAGAGCCAAGATGCTTTTTCCTGAGATATCTCCATCGAGGCTTTGAGCTTCTTATTTTCCACCTTGAAGATTTTGTCTTTGAAGAGAAATGCTTATTGTAATGTTTTCTCTTTTTGGGTCGACAATCACAAGATTTGTCTTTGGG
This sequence comes from Gossypioides kirkii, assembly GCA_005610355.1. Taxonomy (NCBI): domain Eukaryota; kingdom Viridiplantae; phylum Streptophyta; class Magnoliopsida; order Malvales; family Malvaceae; genus Gossypioides; species Gossypioides kirkii. The sequence continues at coordinate 42,666,601 of CP032255.1, read as the reverse complement.
ACATTTAATCCTCAAATAAGAATCATCACAAGCACGATCAAGCCTCCTATCACCATGGAGATAATCTTTAAATATCTTCCTTCTGTTGCAAATATCTTCTAAGGCAATAAAAACTTCTTGTTGAATTTCTCTAACAGTCAGATGGAGAATATCTTTGTTTTGCCTTTGAAGTACTTGGTTGACCGCTACTTGCAAGGGATCAAGAAGAGAGGAGAGGATGACTGGTTTCAAATTGGAATTGAGACCCAAACCACAAAATAATTTGGTCATTATTTTGAAGTGCTTTGCTAAGTCTCTTTTGTTGTATGAACAACATTTTCTCTTGTAAAATTCTCTTCTTTTTAGAGTCAAGAGATCTTCTGGATTTCTCACAAAATGATGATGAATAATCCGAATTGGCTGTGCAAGATCTTGAAGAACTAAGAATTGCATTTGATCTGGTTAACTTATAGAATTCCACCAATCTCGCAACATTCCAGTAAATCTGGATACAAATTCCATGAGAATATTGTAATTGCTCTCTTCTGTAAGCTTGCGAGTTTCCAGTCAAGAATGAAATTCTTGAATTCTGTCTGGCCATTTTTCTTGTGGAATATCATCAAGTGTGAAAGTTATCCTACCAATAGAGGATTTTGAAATAGATTGGTGTTGTGATGATGATGATTCTTCTGGTACTGCTGGCATATCTTCATCATCAGATTGTTCAACTTTTGGTTCAACATGTAGGACTTTAGAGAAATTTTCTTCTTCTGATTTATCTTCTGAAGATGCACCGGATGATACTAAGTTTGTTTCAGTCCACTCAATTTCTGTGTCTGAAGTTTGATCCGTTATCTGCATAGCTAAGATCTTTGGGATCATAGACTATTTGCAATCCTTTAAAAAAGATGTTAAAGGATTTTGGTCTTATTTTGCTGGATCATTAGTGACTTTAAAGCTTGTTTGGGTGGTGGAGAAGCTGGAGGAGACTTATCTGTCATTGGTCTTTTTCCAAGCCTATTTTCTTCCCTCTAAGCTTATTCCTTAGCTTTTTCAGCCATTTCTTTTTTTCTTTTTATCATTTTCTCTTTTTTCTGCTTCTTTCTTTTTCTTGATTTCCAAATAAATCTCATAAGTGCTTGGTTGCCTTTTTTGGAAATTCAGGAAACGTGATACGAACTCTTCAACTGGTAGAGAACTCTTTTGGTGTCGTATTGAAGGAAATAGTTCAACAGCATCTGATCTTGAAGATGGTGTTAGGATTCTACCAGTTTCTTGTAGAATCTTGATCTGGTCTTTGAGATTCTGGATTTCTTTTTCTCTTTGAGCCAAATGAGAAAAGAAATCTTGACCAGGTGCAGCTAGTTCTTTTGCAACATCATCCAACCGTTTTTGCAAGAGATTGATCAAATCTTTGACCATTTTGGTATTATCATCTACTTTGGCTTCAACTTGTGTGACTTTAGAATCAATTATTTTGAGGGCTTGATTCTGAGCCAAAGCTTTTTCTGTCTGCCAATTAAGTGTGGCTTCTGCAACACTAATTTTTCTAGCACTCTTGAAACATCAGTCTGGATTTTGGAAAGGATCTTTGGTATATGAGTGTAGTTATTTTCTATGAATTCCTCAAGAGGAGGAAATTCTTTGTCATATGATGTAGAAGAGGTGGACTGCATCATTCCTACAGTTGGAATGGGTTTTGGCACAGGCAAAGGGTTTTTTTGAACCCATTTACTGAACTTTTTATAGCAAGGCTGTGCGAAAGGATTTGTTTTCTTTTGTAGAGGTTTTTGAAAAAGAGGCTCTTGCGAAGGTGGTGATTTTGATGGTGGAGGAAAAGAACAATTTTCTGGAGAAGAATTTGGAACTGGTGATGACTGTTTAGAATAGCCAACAAGATAAATAAATTTACCATTATCTTCACCGAGAGGTTCAATATTTAGATCTCCATCCATCCATCTTTTGTAGAATTCTGACTGGCTAGAATTTTTCTTGTTCTTTTTCTTTCCAGGCTTTGATGCTGAATGATCAAAGCTATCAATTCAGGCAACAAATCTATCATCAACACACATTTTACATAAGCAATTTAAAGCCCATTGACAATGTTCAGTAACTTCATCTTTGATCAGATAAACAGGCTTTCCATCAGATGAAAAACTCTGTATCAAATTTCTTTCTGGACCAGGTTCACAAAGATCACAATAACATTTTGAATCTTCTTGGTCATGATTAGTTGTAGGACTTATTACTGATTGCATCATTAACTGAGTAGGAAATATAGAAAGGCAATTGAGATTTTGGAGATGACTATGGTCAAACTTGATTTCAGTAGTTCCATCACCTTTGAAGGTGATATGACTTTTTGTTGGCTATGCTCATGCAGTTGCTCATAGTTTGTAACCCATCTTTCAAGAAGGAGTTTGATGAGTTCCTTCTTTGGCATTTGTCTTGGAACATGAACACAATGAGGCTGGTCATCTGTGTTTATAGAGTTTAGAAGTAAATCTCCTGTACCATGCCGAGATAAGTTAAAGGTATGGTCTTGCACACGATAAATAATTTGGTAATGCAAAGTTACGGCAATCGCTGATGGGACCTGAGGTGCTCCAACAATCCGGATTTGGACTTTAAGGGCAGTTAGTAGAATTGGATCTGCTAGTGCCATCGTGAAATTTGGAAAAAGAGTGACTATCATTAGTCCGGAGTTTAAAGTGGCTTCTATGGTAGCTATGCAGGCATGTTGGTATTCCAGGTATTTGGAATCTAGAAAAGCAATTCTTGCTACCACTGGCTTTCCTTCTGTTCCATGATAATTTAATACTAGTCGAATAGCACCAAAATGGATATGAGAGTATCCTGCCTGCATCCATTCTCTAGGAAACTCTGAAGGTATCTCTAGAGTAACCAACTGTTCTAAAGAGGAAGCTGAGATAGGATAACTATCAAAACAAGAAGCTTGAATATACTCCTTAACCTGCTTAAGAGTATTTTGAATCAAGGCTTTGATAGATTTGATTGGAGAGAAATGGGTCTTTTTATACATAACGTAAGGATTTACAGTAGGAAGATTTGTAGGTTGAACCTTGTCTTCCTCTTTTAGATAGTCTATCTCATACAAAGAAGATATCTTTTTGGCAGAATGAGATTTTAGAGGCATACTAGGTAGAGAAAGAGAAGTTGAAAAAGTAGAAGGTCGCGAAAAAGTAGTGTTGGCCATGATTAAAAATTTCTTTCTGGATTAACATATCAAGACTAATTAAAACTTCTGGCTCTGATACCAATACGAGTGAGGATATGATCAATATTGGTCAAAATGTTAGACGGGATTCAAGAATTAAGAATATATAGCAGGTATGCTATGCCAAAACACAGGTCATTCCTTTCGACCATTAAAACAGGTATTACCTCTTAGCTATATACTCTTAACTCAAGAAACTTCTTTCATCTTAACCAGTATTAACACCTCTTTTCAGAGTTTTAACATTTCTGTTGTGCAAGATCCATTTATATGGCAAGCACAGAGCATACGTATCAAAACTCATTGATAAGCCATGAATTTTAACTAGTCAATAAAGTAACCCAAAAAGAAAATAGAGAAATTTAGAAAGCCATAAGAGAAAAACACACTAGTATTTTATTTCTCAAACCTGATCTGCCTTACAAGGAAGAAACAACTCCCTTTTTATAGATAAAGAGAGTCACAAATCGACAACCAATAGCATTTTACATAAAGCAGACTAATACATAAAGCTAAAGTAAACAGTGAAGATTCTTCTTTAATCATAATCTGTAGACTCATCCGATGTGATATTCGGGAGTCGTAAATTAAAAAGGGTCAATTTAATCAAATCTTAACTTGGAGACTTCCAAGGAATTTAATCTTGATATTTTCAAAAGATTTAAATTTTGATGACGAATGAACGGTGATTAAAAAGGAAATCGCGCAACCACCTCTATGCGCGTTTTCTTACATTAGCTTCTTCTCTCTTTCACAAAAAAAGGAAAAAAGAAAAAAATCCCTAAAATTCCCAAACACAAAATATTGTTCCGAGAATTTCTTTTCATTTTCCTCTTATGCAAACAATGTTTTTTTTCCCTTCAATCTTCTCTTTGAAACCAGGTCCTCTCTCTCTCTCTCTCTCTCTCTCTGCATATACTAACTCTTTTACTGTTATTTTAAAACTTTTTTTTGCTGCATTTTCATTTTCCTCTATCCAAACAAGCTCTTTACCCAAAAAAAAAAATTGAGCTGTTATTCACTACTTTCTTATTTTGTTTTCTTAATTTACATGCTAAAATGACGACTTAATTGACTATCCAGCCTAGAAAGTGACATTTCCATTTATAATGTTACTAATTATTACTTTTTTTCGTTGCTAAATAATTTAAATTTTGATTTTTTATAAGATAATAAAGAAAAATGGCAGTAAGTTTATCTAGATAAGGTAATTCCCAAATGGGACAATAACTCTTTGTTAATCCCCCTCTTATACGCGTTTTAATTGATTTCTTTCGATTGAGTTTAATGTTATTAAAACGAGTTTAATTATATTTTATCATATATTATATTATAATACTTTTTTATGTTTCTTTTTAACAGATAATTAAAAAGAAAAAAAATTAAACCATGAATAAACCTTGGTTTGAGGAAACCTTCGATGGTGTCAACGATGATTTGTTTGATGATGATGTAATGAAGTATTTGGATATACCATTGGATGATGTTGAAAGGATTGATGGTGGTGTTAGTGGTAATGTTATAAAAGATTTTGGCTTTCCTTTGTATAACAACAATGGTGGCTACAGTGGCGGTGAAGAGTGGGATTGTAACTTTCAGCATTTAGCTGGCTTTTGTGGTGGAAATTTTGTTGATGATAGTATAGTTGAAAGCCATACATTTTCAGTGAGTGTTCCCTTTGTTTTCAATGTTTATGACTGTTTCATGTTTAGTTCCTAATTTACCATTGGCATGAATTATTGGTTCGAAATTGGATATATTAGGAGACTCATTATATATTATATACGGCGGGGACTAAGACGGTACCATGCTTAAAACACCGGCTGTGCCTTAATGGATTAGTCTTCCGAGGGTACATTCTACTATGTGCATGTCCAAATGCTAAATGCTTTGTTGTAAGTCTTAGATTGTATCCTTTCAGGAGAAACCATTATAGCAATATGCTGATCCTTGGTTCGTTTTTGGTTTAGAAGCAATGTCTCCGTAGAGTACTTGCACATTCTATTCTTTGTTGACCAAATTCTGCTTTGAAGCATGCTCGGGACAGAGCATCATAAAAGCTTTTTCTTTTAGTGTGACAAAGAGCTATAAAAATGTTGGGGGCTGTGATTTGTTTGTAACAGGGTCTATTTCTTGCATGGTCTTGTTTGGTGATTTTGAAAATCGGTGTTGGTGTTGTACATTGCAAAAACCAGGAACATGCTGTTAAAAGCACGGTGGTGCAGCTGTTTGGTCCAACCAAACAAGCAGGCCCGACCAGTGCTTGGTTTGCCTTGCCAACCAACGGATTGAGGCCACTTAATTGAAGTGTCTCTCCTTATGATAAATTTTGTATGTGATTTATGCTTATTATTGTAGTCGGTACTTACTCTGGAATGGATGGTGGTCTTCTCTGTAACCATTTTTCGATTAAGTTGCCGTACAAGTATGATAACAATGAACTGTTTTTTCCCTTTTATATCTAGTGTGATGGATATTCTCAGCAGTCGAACTCTACCAAGGCATCCTATAGCGAGTCCATGGATGTCAAAGGTTAATCTTGGTTCCAAACCTCCAGTCCAGTGTCTGTACTTGCATAGCCATAGCTCTTCCTCAGGTGCAAACCGAATACTATTAATCCTAATCTCAGTTTCCAGGGGAAGCGATGTAGAACCAAGCGAAGACGAGCATTGACCTTGAACTCACCGCTCACATTGCCTTTTGTATCCTCCACCTTTTCTACCTCCCAAAGATTTTATTTTCCAGTTGGTTCCAAATCAGAATCCGTAAGCCACCTTACTCAGAAACCTACCAAGAAGAGACTGAAGAAAAAGAACCTGAAATTGCTTTCGGGGTCCAGTGAGAGCAACAACTTCTCCTCCCAACAGCTTCTTGTTATTAGGAAATGTGCGCATTGTGAAGTTACGAAAACACCGCAATGGAGAGAAGGTCCAGTGGGACCGAAGACCCTATGTAATGCATGCGGGGTTCGCTATAGGTCAGGCCGTCTCTTTCCCGAGTACCGTCCTGCTGGAAGTCCTACATTCATTCCATCATTGCACTCCAACTCTCATAAGAAGGTGGTAGAGATGAGAAGAAAAAGCCAATTCACCGGTGACAGCGATAACATCCGTGTTGTCAATCCGACTGCGTACCAACTTTACTGAAAGCTTGAAGTAGATAGCTTCCGTCCTTGCTTTTTGTCTTGTAGACCTGTCAATTCAACAGTTCGATTGGTTCAAGTCCGGTAAATTGAATTGGATGAATTCAAGTTTTGAAATTTGCAGCCCATTTCAGGTTTGGATTAAGTTCGGCTTCAAGTTTTTTGGGTAAGGTGAATCGAGTTTGAATCATTTTAAATTCAAGTTATTTCAAAGTTAGTTGTGTGATCATTTGAGTTCAGACCGTTTGTTTGGCTTATTCATGTTTTGTGCTTCAATTAAGTATTAGTGAAAACATTCTTCCTATTCATTTATTCTTCTTTAATGCAATTAAGTAAAGGTTGAGACTTTGAGTGTTAAGTATTCAAGTTTATGTCACCTAATGCATTTATGGGTATTTAATTTTATCATGCGTGTACATTTTAATCCAAATTATTCTTTATTTTTTAATTACATTTATCAAATAACGTATAGAGATACAAATGGTTTTCAACCACAGTTAGGTTATTGCCTATGTTTCTTTTCGTAACACTGATAGAAACAAAACAGGATCTTCTCTTTTCCATTACCGCTGATATCCCATCGTGATATTTTAGTTTCAGTTTATATATCACCCGTACGAGATATTGATGTCAGCTAAATAAATCTTAATAATATAAAAATATATTTTTTTATCAAAGAATAAATTGATTTTTCCTGTTAATATTTTCATTCAATTTTACATTTAAAAACTGACATAATTATAGAGTGATTAAACAATTACATGCAAAGTATCATTTGTATTTCATAAATGGATCAATTTTAATAATAAAAATTGAATAGAAATATTAATTTTTTGATAAATTACTTTATTAAAATAGTTTAACTCTAAAAGCAAGGTATCCACCCTACTTTTACCATGTATATCTCATCTTTATCATCATTAAGAGTAAATCAGAGTGAGGGCAAACCTATGTTCTGTCTTCTCCTTTTTTCAATGTTTGGTTTTTAAGGAAAAGAAAAAGAGCAAGAGTTTTACAATTAATTGTCTTAAATTTTAATGAACTGGTTTTTCAATTCATCTTCTTGTTTAAATCCCCTTGTTTAAACTTCAACATTTTCTGCCATTTTTTGTAAAAAAAATGGAGCTTGAAAAAAGCTTAGACCCAAATCTATGGCATGCATGTGCTGGATCCATTGTTCAAATCCCACCATTAAACTCCAAAGTCTATTATTTCCCTCAAGGCCATGCCGAGCACTCACTTAAGTCGGTGGATTTCCCGTTTTCTCGTCAAATCCCACCACTTGTTCTTTGCCGAGTTGACTCAGTCAAATTCATGGCCGATACTGAAACGGAGGAAGTATATGCCAAGGTCATGCTTACGCCATTGCAGAACAATGAGCTTGATGTTGAAGACGATGGTGGTGTTTCAAATGGCGCCTGTAATAATATTGAAAAAAAGGCTGCTTCTTTTGCTAAGACGTTGACTCAATCAGATGTTAACAACGGCGGAGGGTTTTCCGTTCCGAGATACTGTGCTGAAACCATTTTTCCCGCGTTGGATTATAGTGCCGATCCTCCGGTTCAAACTGTCGTCGCCGCTGATGTTCGTGGTGAGCTATGGAAGTTCAGGCATATTTATAGGGGAACTCCGAGGAGACATTTGTTGACTACAGGGTGGAGTGCTTTCGTCAACCGGAAAAAACTCGTCGCCGGCGACTCAGTCGTGTTCTTGAGAGCCGAGAACGGCGGAATTCGTGTCGGGATCAGGCGAGCCAAGCTTGTGATTGGGGATGGTGATTGTTATGGAAGTTTGGGTTTTTATGGGAATTCGAAAGGGAACGGAAATGTGAAGCCGGAGGAGGTTTTGGAGGCGGCGAATGCTGCTTCCGGTGGCAGGAAGCCGTTCGAGGTTGTTTATTATCCGAGAACAAGCAGGCCGGAGTTTTGTGTTAAGGCATCTGCCGTGAATACAGCAATGAAGGTCCCTTGGTGTTGTGGTATGAGGTTCAAAATGGCTTTTGAGACCGAAGATTCTTCTAGAATTAGTTGGTTCATCGGAACCATATCGTCCGTTCAAGTTGCCGATCCGGTCCGGTGGCCAGACTCGCCGTGGCGGCTTCTCAAGGTACTATATCAATCCTCTTCGGTAAAACTGGGTTAGATTACATTTTATCATCTCTATTAGAACAAATTACTGTTAAATTAAAAAGCATAGATGATTTCTATTAAAATTTTTGCTGTTGACAAAATAACAGGACAAGTATCTTGTGCAAATGTATAAAGACGAAAATTTTAACTGCAAGATAAATTTATTCTTTGATCGAACATATATAGACTAATTTATATTTTTTTAATAAGAGGCAAAATGCAATCCGATTTTTAGTATATACTTTCACCCAAATTCATTTGCTGAATTAGCACATTGGGTATATATCTATGGTACATTAGCTGATTTGTATGTGTAGAACAACATGAATCAAATTGTTACTATTTGTTTCGTATCGGTTCGGTTTTTGCTTTGCAAGTATGGTCTTGGTCATTAAACCTTATAACAACGTGGTTTGAACGAAAATCTATTGGGGATTTACAGAAATCGTACTCGTTTTTGGTTTCTCGAAAGAGAAATGTACTTGACTCATACTAAAAATGGATGCTTAAGCTTTTCTCAGTCCATAAACATTTTTAGTTGCCTTCCTGCTGACTTTTATAATCGATTTGTCGTTGCAGGTGACATGGGATGAACCGGATTTGCTGCAAAACGTTAACCGTGTGAATCCGTGGTTGGTTGAATTAGCATCAAACGTGCCTGCTATCCACCTCTCGCCCTTCTTACGACCAATGAAGAAGTTGCGGCTCCCTCAACACGTCAACGGACTTTTAGTGCCGTCTTTTCCAAGCAATCCCCTTGGCCCAAGCAGCCCGTTATATCGTTTATCTGATAATGCTCCTGTAGGGATACAGGGAGCCAAGCAAGTTCAATTTGGGTTACCTTTATCAGATCTCCATCTTAAAAATAACCCGCATTCGGGACTGTGCCTGTTCGGTTTCCAACGGCTTGATCTACACGATAGAATTCCCAATACGTTCACAAACAGTCACAATAATCTATCTTGCTGTTTTACAATGGGGAACTCTAATAAATCCAAAAACCCGAAAAAATGCCAGTTTCTACTTTTTGGTCAGCCGATACTTACTGAGCAACAACTGTCTCAGAGCTCTTCAAGTGAAGTTGTCTTAGAAGTTGTTAGCGGAAACAGTTGCAAAATTAAAAATTCATCCGATGGTTCGGGATCTATTATTGGGAACTAATTCTCTCCAGAGAAGTCATCTACTGCTCGATTTTTGTGGGATCGGGACAATCGAGCCATAGAACCCGGCATGGATACCGGTCATTGCAAGGTATTCATGGAATCAGAGGATGTCGGACGAACTCTTGACCTCTCGGTTCTTGATTCTTACGAAGATTTATATAGGAGATTGGCTAACATGTTTGGAATAGAAAGATCGAAAATGTCCAGACATGTGCTATATCGAAACACAACCAGTGCCATCAAACGAACTGTAGATGAACCATTCAGGTATCTTTTTAAATCATTTTATCGAACATCGAAATTTCTAAACTTTTAACTACAGTTAGCTTCTTTCGGTTTATATTTACGCTATATTTTCGATCTTCTTTTTGGCATTGTAGTGCATTTATGAAGATCGCCAAAAGATTAACAATAAGAATGGATTCAAGCAACAATACTATTGAAAGGTATGCCAAAACATTAGTAACTAAAGCAATGTGTATAATTTTGAACAACCGACTTGCTTATCATAAACTCGATAAACCGTCCTTTTTTTTTTAGGTCACAGCTCACCGGAACCCGAACTGTGGAAAATGGATTTCGAGGATCAAGCAAGACAGGTCCTTTAAGCATATTTGCATGATTTCGAGCCTATGTCAGAAAAAAAAAAAACCATGGATTCTGTTGTATAGGTTTCTTCTTGTCTTAGTATTTGTGTAAAATATGTTCAAAAAGAACATTCAAATGTCTTGTAACTTATTGATGTTGAACATGAATCCATTTACGTAAACAAATTGCAATTTTAAGCATGTGTAAATTACCCTCATTACTAAATCATTAGTAAATTTATATTTTTATTACTTAATTTTAAAAATTACAAAATAGTCATTAATTATTCGCTTCAATTTGGAAAATGCCTTGCTCTTGAGTCTGGTTTAAACTTTGAACTATTGACTTGCATAATTAAAAAAAAAATCGATTAGGTTTACGACGAAACTTAAAATTGATCATTGATTCAAATTTGAGTTTGTTGAGAGATTTTCAATTCTTCTTTTCAAGAGAAGTTTTCAAAGTATAATCCATTTAGAGTTGATGGATCTCTTAACACAATCTGTATTAATTTCGGTCAAGATTTTCTCTCTCCACATTATGAAGAGTCTCGAGGGCTTAAGGTTACTTAAAAAAGCAACGAGCTCAACCTAATGGAAAAGTGATTGAGTTCAATAGATAATTTTATACAATAAACTAAAAGTGTTCCTTAATTCAAAGAGAGAAAGTTCGAGTTATTCATATTTTATTTACTGATAAAAATGAATTATAATCAAATTATGTTAAATTAAAATACAACAATTAAATTGAGAAATTAAAATCATAATATTATTTATTTAACCAAAAATCTTTGGATCTCCATGAAAAAAAAACAAAAAAAATAAAATAAGAAAAATAGGATTGTTTAGGGATCATAAACACAGAAAACATGGAAGACTTTACTTTCCCAATAGGTTTGAAAATTACAGGATCTTGGGAAAACTAAAAAAATACTTAAAATCCCAAAAATAATAAATAAAATAGAAACAGCCACACGTGAGGATGAAAAAGCAAAAGCCTTGAAAGTTGGGATGAGATGTGATCAATCAGCGCATATCAACGGTCCCACGTGTGCCCATCCTTTTTTGTCGCCGTTTTGATGGTTGAGCTTCTTTGCTCCCTTATTAAAAATAAATTTTTTTTGTTTAATCTAAAAATTAAAAAAAAACTTTTTAACTTGATGAAAAAAAGTATATAAAAGATCTAAATTTTTAAAAAAATTGCATTTGAATTTGAGTATTTTTTTAAAATTTTAAATGTTATGCATAATTTATTTTTTAAATCAAAATACTATTTATTAATAAAAAAAAGCATGGAACACCGAGTCCAAAAAGGTTGTATTAATGGTGTCTTAAATGTTGTAAGAACCAAGTATTGAGCTTTCGTCCACTTTGAACAATTTATACAAATAAAATATTTTTATGTAAACAATTAATAATTAATTAAATACAAGAAAAACCCAAGATCCAAGAATTATCAGTTGTGATTTACTGATTTTAAATTTTAAAATATTTATTTTAAGCTTTATAGAAATTTAGTTGTTAATTTTTGTATTTTATGTAAATTGTGAATTTAATTACTGTATTTAAATTTAATTTTGCACTATTTGAATTGATAAAATTTAGTCTTTATATTTTTTTAATTTTAAAATTTCAATCTTGATTCAAATTATAGCAATTAAATTTATTTGGTTAAATTCTTCCATTAATCTTGCATTAACGTAAAATTATCAATTTAGTTCGCATTCTCCAATTGGATCATTTTTAACCCATATAATTTTTTAATTTTAAAATTTTGATCTTGACACAAACGATAGTCGTGTGTAGTCTATTAACTAGTTTGTTGTGAGCGATATGTAAAAATAGCAACTTCACTTGATATTACATATGTAAAAATATGTCTATCACATTAAATTTTGAAAATAACAGAACTTAATAAATTTAATAAAAATTTAAAAAATAAAAATATGAAATATGAAATTAAATTACATCAACTAACACTACTACTTCACTATGGTACAAGAACTAATTAAAAATGTAACGTTTAATTATTGAATTAAAAATGAAACAAAATCGTTTTATGAGTTTAAAAACTATATGAAGTTATAATTTTATTTTTCAATTCCAAAATATTTTATATTTATAGTATTAATTCGTTTAAGTGTACTAAACAAATAATAATTAAATAAAAGGAAGGCAGGAAAGAAGGTCTTTTTGTTTTACAAGCATGTAATAAAATGACAGAGATTTGATCAGACGGCGTGATGTCGGCGTTCGTGCGTTGGGACCCATACAAGTGGTATTTTGTTAGATCTCTTACAGAAAAAAGGTAACTTTTTTCATTTATGTTTTCCAGCAAGTTGTACGGACGAGATTAACTCAACCTGTGGCTGATGTACGACCGTGATTTGATCCGTTTTTACCGCCGTCTTTGAAGATTTGAATGGTCAAATATCATTAAAAAAAGAAATAAAGAAAACCAAACAATCCGATTTCCTCATAGTCAACAAAAAGTACAGTAAATAAAAGATATTGAGATTTTGACTTACCATTGAATGTTCAACTCTCCAATTCCAATTTCCTTTTTCTCAGATTTCTATGATATATATTGTAAGTATGATAAATATATTTCTTAATATGTATATTAGAATTCACTCTTACATACACCTATTTTTATATATAATACGATCTCTAGTTTTCGTATTTTTTATATTTTTAAATTTAAAATACAATCAGTAACACCATTGATAATATATATTCAAAATTGAACGAAATTAGTTAACTGTGTTATCAAATAAATTTTAATCTCTAAATCAAATAAATAAATAAATTCAAAATAAAATAATCAAGTCCACTTCAATGAATTAAATTTTATTAACCTTAAATATATAATTTAAAAAAAACACATTTTTACTCTGATTTAAGGGTATTAAAGTACAAGTACAGCCCTAAATAATAAATCTAACTATAATTATAAGCAATTATTACAAAACACAATCGAATTAAAAATCAAAATACATCTGAATTTAAATCAAAATAAATTTCAACAATACTCAACATAAACCAAAATAAAATATTAGTATTTGTTTTTTATTTTTTTTATTTTTGGGTTAGTAATAAAAGGAAAAGGCAAAAAATTAACACAATTTAAGGTAGAACAGAACATCACATGTGGTGTATGATTGTATTGTATAAAAGGAGTAGTTAGGTGTTTTGTTAGGTCACATTATCTGAATTATTAATATGGTTGGACAGTCATGATATGTTTCTTTATAAAATCATCAATACCTTTTTATTATTATATATGTTCACATTTAATAGATCTTAAATAAGGATTTCACAAATTCATCCTATTCGAAATTATTATTTAATAATAATTATTTAAATTTTAATCTTTTAACTAATAGAAAAAGAAAGAAAAATATGACCAACCTCAAATCACTAACAGGACTTGGAATAAATAATAATGATGAGTAAGAAAATAATAAAATAACTAAAATGAACAGTAAATAACCATAACTAGCACAGCTTACCGTTTAACCCCTCCGGTCTGGAAACAAAATATTTTACTGTACATACGGTGAAATTTTGCTTTTGCTGACGTGGCCCAAACCAAAACTGTGTGATCCAAATTCCTATTCCAAAACAGTAACTTCATGATCAACCCTCCAATAGTTTGAATCATTGAAGTCCTTTATCCCGGTGGACTCGTCAGATTTCTCCTTTTCCGGTATGGGAATACCACTACCGTTCCTCTTCAATGGTCTGGCTTCGCCAACCATTCCTTCTTTTAGAGCTTGTTCCATTGGCTTCTCCGTACCATCTAATTCCACTCCTACGAATTCAACGTCCTCTTCGAACAAAGTCGGCACCGGTGGTGGAGATTTCTGACTCATGTCACTGCTCATTGATCCCTCACTTGAATCCATTGAGTCTGAGGAACCGTTCGGAAGTATGGATTCCCCGTTTGGAAGGGACCCTTCATCAGTCATCACTGTGTCAACAGGACTCGGTGGGTTGACCTCCAGATTGTCATCGTCGAGAAAAGGGTTCTTACTTGAACCGACTACTTGCAACCCCGAAGGTGAAGGCCTACCTCCAAACAAGTTCTCGTTTTCTTGCAGATTCAAGTCTCCACTGCTCACGGAGTTGTTGCACCCATTCATCAGGTTGGAAGTAGATGTGCTGTTTTCGTTCATCTCGTCATCCTCTCCAACTACCACCTCGCCATCACTACTGCTGTTATTACTGTTTGTAGTGCCATTCAAGTTAATCTCATGCATCACTTCGGTAGGGGATATGGCCATAGGTGCATTACTGGTTCCTTCATCTTGGAATGCAAACCAGTTGGAATTTGTAAACAGACTGCTGTATTAGAAAAACATGAGTTGTAATTGCCATCAATACAACTACTTTATAAATCATACGTTTATAAAAATACACTAATCGCTGGTTAGTGAACTCTGACTCGAACTCAAGTGTGAGTGTCAAACACGATACAGAGCATCTTTGGAGGTATGTCCTCATACCCATGTGTTGAACACAGGTATATCCGCAAAAATGAAAAATCAGAGCAACATGAACAATGAGTAACGAACAACAATAAAAATACACTAATTGATGGTTCAGGAACCTCTGACTCGGACTCAAGTGTGAATGTCAGACACAGATATATAGATCATTTTCTTTTTAAGGATTTCTATGCATTCGGGGCACCTTTGGAGGTATGTCCTCATATAGTGTTGAACATAGGTATATCCACAAAAATGAAAAGTCAGAGCAACATGGACAATCAATGAGTAACGAACAACAATAAAATTACACTAATTGGTACTTCGTGAACCTCGCACTCAAGTGTGAGTGTTAGACACGGATATGGATCATATTTTTTTTGAGGTTTTCTATGCATTCGGAGCATCTTTGGAGGTACGTCCTCATATCCATTTGTTAGAAACACAGGTATATCCAGAAAAATGAAAAGTTGGAGCAACATGAACAATGAGTAATGAACAACAATAAAAATACAATAATTGGTGGTTCTTGAACCTCTGACTCGGACTCAAGTGTGAGTGTCAAACACGGATATAGATCATTTTTTTAAAGGTTTTCTATGCATTCGGAGCATCTTCGGAGGTTTGTCCTCGTATCCACAAAAATGAAAAGTCAGAACAACATGAACAATGAATTACAAACAAGAAAACTCACCTGCCCTGATCATCAAAGGATGATATGACAACCTCAGCAGATTCATCATCAAAGTTTACATCCTGCACATTCAAACACAAATTTACTGTAAATTTTGATGTCAAAAGAAATGAAAATTTTCCTATTTGTTTGGTTTCTCCGATAATCGTGCTGCTAGGTAAATAGATAAGACTTTGAAAGACCAACCTAACAACATTTCAAACACAGAGAAAGAACTTAAACAAATTAAAAGAAATTAGAGCCACTCACCTCATCATCTCGATCAAGAGCACCACGGTCCTGAAAGCAGTTAAATAAAAACAATAAGTAAAGCAAACATGTAGAATTTGAGATATTGTTATGAGAAGCTCAAACTACATACTTCTTCATTATCATCGTTGCCATAGATTTTGTATCTGAAAGCTTGGCTTAGGTTATTTGCTAAAGCTGCAACATCATAATCTCTATCATGAATATCATCCTCGTCACTATCCCTTGTTCTGTCTTGCAACGATGTTGGGCGACTGGACATGACAAAGAAAAATACACAAGAACTCTTTAAATGATTTCTGTTAGATCTAACAAATATGCAGTTATTATGAACAGCAATAATGTATCATGACAGAACATGGACTAAAAAATCGTACACTACCAGAACCTTCCCATCTGTATTCATTACTGTAAATTTAAAATTTTATATATGAGAGAACTATAAGTTGAATTTTACGTCGTTTTACAAATCTAGAGATAGTTGACCTTCAATTGCATATCCTATTAACCTGATGGCAGTGCATATAAGAAGTGAAATAAGAGCATACCCACAAGCCCATCGATAAACATTTTCAACTGCGTTACGTTCTTGCAGAACATTAGCTTGCCACTCATTCCACTCGCTATTTTCCTATACAGAATATATGAACTTGAGTCAGCAAATTTACAAAAAATAAATTTTATATAAGGAATCCCAATAAAATATCCTAATTCAACATATTGATCCAGCCATGCATTTCCTTATATAGAATATATGAGCTTGAGTAAGAAAATTCATAAAAGAATAAATAAATTATATATAAGGAATCCCAGCAAAATATCCAAATCAGCAAATTGATCCAGCCATGAATTTACTGCCAAGGAAAGATATTGCCAATGTGCTAAATACAACTAATTCTGATGAAATTAAATCGGATTTACTAAACCAAAAAAGTCATACCCTAATTTAATCACGACAACAGTTGTTAGCGAAAAATAAAGATGCATCTACAGCCCTTAAGATCCTGACAGAAGCAATAAATATGATATCAGTAAACAGCCAATTCCACACCTGTAGATATGCCTGAATACAGCTATTGCTGCTTCCCAACTGTACAAGTTTATTTGAAATACGTGTAATGTGTCCGATGTTTCCTGCCCGTGGTGCACGTTTTCCAGCAGCAGGTAAAGTTGGCTGTTTGACAAGAGAAGGGGTTAAGCAAGCTTACTGCATAACCAGGTAGCATTTATAACAGCTTCTAATTATATGAGTTAAACTCCAATTAGCAAAATGCGAAAATAGCAATATGATTAACATCTACCAGATTATTGTCACCAGAAAGAATTGGCTGTTTTTCAGTTTGGAGAAATCTCCCAATTAAATCACATTTGTGAAGAAGATGATCAAGTATTGCATCATTCTTGCTCTCCAGACATGATAATATTATACTCTCAACATGATGATGTAATACATTGTTGTATGGATACCTGCATAATTTGAAATAAAGAGATGAATCTTAGCCTGCTGACAGAAAAGATCCAACACTCCCTCAAGATGGCATCGAGCATATTTCACTAGATGCAAACTTTGAATAAGTTATTTTCACTTCATTTAAGAAGACAGGTTTAAGCAAGAGCTTACTCAAAGAAGAGATCAAGAACTCGTTGAATGGTTCCTGAGCCGACCAATTCCTTTTCTGCAGCTTCATTTCCGGTTCTCAACAGGACAGCAATGAACTCCACAATCTAAAGAAAATAATAATAACATAATACATAAATAACAGAATAAATTATGATACAGACACGCATTGATTACAAACACCAAATAAATCAAAGAGGTGTCAAGTTGGGTATTCCATGTTGATTGGCACACAACTCCTTTGAGAATATAAAATGAACCTTTAGGCGATGCTTCCCAAGAGGCGGCCTTAATTCTCCATACGTGGTAGGCAAAACCTTCTCATCAGATGATACATTCAAAAGCATGAGTAAGTCACCTGCACAACAAGATGCAGTCTTGAACACCATGGCCAAACTAAAAGCCAACATGTTACATGCAACAAGGAATATGTGAAAACTATTATGACTTACAAAAAAAAAAATGAAAAAAAACACTCACCAAGTTTAGGGAGCATTGCATTGATAGTCTCAGGATTTACAGGGATTGGAGGCTCATACATATGTTGATTTCGGAAATAATGCATCAAGGGAGAAGCAATGGCTGATCTTTTTGGATCCAACAATGAGATACAGACTGAGAGAGAGTGTAGAAGGCCATACTTTGAATGTGAATCTTCCAATGCATGGCCAAATATCCTTGCAACAAAACTGTCATACATATACAAAATTACAGGTCAAATCACAAACATATACACAATGGAGAACTGAGATGATGACACGGGTTCAGAAGAGATAAGAAGGAACTAGATCTCACAAACCTTGGACTAAAGAGCTTAGTGGCTAAAGCTGATGGGGCATTCCGTGTTATTGCACATAATGTTTCTGCTGCATTACCATGAACTTCAGGTGGGCACTAGTCGTTTTAAAAAACATGTGAGACACTTGTTACAAAGTATGATATGCCATTACAAGGATAAAACAGAAAATTTGCACTTACTGATGGATTCAATTTATCCACGATCATTTCCAGCAAATTGCTATCAGCTAACCATTGCATTACATCCAAAAAATTAGGATACACATGATCATCAGCACCTACTAACCGAACCAAAACCTGTGAAAAGGCACAAACTTATATCAAATTTCACCCAACAATATTTAATGAAAAACCATATGAAACCCACTGCTGCAATTAAAAAAAAAAACAGAATATCTTGGTTACCTCCATGATGGAAGTGATTCCTATCAAATCAACCAGTTGGCGCAACACCTCTTGATGTGTCTGTTAACAAATTGTCTCAGTAAATCCCTATAAATAGATTAAAAGATATATTCTATCTTTTGTAGTTAATGGATCATAAACTACCAACAAGCTCAACTTTGTCATGCAAATTACTAGATTTACAGCATTTTACCCATGCCAAATCCAGAGAACCAGATCACTAGCGAAAAAGGTTTAGATAAAGTCCACAGAATTTATTACAATACTAATTAAGCATGTTTAACTATGCTTACAGATGAAAATTTTTATAGCTGGATCATGCATGACCATGTCAAATAAACCATGCAAAGCTCAATTTTGGGAACAAGGTAAAGTTCAAATCAGAAGTGCATTTCATATAAGAAGCTTACAACATATTTGCAAGAAGTCTAAGTGATAATAAACAAAAAAGCTTGACTTACTTGGACATAGTGCATAAGTGGAATAGTCTTCCGTAGCATGAGGCATATAACAACCTAATGTCCAAAGGAAATGGAACGTATCAAGCGGTGATAATAAGCAAAGTAGTAGTCATAGAAAACATGACATGAAAAAACACACAGAAAATCAGAACATGAACAAAATACCTTGCTGAAATAACCAGCTAGCAAAGCACTATGAGAACGGTTTGGTTCCAAGAAGGAGAAAAGCAAGTTCATGAACTGCAACAAAGAAAAAAGCATATGAAACAAAATCATAGCAATTTCCATAACAAAAGATGCATAATCAAGAATGAAAATGGAACCCATACCTCTTCATCCTCAATTAAAGTCTTCAGAATAACATCAATCTCACATGTAAATATCTCGCACGCAATGAATGGGAACCTAGACATAAAAATGAAAAGATCATCAAGAAAAGAGAAGAATTAACATCAGGAAAGTTACAAGACAAGGAAACAGTAAGAAATCTAGTCAGCATCATTTGCAATGAAAATGACATACTTGAAGGTCCGTTTGCTGTCATCATCTTCTGAAGGTTCTTCGACAATATATCGCAATAACTGCTCAACTTGGGCTCTATCTCGTAGACTGAACATTAAAGAATTAAGTACGTAATGAGCATCAAGCAAGACTAATTCTCACTCAAACTACACAAACCCTTCGCAATTTTAATTGTAGCAAATAACTTCTACATTCCAACCAATTACAACAGAGTAGAAACTGATAAAATATAGAAAACATAATGAAAATTAAGGAAAGGCATGAAAATTACAAATTGATTAGTCGACTATTTAAAGCTTTGCACTCTTGGATTATTTCTTCCTCATCAAGAAGCTCTTCCAAAGTAAAGTTTTCCTTGTCTAATATCGACTCCACCTACAAAAGAATATCAATCAATGAAACTAACCAAATCCAATAAATACACTCATCGATGTCCTTTAGAACAATTCACTTTAAATGGAGAACCAGCATCAATCTAGAAAATAACCATATCTAAATAGTTTAAATGATTCTCGCAAATTAGATAGCTTCAAATAAAAGGACCTCCAGCCATTTCCAACTTCAAAAAAAGCTTAAAAATCAAAATGATTCATCGAATTAAAATAAAATGAATATTCCTAACGATGCGGACAAATTTAAGTCACTGAATTAACTTTATTACACAACCGATGAATCCAAAGTAAAATTTCAAATTAACTAAGCTACAAGAACAACATTTAATTCGTTCCAACCAAGAAGAAAATAAAAATGTTCAATACATAGTATAAAGATTGCTCCCAAAGTAAGTCTTATTAAAATCAATGATGAAAAAATTTTAAAAATTAAAAAAAATGAAATTAATTATTCAATTTACTCACGGGAGAAGAAGCAGACATGGATGTGAGCCTCCAAAACATGGTGAAGAGAATCAAACGGTTTTTAAACAGATGAGCTGAATAGATCTGTAAACCCTAAAATTAACCGACGAATCTAGGAATTGTTCAAAGATTGCTTTGAATGAAAACGCGGGAGTTCAAAAAGAGGTGGGAAATAAAAAAAATCTAAAAACCCTAATGTTTTGTTGTTAAATGAAATAGAAAAAAAATGGATCGAATTTTTTTTTTAAATTATGAAGCCGCTGAAGATTGTTGTAATAGTAGCTGAGGGAAATGAAACAAAAGAGAAGGTGGGCCGGTGGGGGAAAGGTGGTGGAGGGCAAAAAAATTTGAGATGTGCTTGACACCTGCGACTTGATTATTTTATTTTGATTTCCCAATGTACCCCTGGAATTTGATCAATGAAAAGTAGGTTAAATTACACTTAAGGTCACTAAACTATTAGTAAGCTTAGGTTTTGGTAACTTAACTTCAAAAAATTACAAAATAATCACTGAACTATTCAGAAATTTTTATTTAAGTCATTAGGTTGTTAAAATCGTTCTTGTATGGCCTTTTCTGTTTGCATCACCTGCACCAATCAAAAGCTCTTTTTTCCCTTCTCTTCTACAATTCAATTTTTTTTCGTGAAACATTTTTGAATGTTATGAATCTACGGATCAAAATCCAAATAAATTTCTTTTACAATTTTTTACATTGACCATTAGATCGACTTGGAACTAAGGTATGTTCTTCTACTTGTCGTAGGTTTTAATCCACTATACTAATAGTTGAATCGTTACTTGGAGCTCGCTAGTCGAACTTTAAAAAAAATTAACAACCCGGTGACTTAAATAAAAACTTTTGAATAGTTCAATAACCATCTTGTAACTTTTTGAAATTAGGTGACCAAAACGTAAACTTACTAATAATTTAGTGACCTCAAGTATAATTTACCCTAAAAATTAATAATCATTTTCATCAAACGTCTCCAAATTATTGTTTATATTTTTAATTTGGTCCTTGAATTTCAAAATGTTTTAATTGATACTTCAAACATTGCATTAATAAGGATTTTTTTCGCCTTCCTAGCCACCAATTTGGTCATGGTTTATTTGAACCTACCAATTAACTGATTAATCTAAGAACATGTGGTCCAACTAGTTTAATCGATAGTAATATATCGAAGAAGAGTTGAATCTGTAAAAGACCAATTAAACCGGATAAATGATCGATTAACAAATTGATTGTTCACAAGGTAGGTACATAAGTCTAAATTTTTAATTTCCGTGTTTTAAATATGCTTAACATCATATTTAAGCTAACAAAATGGCCTAATTGACATAATATTGATGCTTTAAGGATTCAATTAAAATTTTTTGAATTTTAGAGTAATTTAAAATCATGGTCATTGTTGAGGGATCTACAGTGAAAAGATCCAATAAATAAATAAAACAATTGACCTTTTGTTTATTTTTCATGCAACATTTTTTAATATTTCCTTTAGTTTCCAAATAAATCTAGGAGGGAATTTGACAATATTCTTTTCATATTTAAAATTCCAAATTTACGGAAAACATAGGATCTTTAAATTTTAACCATGGGTGCACTAAAAATATGCAAACCTGAGCTGAACTTTCTGTTTTTTTTTCATTTCATTTTACTCCCCCCCCCCCCCCCCCCCCCTTTTTTTTTTCTGATTTTGTTCATCAAATTCATGTTTGGCTAGAGAGAGAAAATCTGAGGATTCGGGAAAATTAATTTATAATTTTCTTTTTTGTTCACACAAAAGACCAGTTTATAAAAGAGAATGCCAAGCAATGGACAGTGTTTGCATCAGCATCAGCTGCAAGTACTTTCCAAGCAATAGCTTGTTCATACGAGACATGGCGGCCCATTGTTGACATGCAAATTCCGGCCAGCAAGTGAGCGAATCCCTGTTAAAGATAGTATAGAATGCGTTACGAGATGAATTTTCCGTATTCATCAGCCGAACGGTTTAAAGTCGGGTTGAAACTAGTACGGTGCAGTAAATACTAACCTGCTGCATCAACTTGGTGAAATCAGAGCACAATGCCTTACGTCCCGACTCATCGAATATTCTGTCGAGTGTGATGTCTTGCAGAGCCACTAGAGTTGTCTCGAGCATGTCTAGCCCGGCTTGATTTGCAAAGATGAAAACCGGTACTGACTGAAAAATGAAAAAGACAGAAGCATTACTGGAGAACTGTGAGCTTCTAGTATTCATTTTTTTCGATGGAACCGTTACCGTACCTTCAACGAACAACACAATATTGCATCCTGATGTTGCCAAAGATTCTTCAATACTGAATCGCCACCAAGTGATTCGGATTTCAACAACTCTTCCCCCATATGGAAACTGCAGAAAAAAGAAACAAAAACGACCCGTTAGCAAAGAGGCATGGGTTCGGTGGGAATGCATGAGCAGATTCAGAAGCACGAAAAATTCTAGCATGGGTTAAAATACCATGGAAGGCCATGTACTGCAAGTCAATTTACCTTTTACCCCCTCTACTAAAAAAAAATGAGCAAATTAGTTATTGTTTGTTATATCAAACAGCAAATTGATTATTTCTATTAAAAATTTTATCTATTTGTATTGTTAAAAATTGACTAGACTAATGAAACACGTATACCTCATACTGACATACACGGACAATTTTTTAACAGTAAAAATTTATAGAAATTTTAATAGGATCAATTTGCTCTTTTATCTAAAGTACAAGGACTATTTATCCATTTTTGATTAAAATGGGCAAAATGCAATTTAACTCCCAAATACAGGAACTTTAATGGTACTTTTACCCTCTATCGTAGCATGTTAGTGACAACTACTAATGTTTTCCTAAGCAACTTGCCTGTAGCTCTGGCAGATCCAATGAGCCAACGTAAGTGCTTCGGGAGAACCTGGAGATGACTTTGGTCCTATAGTTGGGCTCGATCCGCATGGAGATATGGCCATAGCAACCCTCTGGACAGAAGAAATGACGCTACGGACATACTGGCGTGCCATGGTTGCAACATTATCCTGAAGATTGGTATCAAAGGGAAACTGGAAGGCAATTGTCAACACCGATCGTGCGTTCTGACACCGAGAATCTCCGGCAGCTTGGCTTGTTGCAGGCCCCACTTCGAGACTCGAAGTAAGATCCAAAGTCCGGTTTGTAGCCAACGAATCCTGTGTATCAGACTGAATAATAAAAACACCATCACTGATCATCGATATAAGAAATGATAACAGAAAAACTCAGGTGCGGTGAAACCTAACTGGTTTTGCCTCCAACGGGATAATGCGGAATCCCGAAGGTAGTAAGGTAGCATCATCCGGAAACATCTCATCTATTGGTGCAAAC
Organism: Gossypioides kirkii; assembly: GCA_005610355.1. Lineage (NCBI taxonomy): Eukaryota > Viridiplantae > Streptophyta > Magnoliopsida > Malvales > Malvaceae > Gossypioides > Gossypioides kirkii. The sequence goes on along the minus strand of CP032255.1, from coordinate 42,642,898 downwards.
ACAAGCTCCGAACAGGCCCCGACTGCATTGTCATCAATTCCACTACATATCTGCAAAGAAGATAATACAAATATAACAAAATTTAAATAAACAGAGATCACGATTTTAACCTTTATGAGGCAATGAGTATTAATTAATGTAACGAATCGGAATACAACCAATAAAGTTAAAAGTGTCCATTTTATAGCCTGATTTAACATGGAAATAAACATAAACATTGAACAGGGAATTGTTAAAAAGCACCTGTAATAGATGAATGTCCCTTGATAGAAACGCATCTTCTTGCGTAAGAGACTGGCCTTCGAGTCTTATAACTTCGAGCAGCTGACACATAATAAATAACCGATCTATTTTACTCAAATTCAGTTGTATCGGACACTGTTTGTGTCTAACACAGGCACTTCAAGAAAAATGAACATAGAAGATATACCTCTTCGTGTTCGACCGTCTGGCCAAGTGGCATGATGATCTGATTCCCAGTAAAACTTGTAGGTCTCATTCCAGGATAAGCATATGTTCCAGCCTTCAATGATGCAGCTGAATAAGCATCGACATTGGAATCAGCCCATTCCAAACGATGTTCCCTCAAGAATCGGACAAGAACAGCAGGAGGAACATTCTGACACAAATAGCAACAAAGGTAATATGGAAAAGAAAACTTGCTTACCATGTGAATAATTTTGTTAGGGTAAACTACACTAATAGTCACTCAACTATTAATAAATTTCTTTTTTTCCAACAAACTATGAAAAGTTACAAAATGAACACCTAACTATTCACATTTTTCATTTTTGGTCACCAACTGTTAAATTACTATTGGAAAGATAAATTGACAACTTTTAAAATTTGCATCATAACAACTTTAACCCTCAATATTTATAAATTGTGTCAATGTAGTCTTGATTCCAAAATAATAACCCTCAACATTTACACAATCTGCAATTTGGTCTTTCTTTTTGCAGTTTTACTTTTATTTGTCACAAAGGAAGGCAAAATAGGAGAGAATTACACAATGGGTAAACGTTAAGGGTTAATTTTTGTAGAATCAAGACTAAATTAACATAATGTATAAATGTTGAGAGTTCAGTTGCTATTATGCCAATTTTAAAAGCAGTTCCATCTGCCATTTAATGGTGGGTGACCAAAAAATAAAAAATCGAATAATTGTATGACCATTTCGTAACTTTTTATAGTTGAATGACAAAAAAAAAAACTTACTAAGAGTTGGGTGACTACAAGTGTAGTCTACCCATTTTGTTAATACAGTCCGGTATTGCACATACGATAATGGTTTTTAACTTACTTGAAGCAGCATGGATGCCTTTGCACATAGAACACCCCCGAGGAATGAAAGACCGGTGGTTGGATTCGAACTGTTGCTCAAGCTCTTGCCGGAATTAATAACAATTATCACATCCTCGGTACCATCACAATTCATTATCGACCAGCCATCTTCGTTGAATCCATTTATTGCCTCATTGAAGCCCCTGCAAGTAAATGATAGTCGCATGATACTTCAATGAAACTAAAGAGCAAAACAGGTTCCTAAATGCTCGAGTAAATGGCTTGTGGACATACACATGCGAATCTTTTTTCCAATATCAAACTCATATTTAAATCGGGTTTAATATAATCTTGCAGTTACCTGCTTAATCTTTGGCTAAATGTTCTAAGCACAGAAGGCTGCCTGCCCAAACTGTAAACCACCTCGCCGCTTGTCTCTTGAGCAATCTGCCTAACGTACCGCAGCGCCTTCACATACTTTGATTAATCAGTAACTCTAGAAAATGTCATTCAAGGCAATAGAAACGAAACTTTTCGTGTTTTGGTATTTTATCATAGAAAAAGAAATTATAAAACAAATCCACATTGTCCAACATGTGTCCAAAGTTGTCTTGATTCCCCGTAATGACGTTAAATGTCCAATATTTTTAGAGTTACACTAACCATTAGTACATTATCACCTTACAATAACAAAACTACTCACCGGAATAGTCATTTTCTGAGCAATTACTTTGGATGATTCGTAAATGGGACGCAAGACCTCCGGCACACTCCATGCCTGCATCAATGAGGTGTCCCAAAATTAAGTTTTGCAACAAAAGAGACGTCCAAAGATGTCTGAAAAATCTATGTTATTCAGATTCATGGTACATTCAATATTTTCCAAGTTCTTCTATATAATTCGAGAGTCATGTTCCCATATATTGTCGAACATGGGTACTTCAGAAAAAATAGAGAAGTCAGAGTAGGGACGAAGCCAGAAAATTGCTTTAGGTGGGGCTAGAAATGACCCATATTAGAGGGGCAAAGTGTAATTTTACTATACTAACATGTAATTTCATAAAAATTTAAGGGGCTAAATGGCAAATCTACTATTTTTGGGCCCTAAGTCAAAGCAACGTAGCTGAAAAGTACCTATGTGTTAGGTCGTACCTCAAGATTCAAGTGGTCAACGATATGGATAATTGACCCTCCACCCTCACAAGGCCTAATCAAATAGCCACTAGGAAGCACTTCAGCTCTCACAAATTGAGCTGCAGAAGCTGCACTCGGGCCAGCACCAGAACCCGAAAGAGACCTCTCACATACCTTGGAAAAGAAACCAAAAGGAAAAAAAAAATGAAGAAGCATGCATATCAAGTTACTTGTACATAGCATTGATCTACATCATTTATTACATAACAAGTGCACGACATACATACCACAAGACTGCCGTTCTCTAAAGTTGTAGTGTATCTTAGAGTCCAAAAGTCCCTTGCAGGAGCCAAGGTAGTCGGAGCAAACATCTAAAAAAGTTCTCGTTTTTAGTCTCCTCATGACAAGAGAGTAAGCTTCCAATCAGTAAAAATATCATGCAGGCTCCTGTACAGATATCAGATTGTATTTTGCCCCCCTTTTCTCAAAAAACTGAGCAAATTAATCCCTGTATATTAGATCAAAGAGCAAATTGATCCTTTCTGTCGAAAATTTCACTCATTTCTACGGTGAAAAACAGGCATGACTCACAAAATAATCAAACAGTGACACATGGCATGCCACGTGTACCTCATGCTAACGTACATGGATCAATTTTTAACAGTACAAATGGAGAGAATTTTTAACAAAAAGACTAATTTGCCCTTTTTTTACTAGAGTAGGCGAAATACAATCCAGCTCTTACTACAAGGGTCTCCACGGAACTTTTACCGCTTCCAATAACATAAAATGAAATAGACCTTCACCTGTGTGTATACAAGCTCAATCGTTCCACCATTGCCAGCTGGAAACATGGTGAAAACTTCAAGGTTCCAACAGTCCCGGAACCAAGATGGACGATCTTTAAGAATCTCTGCAATCTATTAACAATAATTGTTTTGCTCAAATCAAAAGATGCCATGAATATTAAATAAAAACGTCTTGATTCTCCATAATGACAATAAGAATTTCATACCTTTGTAGGTTCTAAACTTACAAGACCGCAAGCTCGAGCTGCCACTCCACTACAACTTTGGGAAATGGCAAATATCCCAACTGAATCTGGACCAGGCTGACAATAGATAAACCAATGGAGTTTAGCCATCCTGATTTGTGACGCAAGAAATATAATAGGGCAAACTACACTAGTAGTCACCCAATTATTAGTTTTTTTTTTTTGCCACCCAACTATGAAAAGTTACAAAATAGTCACCCAACTTTTAGTAAATTTGGACAACCAACTATTCAGTTTATCTTTTTTTTAAATGAGAACACCCAAAAATACAAGACAATTGGGTGACCAAAAAAGACAAAAATTGAATAGTTAAGAGACCATTTTGTAACTTTTCAAAGTTGGATAACTAAAAATAATAATACTAATAGTTGGTTGATTACTAATATAGTTTATCCAAAATAATATCACTAGCATCCGCATAGAACAATGACAAACCTTCATCCCAGGCATCTGGACCCAATTGACAGCAGTTCCCGTAGCCTTGGAAAGGAACTCTGCCAAGGTCTCCTCCGCGATAGAGAGGAGTCTGGTAATAACATAACGAAATCCCTCAAATTCATTAGCAAAATATAACGAAAGATAGAGATAGCAAGAGCGAGTACTGGTTCATCGTAGTTAATAGTTTAACTTACCCAGCAGGGTTATTAGCATTTCTCAGTGAATGCTGAGGAGTGGTAACCGCAGAGTCACAGCTCGCGTCAGTCGCCGATGCCTACAAAGCAATCCCCAAAAAATAAACAGCAAGATATAAGTGGAAATGTTCATGTAAAAGCATAATCTTTGTTTATATGTATGGAGCAAGCAGCATGCGTAAATACAAAAGGCACATTCAACGAACCAAATTGTAGATATATGGAAACAAGTCAAAGAACCATGAACACAAAAACGAACATATCTTTATTTCTAGCAATTTCCCATAACAAAGAAGTGTGCATATATATACACACACGTGTATATATATATATATATAGAAAATGCCAAGTCAAAGAACCATGAACACGAAAACAAACATATCTTTAGTTATAGCAATTTCCCAAAACAATCCTCTTAACACAAAGTAAGCAGTAGTTGGTAAAACTATAAAAGAAGTGTGCATATATATACACACACACATATATATAGAAAGTGCCAAGAACAAGAAAACGAAGATACACAATTTGAGAGAAAAAAACAAACACATGGGGAGCATAGCATGAGACACAAAATTAAACAGCAATAAACAAGTGGAATTGTTTATATCAATTGGTCAAAGTAATACTCTAAGATTGAACAAGCAACATGTGTGATATATATACAAAAAAGGCACACTGCACGAACTGCAATGTGCATATATGGAAACAAGTCAAAGAATCATGAATTTATAACAATTTCCCAAAACAATCCTCTTAACACAAAGTGAGCAATAGTAGGTAAATATATAAAAGAAGTGTGCATGTATAAAAAGTGCCAAGAACAAGAAAACAAAAATGCCAATAAAAGTATCTTGAAGGACCTTGTATTAGGAGCTAGATTGTATTTTGCTCCTTCAAAAAGTGTACAAATTAGTCCATCTACGTTAGATTAAAGAGCAAACTGACCCTTTTTGTTAAAATCCATCTATTTCTATCATTAAAACACTAGCGTTGCTGACAAAATAACTAGACAATTACACATGACCGATTTGCTCCATGATCTAATGTCCAGGGATTAATTTGTCCATTTTTTTTAAGTAGAAGGTGCAAATTACAATACGACTCCTAATACAATGACCTCTACAGTACTTTTACAGCCGAATCCAATGGTCAAACACAAGGATCCAAGCGTTAAAATTTAACAAAACATACAATTTGATATAGTTAAAACTTAAAAGAGTGAAAAAGGACTAAAAAGAAGATACATTTACAGTATGCAATTGCTGTCTCATGTACCCATTCTCACAAACCAACTGAGAAACCTGTTTTTGCAACCTATCATTCTCTTCCATTAACAGCTTATTCATTGCTGTTAATTTTCTATTTACTGTTTGAAGCCTTGAAGCTTCTTTCCTTTGTTTCTCTCTACACCTGCAAAAACCCCATAACCATGAAAACTAGTAATTTTTTAAATGGTTAAAATATGCCAATAATCCCTGTACTGGTCGAAAATTAGGATAATACGAATTTAATTTTTGTACTTGTATTTTCAGGTCCTTTACTTTTTAAATTTTAAAATTCAAATCCAATTTTAATACTTTTATTTTTTCTTAAATCAGGTTAATTACAATATTTTTTAAAATTCCAAGTGAGTAGTTTATTGATGTCATAGCAACCATTTTTTAAAAAAAAAATTTATCAGTTCTAACAGTTATATCTAAATTTTGAAATCAGAAAAATAAAGAGAATACAAGTATAAGCACTAAATTTCTAATTTTTGATAACTACAACGGCTACAGGCTTTAAAAAAGGTAAAAATTTGCCTATAGCCCTTACACTTATCTAAAGTTAGAAATTTAGTCTCTCCAATTTTTATATTTTAAATTTCACTCCAATTTTTTATTTCAATACACCAACCAATTTACCAAAAAATAACAGTCCTACCAGTTGGACTCTGAAAGATTGGCGACTAAATTCTTATAAATACTAGTATAGGATTAAATTCTTAATTTTTGAAAATTACAGGGACTATAGACAATTTAAACCTTCTAAAAAAAAAGAAAACCCAAAATTTCCTTGCAAAACAAGAACCATAGTTTTAAGCTTTATTTGTTTACCTGCGATTTTGGAACCAAACTTTGATTTGTTTAGGCTCAATGTTAGAAAGAATAGGACATTCCCTTATTAATTGTTGCCTACGCAAAGAACTTGGTTTTGGACATTCAGCATAAACACGTTCCAAAGCTTCAACTTGTTCAGCTGTGTACCTAACATACTTGCCTGCATCTAAATGCTTGTCTATGCTGCTTTCCCTGTTGTGATGATGTGTCATCGCCATAGCCATTTTAAAGAACCAATCTTTGAAACAGCTGTTTGTGTTTTGACGTCTCTCAAAGATCCAATCTTTTAAACCAAAACAAAAAGGGGGTCAACTCAACTGGTTTTTTTTTATTATTACACAAAAAAAAAAATTGGCTCTCTTTTTTGAGAGAGCCACAAAAGTATCAGCATTAGAAAAAAGCTGGTTTTTTGACAGAACTGAACAAAGAAATGCCAAGAGGAACACAAATCTTAACCATGATGAAGAACAAGAAAAGGGGTGTCAAGAATACAAAGTGAAGGGTTCTTTCTGCAAAATATAAACTTTTTTCTCAAAGAGAGAGAAAAAAAAAGCTGTGACAGTGAGTGATCTAATAAGTCTCTGCTTGAAACAGTGAGGAATTGAAAAGAGATAGAATGAAAATATTTATATTTCACTTGCACGCAAATCAATAAACTTGGCAGAGATTTTCTATATGAGTGTGTTCATGTAGACTGTGCCTGCAAAGTCTAAAAGGGTTTAACTGCACCAAATGATCTTAAATTTTGAAATATTTTAATTGAGTCTATATTATCAATATAAATAGGTTAAAATATGTCATAAGTCTTTGTGCTTTTTATAAAATTTGGACTTTAGTCCTCTATTTTTAAGATTTCAAAATTTAGGTTCAATCGTTAATATTGTTAAATTTGTTGGTGTGACATTTTGTAATAAAAAAAATACTCACTTTGTAGCAGTGTAACTAAAAACATGATGTTGTAATGAATCTAAATTTAACAAAAAGAAAATTAATAGTGTTAACAATTGGACTTGAACTTTAAAATTTAAAAAGTAAAGAGACTAATTCCTAAAGATATAAGTATAGGGATTAAAATTCAAAAATTGTAAAGAGTACAGTGACTTGTGACATATTTTAATCATATAAATATTGGGATGATGCAACATTTAGTCTTGAATATCTTTCCAATTCCCCGAAATTTGGTAAGTATTAGTCCTTTAACTTGATAATATTTTCCATTTTTGGTGCATGTGGTGATACGGTACTTAGTTGATAAATTTTGATAAGTTGAAGGATTAAATAATGCTGTATCCCTAAATATTGTATCGATCGTCTTCTTTCATGAATTTAGTCTTTAGTTTGGATATAAAATGCAATATGAATATGACATGTTTAAACACATGTCATGGATAGTTTGGACTTGATTAGTTTATTATTTATTAATAATTTTTCTTTTTTTAACACGTTTAATTTTAATTGCCATGCATTTATAATTTGATTCACATGTTTTTAATAATTTTCACATTATATTCAATATGTCAATTAATATTTAAATTAACAGGTAAGCTAATAGAGTAACTTGATTGGTATAATATTGATACTCAGTTAGAATGTTTTTATATAGTAATTTAGAATATGGATTATAGTTAAGGGGTTCGATGGAATTAACCCAAAAAATATGAGATTGATAAAAATATTATATATATTAATATCATTTATAGCTAATAGGTTTTTGAACTCTCACTCTTGTTTTTACATTAAAATTAACAGTAAAATACGAATTATTAAACCAATAATTGATATATTGATTAAATTAGCAAAATCTTACCAAATTGTAATTTTCATTTTTATTTAACATATAAAATTATTTTGGATTTGTGTGTCTTTATCATTGTCTTTTGTCTTTGTCTTGTAGGGTTAGGTGTTTGATTATCAATATATCAACTGATTGCAGACAGGATTAGTTCAAATATCTCTGTTTTTATTTGTCTAATTATCTTTTTATTTTGTTTTTAATAATTTTTATGTTTGTTAAACATTATTTCTTAAGCTCAATAATTGTTGTTCATGCACCAATCTTATTTTTCTTTGTTTCTTTTTGGTTTGGCTTTTAATACAAGTAAACTACACTTTTAAAAAGTTTTATCTTATCGAGTGTGGTTGGATGGGAATCTTTTAGATTAAAAATCAATCGATGTATTAATTTAAATAAAAGAATTTGAATTGATTTTCAATTTACATAATTGCATTATTTATAAAGGGATTTAATTGATAATTTTCCTTTTTGAGGGGCAGAGACTCTTACCTATCCCCTTAAATTCATCCCAACATTTTTTTTATTCATCACCCCAACATTTTAAAAACTAGACTAATATCAAATCATGAGTTTTCGGTTCAATTTATTCATATGTTGGTCTAATAATAATTAAAAAATTAATTTATAAAATTTTAATTACATCCCCAAACCATCAAGATTATAAGAATTAAGTCTTTTCGTTGTTAAATTTATTAATTGAATCATTAAACTACACACCAATTCTTATTTGATATAATCTAAAATGGAAAATTTAGAGAAATCTAAAATCCTTATCCAAGGGCCAAGTAGCCCACTCAACTCGGCCCAAGTTGGGCCGATCTTGGTAAGGATTTTTTTTCACATCGGCTTTGCCCGATTCTGCTCGAGTTCGAGTTAAATAATAAAAAATATTTTTAAAAATTAAATTAAATTATAAAAATATCAAATAAAAATATATTTTTATATATTTTATTTTTTAATAGTAAAATGGGCTTTTTTTTATTGGTCAATCTAGCCCAAAAATGAGATTGGACTTGGATTTTTTTGAAATGGGATCTCAACCCAATCCATAGACATCTCTAAACATCGCCACATAACTTTTAACAATAAAACTTTTAAACAATGTGAATGATAAAGTTTCTGTAATTGCTTTGAAAACCTCAAAATTAATATTTTTATTACATCTATTTTCGTTGCATTCATTTTTTTTAATTTTATTTTAAATTATGCCATATAAGATCCAATATATTGTTTAACAATATGATTTTAATAATGGAAGATCTAATTGATACAATCTCGATAATATAAAGATGTAATTAAAAATATTTTAAAATTTAAAGACCAAATTAAAATGAAGACTGTAATTTAAAGATATTTGGTGCAATTAACTCAATAAAATCCACACAAAAATAGGCTATATAAATAGAAGGATAATGTGCTTCAGCACATTCGAACTCATATTCTCTTGCATTGATAACTGACAACTATGACCAGCCAATCGAGTTATGACTCAATCGGTGTATATTTATATTATTTTATTACCATTAGAATGCTATACTATTTTTATTGTTAAAATTTATATATTAATAATACCTTTTTTTTATTAAAGTTGATATTATACTTTGCATGTATATTAAATTTCACTTGCAGTGTAATTTAAATTAGGTTAAAATATGATAATTTTTTAAATTTAAAATTTTGAGTTTAATTATTAATATTTTTAAAATTTTTTTGTTAAATTTATTGGTATAATATTTTGAAATTTAAAAACGATATTGTAATTTATTTGAATTTAACAAAAGAATTTTATGATGATCTTGCATTTTTAAAATTGAAAAGTAAAGGGACTAAACTCAAAAAAATACAAATAGATGATTAAATTTCAAATGTACGAAGAGTACATGGAATTTGAGCATATCTTAATCATATATGCAAATCATGCATCTCCAAACCATGATTCTCGCTTTAAATTGGTCTCAAAACTTCAAAATATTATAATAACATCTTCAAATTATCTATATTATATCAATCAAGTCATTTCATTATTAAAATTGTTATTTAACTGTTGACATAAATTAAAATAAAAAATCAAAGAAAATTAAATTGTTGTCAATAAAAACTAAAAATAAAGTAAAACAAAAGTTTCAAAAACCTCAAAATCAATATTTTTTTAACATTCATTTATACAATATTTGTTTTTCTTTAAAAATTTTATTTAAATTGTGCCGCATTAAACTTGATGTCTCATTTAACAGTTAAATTAACGATTTTAATAATATAAGAATATTATTGATATAACTTCGATTGTTTGAAAATATAATCAAAATTTTTAAAGTTTAAAAATTAATTTAAAACATAGTTCATAATTTAAGGATATTTAATGCAATTAACCGAGACAAGGTTGAGATTCCTCTATAGGAACAAGGACAATTTCACATGCATGTAAATATTCAATACATACCAAAGAAAAAAGAAATGAGGGACCATTGACTTTAAATAATATATGTTTCTTAATACTAGACCAACAATTATATAAAGTGAAAATGCGCATGCCATGCCCAAAAATGAAAAACACTATGTGTAGGGACTATTTTATAATTAATTATTTATTGGGAATATTTCCTTTAATTTGGTCGGCCTTATTTTGTATTACAACAAATATCCTCTGTAAGGAGACATTCGGGTAACCTTAAAATTCCAATTTTTCCTTTTAATTATTCATTTGTTTTCTAGTAATTAACCAACACGTTTCACTTCACTATTTAAATCATTTCAAATTCTCAATTAGTTATATTTTGCTTAACAAAAAAATAAATATTTTTATTTTTATTTTTAAGGAAAGGTTGATTGGTGGAAAAGTCTATCCAAAGTCGCTGGACCTCAAAATTTGTTGATATTACCTCGATTGGGATTTTATCTCTTGATTTAGACGAGATCACGAGTATTAAAGGTTGTTTAAAGAAGCAACAAGTTCAATAATGTGCAATGCTCGATCTGTCTCGATGAGAAACTCCCAATTTGTGAATTTACAGTCTCTTCAAACATTTGAGTTTTCAAACATCACTAGAGAGACAAAATCTTCAATTGAGGACAATATCGTTCCTTCAAGAGATTTATCAACTCACGATGTACGACACTTTAAAAAAATTTAGTGAAAGAATCAATTTCTCCTCAACAATTATTATTCTAGAAACTATTCATGAGTATAATTTATAGCTTTTCAATAACGTGTGATTTTAAATAAAAATATCATTTTTTTTTATTTTAACTATCAAAAAATTTTAACCATCTCAAATATTATTTCGAATTACCGTAGTTTAAAACTTTAAAGTATATCTTATTATATAAGCAACTAATACATATAGCTAAATTAAGTAAAATCAAGACGAATATTTGAGTTAAAGTGTAATTTGATTTAATTCGATTATAGATAATTTTATTTATTTTACTACGGTAATAGAATTACTTTAAATTCATTGTTGTCGGGAGAAAATAGGTTCCCTCTATAGTAATTTGTAAATTGTCATTCACTCAAAATCAACACACCTTTCAACGGGTGTTCCATGCATGTTTTTAAACACGATAAAATTAAAAGATAAATTCTCATTAAAAACAAAACCAATTCATTGAAAAATTGGTTAACTTCAAAAAAATCACACTTTTCCCGACAGAATCCATCTCACTTCAACAACTATGTATATAATAAAAAACATGTGTGGCGGAAAGGATAAAGATATGAATGTTTGTATAGAGGATGGCAAATTTTCTCCAGCTTTTTAGCATGCCATAAAAGTTGAACTTGGCATCACGTGCTACCCACGTCTTGACAATGGTAACAAAAGTAAATAGAGAGAGTAAAAAGAATATTGTTTTTCAAATGTGGCTGAAGATAATCTTTTTGATTCAATGATTGTATATTTCATTAGGAATTTTTAAAATACAATTGAATTTTATTAGTCGATTGAATCTTAACTTGATTGATATAGATATTATTATTAATATTAGAATACGTGAATTTAAGTACGCTAAAATATATTATTCTCCTATTTACGGATTGAGGAGGAATTATGAATAATTTTAAATATTGTGTAAAAAATATATATGATAAAAAAACATATAACAAAATCTAGGTAAATAAAATATATTATTAATTTATAGAAAATCAAAAGCAAAAGAATTTGAATTTCGAACACTTAAACCCATCTTTTATTACACTAGCTTTGGTGTTGTCGGTATTATTATGTTCTATGTTTGTCATCATCTTGGACACACATTACCAACATTCTCAAGTATGATATGCATCATCATTTTAATGTTATATAAGGATGTCGTAATTTAAACATAAGGTAAAATTCTGTTAATATTTATGTCTGGTCATAAGTCTGATTATCCGTCCGGACTTTACGATTTATCTAAAAAATAATATTTAAGGTAATTGCAGATAAAGTCATGCAATAAGATCCTTCTCTTTTTTCTTTTCTCCCTTTCGGTTTCATATATAACATTTTTTCACTATGTGCGATACCAAAGTCAAAATGGGTATATTTTTCTTTTACTTACAAAAACTTTACTTTATGGGATTCACATTCTTTAACTTTGTCTCAAATATAATATCCATAAATCAAGTTGGGGCAAAGATTCCTCTTAAAGGGATAATTAAATGTTTTTATGAAAATTAAAATGTGAAATTTTATAATTTTTAGAAATATTATATTATAAATTTATCATTTAAGAATTTAAAATATAATTTTAGTGCATTTTTTAAAATTTTACAAAAGGTAAAATACAAAATTTCCATTTTAAGGACCAGAGACCTATGCAAAACTGATCACATATGGTATCAATATCATACATGATTATTCAAGTCCACTTCCACCCATTGTATAACTTCAAAAATTACTGAATCCCACCTATTTTTGTAAGGGTAAACTACTTAATTTGTCACCAAAATTTTACAATGTTTTTATTTTAATCACTCAAACGTTAAATACTTTAAAAATAGTTGAATGTACACGTCAAATTATTTTTTTATAATTAAAAATTTATATGAATCAATTAAATTAAGTTTTTATTTTTTGTATTTTAAATATATTTTATTTAATTGAGTTTTAGCTTTTAGTGATGATTTTTTTTTTTTTTTTGGGTTATTTGACAATGGGTGGTATCTCCTTTAGACACGAGCCATTGCTTTTATCATAGGAAAGGAATAATTTGGGCAGTGCTTCACTGAGCCCCATTTCAGTCCAATCATGTGGACCCTTCCCTGTCTCTGCTCCGGCCTTATAATCCAATATTTCCATTCCCTATTTTATTTATGGATAAAATCTGTTAAAAGTACCTGTACTCTTTATAACTTTGGAATTTAGACCTTGTACTTTTATTTTAGGAATTTAGTCATTCTACTTTTTAGATTTTAAAATTCAGGTTCAACTATTAATATTATTAAAATTATTTTATTAAATTCAGATTCATTACAACATTTTGTTTAGTTATATGACTACTAAGTGAGTATTTTGTTTATATCAAAGTGTCATATCAACAAATTTAACAATGTTAACAATTGGACTTGATGAATCTGAAAAATAAAAAGACTAAATTCCTAAAAAAAAAAATGTATTGGAACTTATATCATATTTTAACCTTCATTATTTATTTATTCAAAAAACATTTCTCGTATGATAGTTTTAATTAGGGTTAATGTAATTTTTTGTTATTAAACTTGACAATCAAATTCATTTTTATCTCTAAATTTAGAAAAATATAAAATTTTGATGATGGTCATAATTTTAAAGTGTCACGTCATTAAATATTGATGAAACCTAAGTTCAAGATTTCAAAGTTAAAAAATTATATTAACTCTTTCAAATATAACATGATTAGACGATATAAATATAATACAAATATAAATTAAAAATTAAGATTTCATCAAAATGTTAGATTAGAGTCTCCCTTTACTTTCTTAATTTTTAATGAAGAAAAATAAATGAAATATTGATGTGACATTAAAGTGTAATTAAGTCGAGCCGAACTTGAATAGCGGTAAGTTTAAGCTTGATACTCGATTCGAGTGCAATTGAACATCAATTCCTATACTTAAATCAAGTATTACGATGCCAAAGGAGTTGGTACTCAATAATTACTAAATCGAATTTAGGGACAGCAACAAGGGAGTTGACAGAGTCCCCTAAATTAAAATTTTATAAAGTTAATTTCACCCCGATTCTCCAAAAATATTAACTTCACCCATAATCAAATTCAAAATTTTAACCAAACTTAAATAACTCGTGTCTGGTTTATGCCCTATATATGATTGCTCGGAAGGTTTGGTTTGGTTTAGTTTGGTGTAGTTGAAGTTGAAGTGGAGATTTGGTCCCATGCAAGCAAAACATAACCACTTTTGTCAATGTCTCATGCTTTGTTTGTTTGTTTGTTTTTTTTTTGTAAACTTCTTATTGAAATGTTTTTTACTCATTCATGTTCTGTTGTTTTCACCAATATAAAGTCTTCTTTTTTAACCCACCATGATGGATCAAAAGATGGCATTGTTAATTTCAATACATTGTTAATTATGATGAGAAGATTGGAGTGTGAGTGGAGGACCCCAAACCCCAACTTTAATCCATGTTTGCTAAAAGATACATTCCAGGTTTAAAATTAATTTGTGGGTCAAAACAATTTGTTATCACCTAATTCTACTCTAGTATCAATATTATTGTCAGTATAAAAAGATGTTGATTCGAGTACGTTAAAGCATGTTTATCTTTCTTAAAGTCGAAGAGAGGTTATAGTAGTTTTAGGCATTGTATCAAAAAAATATGTTAAATTATTTTTAAAGTAAACTATAGTGATAGTCACTTAACTATTAATAAGGTTTTTTTGGTCTATTAGATTGTTTTTAAGGTAAACTACATTGATAGTCACTTAATTATTAGTAAGTTTTTTTTCATTAACCGTTAAATTATTAATAAAAAGATAATTTGATAGTTTTTAAAATTAGTATAATAATAATTTTAATTTTCAATCTTTTAAAATGTATTAAAACCTAAAAAATAATTTAAAAAGAACTCAATGAGTGGTTCTAGTGGTAAAGAGGATGATATTCATTCTAAGAGACTCGGGTTCAAACATCTGTGTGTGTGCGCATTGTCAATGAATTAAAAAAATATGAATAGATACTAATATATAATCACACCTATATAATTATAAAATAATAATTTAAAAAACTCAAATATTAATTTTAATATTCAAAACTTCAGTCCTGTTGGATTTACGAACACCTCTAAATCTACCTGTATACTCCTCATCTTTGAGCTTTACCAAAACAACATTGGGCTTCAACCAATTCTCCGCAAATTCTTATCCAAAATTTTCGTTCTAATAATTTCTCAACTGTCTTGAGCCCAACCCACACATCATTGTGATAACACGAACAACTGTCACACTAATGTCTACACCAACCAAAGAAAAAAAAAACATTGAATGAGATGGATTTCATGCTTAAACATTATATTAATATATTTTATGCTTTTTCGTTTATATTTATAAAAAAATTAAATTAAATTTATTTTAAGTTTATTCAAATTTTTTATATTTAATTTAATACTTAATAATATTTAATATTTTTTATTTATTAATTTTTATATATTTATCTTAATATTATTTTAATATTTATTTTAAAGTAATATTATATATTCAGTGTAAGTTTATTTTTTAATGTGTTATAAATTACATAATTTATAAAAATAACGTAATATAAAATATTATTAACTTAAAAATGGGCTTGACCGAACTCGAGCTTTGAATGTTTAAGCTTTAATCCAACTCATATTTTAAACTGACCTAATTTTTTTGCTTAAACATATTTTTTAGACCTAATATTTTTACTCAAATTCTCCCAAAATTTGAACGAGCCTTTAAGCTTGGACAAATAACCCGACCTATGAATAAATCAAAATTTTTTATTAAGATAAATAAATTTTTTATTAAAATGTTCGAGGTAAGAATTTAAAAAAAAATTGCCTGCATGATAAATTTATGGATATAGCTCATTTTTATTTTTAATTATAATTTGACAATCTTATAAAAAAAGTATAACATATATTTTAATTTTATAGTTAGTTTAAATTTATTAAATTTATAAATTTTTATAACATAATTTAGTTTAATTTTATAAATTTAATATATTATAAAATATTATTAAAAATATCATGATGAGATCAAGAGAAAACTATTTCGAGATTAAGTCAAATTTGATGATGAAAATTTTAAATAAAATCAAAATAAAAAAATAAAAGAAAATCAAAATCGAGCAAAAAAGGGACCATCTCGCTCGACGACATAAATGGTCAAGTCAACTAAACATCATCATCTTTGTCCCCATACCAAAAAAAAAGTTAATCCAACGGTTAATAATTTCCCAATCTGCCCATAAAGAAAAATAAAACTGCTTTTTCAACGAAGACTTGCATTATTGCCTTCTTTATATGGTCCCTTTATTAACTTTTCTCTTCTTTTAGCCTACTATGATTTTAGTATAGCTTGGATTGCGGTAAAACTACAGTAAATATATTCTTACGAGTTAGATTATATTTTATTCTTATAAAAATATCATAAAAGTTTCTATATTAATTTACTTTTTATACTAAAAAAAATAAATAAATTTATTTATTTACATTAAATCAAAGAAAAAATTAGTCATTTTGTTAAAATCTCCATCAAATTCTATTGTTAAAAATTGGTCAATGTACGTAACATGATATATACATAGCACAACACTTGTAACCGTATGGTTGTTCTATCAGTTACACTGATTCTTAACAATAGAAATAGATGAGATTTTTAACAAAGATGATCAACTTGCTATTTAATTTAACGTATAAGGACTAATTTAACTATTTTTGAGTAAAAGGTAAAAGCAATTTGACTCTTAGTATAGAGACATCCATGATAGTTTTACCATTTTATTCCTTTTACGCAAAAAAAAAAAAGCAAATTAGTCCATTCATTTTTACTGTTAAAAATCGACCGTGACATGACAAAAAAATCAGATAGATACACTCTGAAATTATGCAACATAATCACCTGAAAGTCTAAAAAATGCAAGAAAAAAGTGAAAATATTTACTTTAAAAATGTTCAAATGATAATATAACACAATATTAAAATGTTATATCATCATATTTAAACAAAATTTAAATTTAAAGATTAAATTAAAAAACTACAAAATTTCAAAAATAATATGAACAAAATATTTCAGGGACTAAATATTACTTTATCCCTTTTATTTTGAAAAATCAATTATGATTATATTAAGATTTAAACTTCAAATACTCTTTTTTATTAGTTCAATGTTAGATTTTATTTGTGCAAAAATAAATCATTAATATATATACATTATGTGGAAAACTAAATTATTTTCACCTATAGACTCAGAATATATTTTTCTATTCAATATAGTAAAAAGAATTACAATATTATTTTTCAATACAAAATTTGACAAATCAAACTAAAAAACAAAATTTTATACAAAACAACGACTTTTCTACTCTTTACTAACCCCACCAACATTACCTAAGCCACCCCGCCAATTAATAAAGCCAACGACCCATTTTTCCCCATTTTCTTACCAAAATACCCTAAAAAAGAAAAACAAATTATACTCTAAAAAAATCAAATTTCAAAGAAAATTAAACCTGAATCGAAATTTTCTCCGCTAAATCTCTTGAATATCTCGAAGTTAGAATTACACGAAAATAAAATGATCTCTTGAATCGAATCAGAGTTGCAAAAGGAGTAAATTAAAATTAAAACAAAACTCGGGGAAAATTTTTCTAATGAGAATTCAAAATTCTCACTCTTTTTTGGTGTAATTTTAGTCTTGGAACCCCGTTTTTTCGAAAATTGCATTTCGGACCCTCCTCAGATCTCGTCCTTTCAAGGTCCTTCCTCTACCTTCATGAAGCGAGTACGAAGCGATCCTTGTCCTCGTCATTTGCTTCGCCAAAAATTCGTGAGGTGGAATCGTAATACCTCCTTCCAACCAATCATCGCCTTCCACGTCATCGTCGTCTTCGTTTCTCTCCGATCTTATCCGATTTCCCCTATACTCTTCCCCCAAGATCTTAGACCAGTCCGGTACGTTAACCGGCAGCGACGCCGGTGTCCCTCCTACACGAGATTCCCCGCCGCCGCGCTTCGTTGACGGCTTTTTTGTCACTCGACTGGGGCGAAATTCGGGAGAGTCGGAGCGTGCCGTGACCTTGTGGTTATAGATGTCAGACTCGTCTAACTCGAATCCCACCGAGTCACGATTCAACATTGCTTGGAGTTGTTGATCGCTCGATAGAAATCTCGAGTAATAGCTTCTGTTGCTTGCCATCAAAATTTCAACAAAAAAAATCAAAACAAAAAAATAATTTTCTTTCTCTTTGCAAAATTCTAATTTTTGGGGATTTTGAATTTGCTCTTTGCGTTCGGAACATTTCCATATGCTTTTTAAAAGGTTGGGTTCCTTATTGGGATAGGCCAATTCGCTTAATTTTAAAATTAAATTAATAACTTTATTATTAAAACTCGACATGATTACATAAAAGCCCCCGAGATTTTTATATTCATTTTATTATATCTCCATAAATATCTGTATTTTTATTATACCAAAATACCCTCATAAGATACACTACTGATTTTTAATTTATATAATAATATTTAAATAGCTTTTATTTAAAATAACAATTATTGAAAAATATATTTTTATCAATGGGATAATATCTTCAAATTGATTTTTGTTTATTAAAAAAACTAAACCACTTATATTAATTTATTAATATATTGCTCATTAATTTTCTTATTTTTTAAAATATCTAATTCGATCCCTATTTTTAAAAAACCTCATTATACCAACCTCAAAATTTAATACCACGTTTCACCACAAGATATACGTGTCACCTTTGTGTTAACATTTAACCTCCAAGACAATAAATATGTTGACAGAGGGACTTGATTGATACTTCGAAGTATAAAGTTTGTATTATAATGTTTAAAGTTTGGGACCAATTTAAAATTCAGACATAGTTTGGGGATGTCTAGCGCAATTAACCTTTTTGCCCACTAAAACTTCAATAAGCCCAATCACCAAAAACCTTGTCGATTGCTCGGCCCAAGAAATAAAACCGGAAAAACCTACCTATAATATTTGTCAATCTCGGTCTTTTTCTTATTCTTCCATTTTTAAGAACCCTAGCCGCCCCTTTCTCTTAAGAGCAAGCCCGACAATGCCGCCCAAGTTCGACCCGACCCAAGTCGTCGACGTCTTCGTCCGCGTCACTGGCGGCGAAGTTGGTGCGGCCAGTTCCTTAGCCCCGAAGATCGGTCCGCTGGGCCTTTCCCCCAAAAAGATCGGTGAAGACATCGCCAAAGAAACCGCCAAGGAATGGAAAGGCCTCCGCGTCACCGTCAAGCTCACGGTGCAGAACCGTCAGGCGAAGGTCACAGTGGTTCCTTCCGCGGCGGCGCTAGTAATCAAGGCGTTGAAGGAACCGGAGAGGGATAGGAAGAAGACCAAGAACATCAAGCACAACGGCAACATCAGCCTCGATGACGTCATCGAGATCGCTAAGGTAATGAGACCAAGGTCAATGGCTAAGGATTTGAAAGGTACGGTTAAGGAGATTCTGGGCACGTGTGTTTCAGTTGGGTGCACCGTTGATGGTAAAGACCCTAAGGATTTGCAGCAGGAAATCGACGATGGCGATGTTGATGTTCCTTTGGAATGAGCAATTTTGTTGAATTTTAAGGTTTTGAACAATTTGCGGATATTTTTGTCTTTTGAGTTTAACAATTATGGTCCACTGGTTTTTTTTTCTCTTCAAAATGCAAGTTTTGATTGGTAGTGTTTCTGTTTGGTAAGCAAGAAAATGAAATAGAAAATTGAATTTTTGCTATTGGTTCTGGTTGGTAAGTATCAAATGAATATGAAAAAAATGGTTGGATATTTAGGGATTCATTCACGTTGGTTTGCATTTTTAGTATGTGGAAATTGCGTGTTGCTTTTCTATTTGGATGTTGGTTTTATGATGTGTTGATGTCTTGTGTGGGTGTGGTTGGTTGCTGCTCGGGTGATCGGGGTTCCTCATACGATGCCCTCCGTGAGCTATGATCGGAGCTTCGACGGGTGGCCTGATCTGGAGGATTGGGGCCTCACATGGATCTTGATATGTTAGGTATGTTGATTTAGGGGTATTTTGAGCTCCGGGCTCTTGGGTGATCGCATCAGGGCACCTCTGGGGCGTGCTCCGATGCTTTTAGGCAAAGTAAAGGTTTGATAGAGAGAGTAGTTTATCTGTGTGATCATGTACATTACTACCACCGATCTGGTGAGCGCCCTCTAGTTCTGCATGTCGAGCTATAATTTGAGCTTAGATGGGGGCGGCCTTGTCTTGAGTGTGCTATGATGTGTTTTGAGCTTTGGCTGTCTTTTGGACTCTTTAGGTGTTTTAAACCCCAAAGTATCAACACGATGAACGCTAAACTTGTCGATTTTGTTGAATGTTTTTTATTGTAGTAGCATGATGTTCGATTTTGGATTCGAATTCTTGGTTTGATGCTTTATTCTTTAATTTCGATATACATAACAGTTACCATGTCACATCCCGCAAGGACATTCCTTTCTCTTGTATCGTTGAAATGAGATTGTAGCACTGTTCATTAGAGAACAGTCTCTAACTAGCCGAGATTTGATTTCTTCGATAATCAGTTATCGAGCATTCAAAGTTATAATGTTGAGTTCCATTATTCAGATAATCACATAAGATATCGGAATTATGAGAAGATTTAGCAATTTAAGCTGAGGATAGTTCAGTAAACAAAGTATAACGTGTCATTCAATAATCGGAATCCAGACAATATGCCTGAAAAAATGTAATATAAGCTTATTTGTAATGACTATACAAACTGTCCTATTCGGTAGCTACTCAGAATTCAAATCCGAAATTGCATCAAGTGGAATCTAATAATTCAACTTAAGAATATGTTTAGATGACATAAAATACAATGTTCGACAGAAATTCGGCTTCAACCGCTCGGCACTTCTTCAAGAAGAGAATAATTGTCGAGGATAGCAACAGTTTCTTCCTTAGCACTGGATATACAAATGAAAATATAAACATGTATGAGTTCTCAACATTATAAATAAAACTATGAAAGCAAGTACTCTATTCAATGGTATCCGCACCTTCCAGGTCTAAGAATCCGATACTTTCCCGGCTTAGTTAGGTCAACAACTGTCGATCCTGCACGACCAGCTGGTAGCACACCACCATCGTACACGTATGCACAGTGTTCCCAAAGTTTCTCGAAGTCCTTGATGCTCACACTACTAGGCTGCCCACTTAGATTAGCACTAGTAAGAGCCAGTGCACTTTCGGAACCACGGGCAATGATCCTAATGAAGTCAGAGTTCGGGACTCGCACCCCTATACTGTCTAATCCCGGGTTCAAGGATTTCTCAAGGATGCTAGATTCACCTAAAAAGTATTCACATGCAAATCAAAATTACATATTTAGCCGACAAATATGTTGTGTGTGTGACGACTAAGATGATAAACACGAAAAATGTGACGAACCTCGCCCTAGTACAATGGTGACTGGCCCCGGCAGGATAGAACCGAGTAAGCCGTGAGGTAAATGGTCTGTGACAGCAAAGTGCTCTATGTCTGAAACATCCGCAACACAGATCGCAAGAGGACTGGTATGCTTGCGGCCTTTGATGTCGTAAATCCTATTTACGGCTTCAGAAGAACTGCTCGGGTGATGCCGTTAAAGGAAAATTATAAATCTCTAGATAAATCAAACTGAAACTTGCTAACATAATGACAACCAAAGGCTATCTTCAAGTTCATATCAGGAAATCATTGAACAATGCTTCTAGGTTTTCATATGATAATGTCATCGAGAACCCGATTCTCCAAGAAACATTTAGAAAAATTCCAATAACTCCAGAAAACAATATGAACATATCATTAAGTTTTCACCTGGCAACAACAGTTGAAATTTTTTATTAATAAAACCGGAATTTCTTTCTCTCCATTAACCGTAAGACTGAATGGAGCAATCTAGCTATATCTCTACCATAAACTATAAATGCAGGCTTAAGAAGCTAAAAAAAATTCGAATCAATGATTTTGTTTTCGGTTTATCCTACATTCTTGTTCATTTTAGTGGAACATTAAGAACAGCTAAAAAGCACATAAACTTGGAAATATAGCTCACTAATCAAATTCACATTTTTGCATATTCTTCACATTAAGAACAGCTATAAGTGCAATCTAGCTATATTCCTAGCATATCTGCCTTCCTATGGTAAAAATACCATGGAAGCCCTTGTACTAAGAGTCGGATCGCATTTTGCCCCCTTTACTCAAACCATGAGCAAAATAATCCCTGTACATTATGTCAAGGAGCAAACTGTTCCTTCTGTTAAAAATTCAATCAATTTCTACTGTTAAAAAGTGGTCTCTATATATTTGTGGCATGCCATGTGTAATTATCTAGTTATTCTGTCAACCATGCCAGTATTTAAATGGATGAACTTTTTATTAGGAAGGACCAATTTGCTCTTTAGTCTAATATACAGGGACTGATTTGCCCATTTTTTGAATAAAGGAGGAAAAATGCAATCTGATTACTAGTATAGACCTACTACCTTCCCATTAATCAACCAATAAACTATAAATGCAGGCTTAAGAAGCTAAAAATTCGAATCAATGATTTCATTTTTTGATTTAACCTTTAGTTGATTTCAATGGAACAGTAAGAACAGTTAAAGCACATAACACTAATCAAATGCACATTATCATACTTTTGACTTGTAGAAAGCAAGTACAAGGAAAAAATTAGATAAACCAGAAAGATACCAAGCATCACAAGCAAATCCATATAGTGTATCAGTAGGCACTGCAATAACTTTCCCAGCTTTGAGAGCTTCAATGGCTTCATCAGCATTAGATTCCGTTGCAGAACGAATCAACCCCAACTTGTTCTCGACACCAACATCGCATTTTTTAACATTCAAAGCCATTTTCTTCGAAAACCCACTTGGAAATCCCCTCTTTTGATGCGAAAAAGGCAAGAACCCCAACTTGGGCACCTCTGAGACATTTCAACAAACACTTCCAATACATAACTTTTTTAAGCTTAAAACGAAACAGCAACATAAAATTATAAAAAGAAATCCAACCATTTGAATCAAAACAAGATGAAAAAAAAACACAGTTTCGAATAAAAAACATCATTTATTCAAAGAAATCTCCAAATTATGAAGAACATCAATTAAGGGTCACTTTTACAAAAGAAGAAAACTGGGAAAAAAGATAAAGAGAAAATGGGAAAGAGACTAACAATTAAACTGTGGATTAAAGAGCACCTCTGATAGGAACAAGATTGCTTAAAAGAGGTAACTTCGCTCCAAATATTGTGGAAATGTTCATAATTTTGCGGCAAAGAGTTTTTTTTTTTTTAAGTGTACCGTGTTTCAGTTCTGTTTATGTAAATCTATGTCGGGCCGTTTACAGCTTTGCCCTAGTTAACGGAAAAAGGACACGTGCTTCTCACGTGATTGAATTGACTCCAAAAAGTCAAAGCTTCAAATAAATAGTTGGGTTAATTCAACTATAAGCCCTCAAATTCGGAACTTCAAAGCTTTCTAATCAAGTTTTTCAAAATATCATCATGGTGTTAATAAGGGTTTTTTACTAAAATAGTATAAAAAAAATTATATACCAAAATAATATCTCAATCTCATTATTTATCAAAATGGGCACTAGAAGGTTTTTTTGACAAGATTTATTTTTATTTTTTTATTAAATTTATATATTAAAAAAATATTATTATTATTATATTAGTGGAGGGTTATCAAATGGCGGCACTATGAAGAAAAATTATATAAAATACACGTAAAAAAATACATGACACTAAAAGAGGAGTATCAAGTGACGGCACTGTAAGAGAATTTCAAAATGGCGACACTGTAAGAAAATTTTAAAGTGGCGGCACTAGGAGGTTTTTTGCCACTTATCAAAATCCCTTTGTGCCATTTGTGTGTGTGGGGTGGTGTTTTAGGTGGAATTTGTTTGTTAGGATTATTTAGGAAAATAATATAAAAAATAATTATTTTATTTGACATAAATAATATTTAAAAATTATTTATTTAATAAATATTAAATTATAAAAATTATAAAATTAGTAAATTATATTTAAAATATTTAAAATTTTCATATTCAAATATATATAATTTTATAAAAAGATATAAAAATTCCAAAAAAAAAACTTATAAAAATAATAAATTTCATTAAAAATCATAAAAATATAAAAAACATTAATTTTATAATTTTATAATTTTTATATGTTTTTATAAAATTATATATATATTTGAATATGAAAATTTTAAATATTTTAAATATACTTTATTAATTTTATAATTTTTATAATTTAATTTTTATTAAATAAATAATTTTTAAATATTATTTATGTCAAATAAAATAATTATTTTTTATATTATTTTAATAAATAACCCTAACAAACAAATTCCACTCAAAACACCACTCCACACACACACACACAAACGACACAAAGAGGTTTTGACAAGTGACAAAAAACCCCTTAGTGCCGCCACTTTAAAATCTTCCTTTAGTGTCAAGTATTTTTTTCAGTGTATTTTATATAATTTTTTCCTTTAGTGCCGCCATTTGATAACCATCCACTAATATAATATTATTTTTTTATTTTTTAATATATAAATTTAATAAAAAAATAAAAAAATCGTGTCAAAAAAACTCACTAGTGCCGCCATTTGATAACCCTCCACCTAACAAAACATACCATTTTGATTAATAATGAGATTGAGATACTATTTTGGTACATAAATTTTTTTTATACTATTTTAGTAAAATATCCTGTTAATAAAGTGATTCATTAACTTAACCATAGCTTGAGTGTTAAAAGTTAGCTCAAATTTGTTGATTGAGCCATTTGTGGAATGATTAGGAATTCTTTTTTAGTTGACATCAATCTTGAATTCGATTAATGGATAATTTTTTTACAGTTATTTTTGTAAGGGTTAAATCACTATTTGAGATTTGAACTTCACAATAATTTTCACGTTAGGGTTTAAACTTGTTTTTGCTCCAAGTTATTAGAAATATTAATTTAGAAAATCATATTTTTGGCACAACAGAAGTTCAAATTTTTTTTCTTAAAACCAAGTCTCGCTATATTTATAGTAATAATCATTCACTAAATCATTACTTGTACTTTGTATAGAACTGTCTAAGTCGTTTCTCGACTTTCTATCAAATAGTATCTTTTTGTGCCTAAAAAACCTAAATCACTTACGAACTAAGTACACATAATGAAAATTTCCGTTTCTCGATTTTGTACCAAATAGTTTCCTCAAATCTCGAATTGCTATTAAAAAAACTTTTATTAAGTTAAAACTATGAACTTTTCCAAAAAAATATAATTTTAGAATCATTTTTCGACAAAGCTCAAAAACTTGTGTAATTAGTTTAACTCATATAGAGAAATGATACGAAGTTTTTTTTTGAATATATTGGTGTGATTACATGGTAGTATCTGTTCATTCTTTCTTAACCTTTTGACAACGCACACACACGTTGCACACACAGGCGTTCGAACCCGAAACCCTTAAGATGAACAACATCCTTTTTTCCACTGGAGCCACTTATTAAGTTTAAAAATGATACAAAGTTCTACTTGAACAAGGGTTTATTAAATAATAATATTTTAATAAAAAATACGATATTCTACTAGGAGTAGAATACAAGGGGCAGCAACAATCCTATAGGGAACTAAGGTTTATTGCCCCTTACTCTTCGAAATGGACTTTCGAATTTGTCTCAATGAACGTTAAATATAAAGTTCAGAGATTAATTTGAAAAAAGTATTTAAATTTCAATATGGGAACAATTGTTATGTTGAGGGATTAATTTCGATATTGATGTAGTTGCTAAGTTTAGTCCTATTTAACCCTCTTTATTAAAAAAACTCAAAAATAAGTACAGCACGTTTAAATTACTTAAACTGAATTGCAAATAAGTGCATGTTAACTAATTGGACCATTTAATGATTTAAATATGATGCAAGATTTTTTTGCTTTTGAACTTGAGAATCTTCTTTGGGTCCACTGTAGTAACGTGGAAAAGTTCAAGGATCAAGTCGAAAGTGTTGACAAATATAGGACTAAATGTTATTTTATCCTTTAATGAAAATAATTTGGAATTTGATTTAAATCTACCATTTTTCTTTTTCCGGTCACAACTGAATCCTCAGTTCGACGCCGGAAATCGTTTTCAAATCGGTAAACCAGTCTCAAATTGCTTCAAAGATTAAATAGAATGGACGGGCTCTCAAATGCGTTTTCGGTGCTGGAGATTGACGTCGACGACCATCTTCCGCCATCCACCGCTTCCACAGTTTCAGGTCCGGCCACCCTACTTCTCTCTTTCAATGACCAAGGTACTGTCTTTAGTTTATGGCTTGTTTAATTAATCACTGTGTAAGCAAATTTAATTTCTTTAAATCATTTCAACTCTGGGTTTCACTGTAATTTTACTCAAAAGCTTATTGATTCTATGGAAAACGGAAGCCTTTAAGATCTAATTTAGAGTTTATTGAAATCTGATAAAGGTAAGAGCAAAAGCAATGAAAAGGGTTCAATTGAAGATAAACAGAGTGAAGTGGGTTCATCATTGCTTTCCGAGAACTACAAGTTACCTCTTGTATGGATTGGCATGGAAATGACTGGTAAGCATATAGCAAAGGCATATTTGAAACCGGACTCTTCATTTTTCTCGACGTACCCATGCCCGATACCCGTAAACGCGACACGGATATTGGGGGTATGCATTATTAAATTCATGTTTGTTTACATATGGTGTGCAATGCAGGTTTAGACATTGAAGTTGATAGGATCTTAGAGATAGCTTGATAATCACCGATGGCAATCTCACCAAATCAGTGGAGGTAAAGCGTACAGTTGTTGATTATAAGATCTCGAAGAGCTTTCCATGCTCGAGCATGTCTTTCCCGTTATTCATAAAGTCGTCAAAAGGATTTCCTCGAGTTCATTTATTACTAAATCAATAGAACAATGGGGGGGTGGGGGGGGGGGAGGCTAATGTGCAGGAAAAGGCCCCGTATGGTATTCCACCATTCCTAAGTTGTAATTCGGTATATTTGATCTTACAGGGGCCTGATCTGGTTATCCATCAATCTAAAGAATGTTTAGATAGAATGAGGGAATGGTATCAAAATCATCCCGGAGCTAGCGGTATGTGACACGATAAATTGTGTTCTGTTATTGGCAGCATCTTTCTGCTTTTTAATTGTATCGATAGATCCAGAACCATCACTAACAACCTTAAAATTATTCTAGGATTGACACAGAAAGTTAGCGAAAGAGAAGCCGAAAAACAGGTCAGTTAGAGTATTCATTAAGTGGTATACTTCGATTAGGTTTAGTAACTTAGTGCTCTAAGAATCTTTGTAATCTGACTTCTAGTTTTGGAGGCAACTGTTTTATCGGGTTTCTTTTTCCGTTTTGCGGTTTATGTTTTTCTGATAATGCAGGTCATTGAATTTGTGAAGAGAAATGTTGGTACATACACACCTCATATTGCTGGAAATTCTGTTTACATGGATTTTCTTTTCTTAAAGGTAATAATAAGTAGTTATATCAGTTTCACTTTAACCTGATCACATGGAGTCGGGTTTAGGGTTGCTTAGACAATAACATAGCCAAGGGTTAGATTTTATCAAGAGAATGCCCCTCTCAAAGAAAAGAAACCAGAGCCATGGATAATATCAAAGAGAGCATATTAGAACTCAAGTACTTCAAAGAGACGATATTTAAAGCAAAATCGAAGAAGAAGGGAACAAAGACAGACAAATTCATGCAAATGCTACTCTTTCTTGAGAACAAATAGATCATTTGAACTAGTTGTTTGTAATTTTGGCACATGAATTCTCATTATGCAGGGTTTAAAAGCAAATATTATTGCATTCCCATAGATAATGCTTGCACAACATTTCTTTTCCCCCAAGCTTTTTCTACTTTAAAGGTAGGATTATAGCCTAATCAACACCAATTTACTTGTCGTTCAGCCGAATAAATATAAGCCTAACACATCTAAACATGGCGGTTTTGCAGAGGAAGGTAAAAACCAACACATATGATCATCATAAATGTACAGAATACCAAACCCTTGGAACGAATTCACAACGAAGCTCCGTCAACAAGCCAACTGGAGAGCATGAAACAGCAGAAAACACGAGTTAGAAAGAGGCAGAACTTGTTCTTCTAAGCTGAAACCTTGTTTCAAATGTTTCACACTGAGATTTTGTATCAAATTCCTGCAAGAATAAAGAAGTAAATAAACATGAAATTCACAAATTCGAGAATCCGAAAAACATGTTTCGGGTGTGGATGTTGAGCTGGAGAAATGTCAGGCAAAGATTGTATACCTTCTCTCTTTTGAGCTTTAGATTATCCTCTTCTAATCGTGAAACCTTGTTAACCAGCTCATTATGGTAAGCCTATGCAAAAACCAAACGACCAAGGCTGTATAAAATCAAAGGGAACAAATAATTTAAGAGATATCAATTAGCCAAAAAACATGTTTAAATCCTTGCCTGCTTCCTAGCTCGTGATCGTGCAGCAGATTCCCTGTTCTTGATCTTTCTCCTTAACCTCCTCTCGATACTCTTCTCGAATGCATCTTGAGCATCTCTTTTCCGTCCCGTCATAGGTGTATCTGATAACGTGCCAATAGATGGGGTAGGTGACAATCCAAATTGCTGTGGCAAACTCTCAATACTCTTCTCAAATGCATCTCGTTTCTGCCCCATCATAGGTGTATCCGATAATGTACCAATTGATGGTGTAGGTGACAATCCGAACTGGTGAGGCAAACTTTTCTGACGGGTATTATCAAATTCCATAGTAGGATCCAACGATGTTTCAGCAACAAAAAGCCCTGCTTGTACCAAAAAATCCTCCAATGTGGTTTCACCAAGCTTTGCTTCTCTTTCTTGATCCTTCATCCCCTCACTGTACCTCCTCTTTTGACCTTGTCGTATCTCACTCCACACTTGATCGACTGTCTTACCACTCAAAGCTCTAGCCAAGGTTAAGCTAGCTTGACGTTGAAGAGATGAAGATGACGATATGCTTTCAGTATTATTCATCCCTAACGGCGGATTCAACTCGGTACTCCATACGTTATCAAGAAGCTCATCAAGGTTCATACTGCCTAAAGGCTTCCCCAAGTTCCCTAATTGGTTTTCAACTTCATTAAGAGTAAGACTATACCATGAATTCTGCCTCACCAAAGGAGATGGCTGTAAAAGAGACTGTTGTCCATTGCTTTGGGATCCCATTGTTTGAATCCCCATTCCTAACTCTCAAAACCCTATCAATACAAACTGCCAAAACCCAAAAATACCCCTAATAATCTTTACCATAAAACCTTTCAGCTGAAAATTCAATGTAATTTAGTAACAATCAAAATCCCTAAAAAACCCTAAAATAGAATAATTCCCAAAATGAAAGAAACAAGTAAAATTCACATCAAATAAGATAGTACAATAAAAAATTTCTCATTTTTATTCATTTCCCCACCATTTACACCCCCTTTTTCTTATCAACTTTCTAATTTTCTTTAGGTTTTACCTGATCAACCTTGTTTCTTTTCACAGCTTAAACCCAAAAAAGAGAGTCTACAAATGTACCGGCAAATTTAAAACCCAAAAATCTTTTAAAAAACCCGTTAATCAAGAAGAAAAAAGAAAACTAAAGATGATGATCGAAATTAATTGTTGAAGCAATCAAATTAACTGTTCAAAATTCGAAAAAAAAATTACTACTAGTAATTAATTAAAAACAAATAAATACCCATGAAAATTCTTTTGTTATTACCTGGAAATTCTGATCCTGGATCGAGACAGACGGGGGATTTTTTTTTTTTTGCTAAGCTGTTGTTACATAAAAACTCCACGTATTATTGAAATATTAAGTGCGATTGGTCCCTTTTTATTTCGGTTTTCTGGGAATCGGAGCTTTTTTAGGGTTTCTTTGGTGTGTTTTAAAGGATTCTTCAGTTTTTTAAAGGCTTAAAGAACAAAATATTACTTAAAGTATACTAGTTTTCTCAAATTGATACTTAAATTTTTTTTGGTTAAAATTGATATCAAAACTATTAAATCGTTATCCATTTTATTTCAATTGTTAATCCTGTTAAAAAAAAATTCAACTAATCATAACTTGTCACGTATATTTTTATTTATTTTACCTATTTTTTTATATTTTCATTCCATCATACAATTTTTACTATATTTTCTTACATTTTCTCATCAACTAAACACCCAAAAAAATTTCTATCATTTTATCATTTTAAAGCTTCAACGGCTTCTCATCTTAATTTTTTTTTTTGCTCATTCAAGAAACAAACAAGAAGGTCCTTGGAAGGCAGTGAAGCCCAGCCAAAGACCCCTCAAAGAGCTGCTACAGCCTGCAAGCTCGCATCCAATACCACCAAAACAGAAACAAAGCTGCTACAGACAGCAAACTTAACCAAAATCGCAAAAACAGAATAGCTAGTCTACAGACACCAGTACAGAAAAAAATACAAACTGCATCAACGAAACCAGTATTCCACCCCATACCATTCTAATGACAAACTGAATCAGAGATAGAATATGGACCTCCTATCTCTAATTTCCCCTGTAGCTCCCTTTAGAACACCTGAATTTTAATCCAATATGGAATTAGGAACCTGACTAAAATTAAAAGCTTCAACTGCTTCTCATCTTTATGGTAGAAATTTTTTAAGTGTTTAGTTGATGAGAAAATGTAAGAAAATATAGTAAAAATTGTTTGATGGAAGAAAATATAAGAAAATGGGTAAAATAAATAAAGATATACGTGGCAAGTTATGATTGGCTGAATTTTTTTTAACGGGACTAACAATTGGGGTAAAATGGGTAACGGTTTAATAGTTTAGGTATCAATTTGAAAAAATTAGTATAATTTAGGTACCATTTTATTGTTTAAGCCTTTTTTAAAATGGGATAATAGTAATTTTAATATTTAATATTTATCAATTATATTAATTTACTCTTGATTTTAAAAAATAATTTTTAATCTTTATACATCGTGTAATATATTTTTAATTTTGCTTTTTTATGATATTAAGGGTTCAAATTACAAAATGCATAAATGTTGATGATTAGATTTTTTTAAGATCAAGACTAAATTAAAACATTATATAAATATTGAGGGTAAAAATTACTATTATATCAATTTTAAAAGTTGTCACTTAATGACAAAAAAAATATTAAATATTAGGTGATGGTTTTGTGATTTTTTATAGTTAAGTGATAAAAAAATATTAATAGTCAATAACTACTAATATAATTTACCCATAATATATAATAAGGAAAAAATACAATTTCATAACATAAAATATTTAAAATACATATTAAAAATGAAAAGTTCAATATGTCTCACAAGTTATTTTATGTATTACTAAAATTTTAATTTGATACGGTTGATAATTCAAACTCAACTCAAAAATTACTGAATTAAAAAGCACTAATGTCTCATTTTACATCCTTAATAATTTTCGTTATCTAACATCATTTTCACAATACGGTGATCTTTGACTTTTTTTCCTGAATTATTTGTATTAAATATCTTGAATACTATAATTGATATTTTAAATTTATTCCAAATTTCAAATGCTTTAATTAAAATTTAAAATATTATATCAATTAAATTTAGATACGTGTGAACCTATTGCATCAAAGATGGCACAAATGGAGGGCAGGACAGGTAGGGGCTTTGCCCCGAAATGAAAAAAATATCATTCTAATCCCTTTATATTTTTAAAATTATAAATTATTTTAACAGTAAAATTATATTTTGATGTCTCAAAATAATAAAATTTTAGTTTAACCCTTAAAAATTTTAAAATAATAAGCATAGAATAAAATATTAAAAATATAATTAGAAAAAAAGGTTGAAACTCCTGTAATAAAGGAAGAAAACATTGGATGAAGACCAATGCCTGCCTCCATGCCTTAATTTAATGCTTTCCATTAACCAAGGCCTACTTGGACCCCACTCTGCTATTGGCTTTTGTCTTAATTAATTAATTAGTTAATTCTTACAAATTTATTAAATTATTAAAAAAACCGTCTATATAAAGAATTAGATTGGGTTAATCTGACCTCTTATTTACTTTCGGTTTAATTCACTCTTACTCCTTCTACCTTTTATATACTTAAAATTTAGTTTTTTAATTTTTAATCCTGTGATTTAATTAATCTAATCTCTTAATTTAATATTTAACGTTAATTGGTAACACCATTAAAGGAGTTACTCTCATGATCGGTATTATACGCGTGTAAGATCAAATAAACAAATAAAAATGTTGATTTAAGGATTGTAAGGTTTTCGATTCTAAACTTAGGGTTTTAAGATTTTTTTAATACTTTTAGAACTAAAGTGGAAGTCAATATTGTAATTTTTTTGGTGGGAAATATTGTAATTTTTAGAAAAAGATTAAAATGATACATAATTTAGATTAACGTGATTCGATGCTATCACTTGGAATTTAATTATTAAATCAAAAAGATTGAGGACTAAATTTTTTAAATTAAAAGTAAAAGAGGCTAAATTTTAACTATATAAAAAGTAAAGGGACTGAAAAATAGAATTAAACCTTTTACTTTCTTCTCTTTTTCACTCCACTTTCCTTCTTTCATTTTATTTTAATTTTTTTAATTAAGGGATAAAGCAACATTTAGTCCTTAACTTCACAACATTTTCTAACTTAGTCCCTAAATACTTTTTGGTCCATATTAATCCCAAAACTTGACAAAAAAGTTTCAAATTAATCCCTGAACCTTGGATTCCATATTATTTAAGAGTGATAATATGGCATTCTAAGATTATACTACATCATCACTTAAATTTTTAAAAAAATTATACAATATCTTAAAAAGTTATAAAAATTTAAATAAATCAAGTGATGACTCGACAATCTAATACTGCCATGTCATCATACCATAATAAAATTCAAGTTCAAGGACCAAATTGAGAAATACTTCCAAATGCCAAAACAAGTATAGACCAAAATGCAAACTATTGTCAAACATAAGGAGTAAATCTTACATTCTCCCTTAAACTAAACACTTTCCGTCTTCTCCACTATTTAATCCAATGTTCCTTTACCCTCCAAACTTCGATTATTATATTTATATACGAATCCCCAGTAGTTTCTCCCACTCTCTCTTTGTCATTTCAAAATCATCAACAGGGAAAGCAAGCAAAAGCAGCCACCCCCCGCTTTTTCTTCAATTATTATCTTTATTCATCCATTATTCTCTCTCTGTGTCTATGCTATTGTTCTTCTCATAGTCTTGTCAGTGTTGCCTAAATGGCGTCTTTGAGCTTCTTTTCCCCATCTGGTAAGTCTTTTTAGACTGGGTTTTTGAAGGGGTCCTTGTAGATGACTTGATTTTCAGTACTGTCTTTCAGTTTTTCTTCTATTAATTTTCTGATATGGGTTTTCTTTTTTAATTCATTAAATTGATGTTTTGATATTCTTTTTTTCGGCTTTTCTTATAATTTTCTGATATGGGTTTGTTTTTCTTTTTTATTCCCTATTTCCCTGCTAATTTTCTGATATGTTTTTTTTAAAAAAAAAAAATTGGCTGTTCTTGATTGCTTGGTTTATTGATATCATGTTATTGATTGAAAAAGAAGTTTTGATTATCAATTTGGGTACTTCTTTTAATTAAATTTTGATTCTCTTTGGAGTTTTTTCCTTTTTTTATCAATCATAGCTTTCGATAATGATTGATAAAGTTGATATCCTTGTTGTATCAGATCCAATCAATTTTAAGCTTAGTTTCTTTAATTTCGATTTCAATTTAATATTTTTCTTCTAATTAATTATATTGAGATCTGAATTTTATCTAATGATCCCTTTTCCCCCTAATTTTATTGTATTTAATGTTTAGGGTTTATGAGCTATGGTCTATGTTACTCTGACTGTTTTACCGTTATCGGATATGGATATATCCATGTCGATATACTCATTTCCCACGTTTACTCCGGAATTCCGAGTAAAAGCTAAAACCGAACTTGTCTTTGATTTATGTTAATACTTTAATGTTTTATATGTATATACAGGTTAATGGAGTCCATTGGTTTTTGGATGATTTGAGGTTATATCAGTTCTAAGTTGTAACAGATACTAGTAGAAACTCGAAGCTTCAGTTGATTTCGGAGATTTCCTCGAGTATCGGATTTATTCTGAGTCCTGTATTGGAAAGATGATGATGTTCGAGGAGATGGGGATTTGTGGGGATATGGATTTCTTCGGTGCTTCTTTCGGGGAAAAGGATGTGACGGCCGCCTCACAAATCGAAATGGATGCACCGGTTGATGACGATTATAGTGATGAAGAGATCGATGTTGATGAACTCGAGAGGAGGTTGTGGAGGGACAAAATGCGATTGAAACGGCTTAAAGATCAGAGTAAGGGAAAGGACGGGGTCGATACAGCTAAACAAAGCCAGTCACAAGAACAAGCAAGGAGGAAGAAGATGTCGAGGGCGCAAGACGGGATATTGAAGTACATGTTGAAGATGATGGAAGTGTGTAAGGCTCAAGGTTTTGTTTATGGGATTATTCCGGAAAAGGGAAAGCCAGTAACTGGGGCATCGGACAATCTTCGAGAATGGTGGAAGGATAAAGTGAGGTTTGATCGTAATGGTCCTGCTGCTATTGTGAAGTACCAGGCAGATAATTCGACTCCTGGGAATAATGATGGGTGTAACTTGATCGGCCCTACACCGCACACTTTACAAGAACTTCAAGATACAACTCTTGGTTCTCTTTTATCTGCACTGATGCAACACTGCGATCCACCTCAGAGGCGGTTTCCTTTAGAGAAAGGTGTTCCTCCGCCGTGGTGGCCTACGGGAACCGAGGAATGGTGGCCGCAACTCGGGTTACTGAAAGATCAAGGCCCTCCTCCTTATAAGAAACCCCATGATTTAAAGAAGGCTTGGAAAGTCGGGGTTCTTACAGCCGTAATCAAGCATATCTCACCCGACATTGCCAAGATCCGTAAGCTCGTACAACAGTCTAAGTGCTTACAGGACAAGATGACCGCAAAAGAAAGCGCAACTTGGCTCGCTATCATTAACCAGGAGGAAGCATTGGCTCGAGAGCTTTATCCTGATTCTTGCCCACCTTTGTCCTCGAGTGGCGGAAGTGGATCGTTGGTTATAAATGACTGCAATGAGTATGATGTTGAAGGGGTCGTAGATGAGCCTAACTTTGATGTGCAAGAGTGCAAACCAGGGAATCTGAATAGGGTCATCCAACAACCATCTTTTCCTGTTAATTTGGATTTCGTACGAAAGAGGAAGCCATCCGATGATATAAACGTCGAACACAAGATCTACACTTGTGAGTTCCTCCAATGTCCTTATAGTGAACTCCAATTGGGTTTTCGTGACCGAACTGCCAGGGACAATCATCAACTAACTTGTCCGTATAGAAACTCGTCTGCACAGTTCGGTGGTTCAAATTTTAACGTAAATGAAGTGAAACCAGTCATTTTCCCTCAACCATTTGCGCAACCAAAGCCGGCAGCACCGGCTATTACTTCCGTCTTGACACCATTCGATCTATCAGGACTCGGAGTTCCTGAAGATGGACAGAAAATGATCAGTGACCTCATGTCGATATACGACAACAATGTTCAAGCCAACAAGAATGTGAATCCCATTAAAAATCCAGTTACGGAAGGTCAAAATCTTCTTCAGTCGAAAACCCAACAGCAGCAGGACAAATTCTTCCGTGGTCAAGGCCTTTCCTTCTTCGATGAGTCCAACATACCCTCTAATAACCAGATTTTACCACAAGGGGAAGCTCAATTTGACCGGTTCAAGACCTCAAATTCTCCATTCGAGACTACCTACAACAACAACAACAACAACGGTTTCAAACTGATGTTCGGCTCTCCGTTCGATTTGTCTTCATTCGATTACAATGATGATCTCCAACCTGTTGGAATGGACACCATGCCAAAACAAGATGTATCAATCTGGTTCTAGTAACAATCACAAGGCCGAATCTGAAACCGGACCCGACTCAACCCTACCGAACCCTGTATCGTATGTTTCATGATTATCGTTTTTTTTCATGCTTGTCTGTGTAGTAATAGAAGTTTTAACAAGTTTTAGCAGGTTTATCATATATGGGGAATTGATTTTATACATAGAATGTGACTTTGTCTTATAAATATGTTAGGTGTCTGGTTTTTTGTTCTTTCATTTTCACTGTTTTTTTATCAGTTTTCTACCATTATTATTACATGTTGGGGTAGGAATCTGATAATATGAGTGTTGTTTTGTCTTGTAATGAAGTCATGGGGGGTACATATTTGTATTGGAACTATTGTTTTGTGTGTTTTTTAATGCAAATCTTGTAGTTGTTGGACCATTCCCACGTGTGTGTGCATTCACCCACCGTCGTTGATGACGGAAAATGACTCGGTTGACTCGGTCTTCTTGAGTTTGCCTTGGTATGTAGCGACAACTGGCATGTAACGGCCCACTTTTTAAGATTCATCAAAGCTTGACAAAATTTTAAACAAAAAAAATTTGTTAGGTGGTGGGTTTATTATCATTTGACACGTGTAAGTTTTCGAGAAAAAAGAAACTGAAATTGCCGCGTTTTACTTTTTCTTGAAATCGTCACATGTCGTTTTGATAAGAGAGTGACACGTAGCATTTTAAAGAAAATAAATAAATGCTAGTATCATATTAAACTTACTTTGAGAACGGTGTAGTTTTAAAATTTGTAATTAATATTTACTCATTTAATGAGTTTATCTAATGTAAAATGCTAGTTATTGGCTTGTTTCAATAGATATTTTGGGTAATAAAGAATAAATTAAGATAATGATAAATTTAATTATCAATATTTACATATTTTATCAAATTAATTCTCTTTTCAAAGTTAAATTTTATTATTTTAAAAATAGTTAAATTGCTATTCTTTAATTAAAATATTGAGTAAAAATATAAAATTTAATGATGTTGATATGACAATTCGTGTAGCAGTTTACTTGTACTTCATATGGATATAATATTATTTATTTTATATGTGACGTTAATTAATACTTTACATATTATAAAAACAATTCAAAATATATATAATTCATAAAATTTAGTATATATGATATATAATAAAAATATGTTTAATATGTCAAAAAAATCTAAATAACATTTAATCAATTAATTAATAATTTATATTATATTTATGTTTAAGTAGTTAATAATATGGATATACGAATTAGTAAATCTATTAAAAATCTGTCGGGGAAAAAAAAAAGAAATAGGGGAAA
Source organism: Gossypioides kirkii (assembly GCA_005610355.1). NCBI lineage: Eukaryota > Viridiplantae > Streptophyta > Magnoliopsida > Malvales > Malvaceae > Gossypioides > Gossypioides kirkii. Next base: position 42,605,421 of record CP032255.1, on the reverse strand, counting down.
AAGGTAACGAAAAGATAAGAGGGAAACCTGGTTTGGTGTGGTGTTGCTTTCATTGCTGAGTTTACATTTTTTATTTAATACTTAGTTTGTATTTTTTATATATAAAGAAAGGCGTAATTAAAATTTTAAAAATATATACAGTTTGCGAATTTTGAGATCCGAAAGGAGTTATTTGAAATAAATGGTAAATTATATCGCAGTTCATCCTAAAATAATAGTCTCTATTTTGATTATTTTAAAATTTATTTTATTAATTTAATCATTTTAATTAAAATAATTGTTTGAGTTGATTACTGCTATTGAAAATTTCATACTCTCCCACTAAAAAAAATCTTGTGAATTTTTGGTTTAAATAATTCCTAAAATTGAAATATAATTTTTATGTGGAATCAATTTAATTGGAAAATAATTTTATTTTAATATTAATTTGATATTAAAATATGCAATTAGATGCATGGGATAAATGATAAATTTCTTTCATGTACATAATCTGTTTTACCTGTCATCAAATGATTATAATAAAAAAAGTTTCAATTTAATATTATTTTGACATTGTCATTTTCTGAAGCTTTAATCTTTAGTTTAAAGTCTAATCCTTTTGACTTCTTGTTTATTAAATTTTAAAAAAAGAATTTGCTTATCAAAGGATTTTCTTTTTTCTTTATAAGCAATGTTCCAATTTTAATATTCAGATTTTTCAAGATTTCATCACTTAACCCAAAATCATTATTATTAATAAATTTACGTTTTGATCGCTCAATTTTAAAAAATCACAAAATGATTGTTAGATTTGAAAAGTTCTCATTTAAATAACTGAATTGTTCGAAATATTGTATTCACGTCATTGAGCTGTTAAGTTCTTTTTAAAAAGAAATCTAGCTAGCGATCTTCAAGCTATAATTCAATGATCGGTATGGTGGATTAATACCAACTGATAAGTAGAAGAACATACCTTAAATCCAAGTTGGTTTAATGGTTAAATTAAAGAATAAAACTATTTAGATTTTAATTTGTAGATTTATGATATTCAAAACTATTTCAGTAATAAAACTTATCTGTAAAAATCTATTTAAATTCAAGTTTTCTAATAGTTTAATAACTTAGATAAATTTTTTTGAATAATTTAATAATCATTTGATAACTTACAAATCGTTTACTATTACATTAAAACTTTTGAATAGTATGTGAAATAGAATTAATATGATGTCATATCTTTACTTTATTTTAATAATTTAAATATATATCAAGAGATGTTGATTGATTTTTAATTCGATTGAATTAAATATTATTTTCAATATATTAAGACATTAATTTAAATGCGTATAACATATTATCCTTCCATGTAAACTAAAATATTCATTTTAAAATACAACAACAAATTGATAACACTAACAACCATATTATAACATTTCACAGATTAAAGATCAAAATATAATTTAAACCATAGATAACTGATTAAATCTATAATTTACCTAATTTTTACTCCGTGCAATTTTTTCCCTCTCTGTGCTTTCGATCCTCAGTCCCCGCGGAAAAATGAAATAAAAACATATTTTTTCATTTTCCTACCTCTATTTATCCTTCTAGGGTTCCGTTTTACAGCCCCCATCACCCATGGCCGACGTCATAAGCATGCCGGCTGATTCCCTCGACGACCGCCGTGGCGGCGGCGACCGTAAAGACAATGATAACAACAACAACAACAACAATAATAATAACAGACAGCCTCCGTCATCTGACGATCCCAACTCCTCTCCGCCTCGACGCCGAGAACGAGACTCTCGTGAGCGGCGGGACTGCTACTTATACGATCGAAACCGCTCTCCTGCACCTTCACTTACCAGGGAGAGAGATTACAAGCGACGCAATAGCATTAGCCCTCCTCCTCCGTTTTACAGGGATAGGAGACACTCGCCTCCGCCACGGAGGTCACCACCTTATAAGAGGTCTAGGCGGGAGGACGGAGGCTACAGAGGGAGGAGAGGGAGCCCTAGAGGAGGATTTGGACCTGGAGATAGAAGGTAATGCTTTGCTTATTTATTTTTAGATTCATTTTGTTATTAAAATCAAAATGCATGTTGATGCAGATTAAATTAGCTATATGCATTTGAACTATCGTTTTTTTTTTTTGGGTGTGCTTAATGCTATGAACTTATTTCTGATTTGATGGACTTAGTATTTTGCTTAATTGATTTAATCTTGAAGTTCGTTAACTGAAAGAGTTTGGTAACTGCATCAATTGCTACCTACTGGCTACTGTTGGCCCTGTAGAAGAACCATAAATATAGGAGGCTGAGTTTGACCCACTATGTAGGTTAGTAATTTTGCAGGATGCTAGGGGTTGCATTTTTATGTTCATTGAAGGGCATGCAAGTGTTTATGATGGTTTGCTTGATAAATTTGTATATGGATCATTCAAGTCTTCAGTCTTCACATCAATTCCTGCTAGATAGTCATAGTCCTTACATATTTCAAGGATCCCTTATTTGTCAAGGGACCAGGGGACTTTCTTTTCCTATTACCAAAAGCTACATGATTTTGCCAAACTCTGGACTGCCTTTTAGTATTTGAAGCTGATGTTTTATTTTCTATGATGTCACTTGAGAATGGATGATCATTCAGTTCTCATATTGCTATGTTTCCTGTCTCTTCTCTACATGACCACATGAATCATTATTTAGACACTGGATGTAATTGATGTTTAGTATTTTGTTCATTTATTATGATACGATCATATATGATTTGAGCCTTTCACTTGGCAGATTTGCTTATATTCAGATTTTGCTCATGCTATAAATAAATTTTGATGCTGCAGGTTTGGGTATGACTATGGCGGTGGATACGATCGTGAGATGATGGGAAGGACCGGTCACCCTGAAGAAAGGCCTCATGGCCGATACTTTGGTCGCTCAACTGGTGGCTATCAAGGTGAGCCTCTCTTGAAATTGCTTAACTGATTTCAAATTTCCTCAAACTTCAATTCTTGCACCTGGAATAATCTTGAAGCACTTCTAGTTTCACCCTTGTATTTGCCTTCTTTTTCTCTCTTATTATTGATATGCTTAAACTCCGCCTGTGCTTGCACTGCCGGTCCCAAGCCCGGATAAAGGAGGAGGGTTGCAGTAGGCCTGTAACAGCCAGCGTAAAATCCTGTCTCATCTTTTGACATGGACTGAGACTCCAAATGTATTGGGATTAAGGCTTGTTGGTTTGGTTCTATTAAATTACAGTTATTGACTCACATTTCTTGTGGCCAGATTTTAAAATTTACTTCTATAAAGAGTTCAGTTCTACCAATATTTTCATTTTTGAACCAATCAAATTCTTGCTGATTAGGAGTAGCTCATTTTTCATGCAATGAATTATCATAATCAGATATTAATACTGGGATAAAACTAGAAATTAGTTTTTTGCATTTAGGTTTCCTTTTTTAGCCCTTTTTAGATAGTAGCATCATTTTGGAAAGTATCGAGATGCATATGATGGAGTAAATTTGGGCATATACGAAATGATGCTTAATTGCAGTTGATGATAACACTACAATGAGTAGGTGTGTTCCTTTGAAAATTCCATAGGGTGATGATGCATTACTGTATACTGCCCCATCAACAAACTTTTTATCAATCTTTTCTATTTATGCTGTGTCTAGTTTGCCAAATAATATTGCTTTTGCAGATTGGGATTCTGGCCGAGGTGGTTACATTGATGCTTCCAGTTCGGGGAGTACACAAAGGTTAGCTTTCCATCTCATTTAGGGACTCATGTATTAGATGAGGTTTGAATTACTTTTCATTGCATTGCTGGCAAGCCTAGCAACATTGAAGTTCTCTTTTAATTGTGGTGATTTCAAGGCTGTTCTTATTAATTATCATTGATTGTTGGGTAAATTTTTCAGAGAAGGATTGATGTCATACAAGCAATTCATTCAAGAGCTTGAGGATGATATACTACCAGCTGAAGCTGAGCGCAGGTATAGATGAGGAATAATGTTGTGATTTTGTTTTACCTTGTTTGAGATTTGCTGCTAAAAGTGGTTTTTGACTGTGCAGGTATCAAGAATATAAATCAGAGTATATATCTACCCAGAAACGAGCCTTTTTTGATGCTCACAAAAATGAGGACTGGTAGTTACCTTTGTTTACTGAATTCCTCCCTCTCCATTCACCTCACTTTTCTAATCAGACTTGCTTATATATGTAGGTTGAAAGACAAATATCATCCAACAAACTTAGTCACTGTTATTGAAAGGTTGGTTTAATTGCATATTTCTTGATGTTTCAGTTCATGAATTTGTTACAAAGCTGATGGATCCCCTCAGCCCTGCATTTTGTAGCATGGTGTCATTTTATCGCATTATTGTTGGATTCACTACTTAAATTTCATGTTTTATTTTGTTTTTGACATTTCCATTTTAGGAGAAATGAGCTTGCACGTAAAGTTGCCAAGGACTTTTTGCTTGATCTGCAGAGTGGAACATTGGATTTGTAAGATTCACATAATGTTTCTTCATACTTGCATGCAAGTTATTTTCCAGCTGTTGTCCAATAACTTGTATTGGTGATGCAGAAGTCCTGCTGTCAATTCTTTGTCATCAAAGAAATCAGAACAGACCAGCAATCCTAATTCTGAAGATGAAGCAGACATTGGTGGCAAAAGAAAGCGAAACACTAGGGAACCTGCTAAAGAAACTGATCTTTCCGCAGCCCCGAAGGCTCACCCCATAAGTTCTGATCCCAGAAGAATTCAGATTGACATTGAACAAGCACAGAGCCTAATGCGTAAACTGGACTCTGAAAAAGGAATCAATGAAAATATTCTTAGTGGACCTGACAACCAAATAACTAGAGATAAATCTCATGGTAGTTCGACTGGCCCTGTGATTATTGTACGTGGTTTGACTTCTGTGAAAGGCCTGGAAGGTGGTGAACTTCTGGATACTCTTATAACTTATTTGTGGCGTATCCATGGCTTGGATTATTATGGAATGATTGAAATGAGCGAAGCCAAGGGACTTAGGCATGTGAGAGAAGAGGGAAAGGGTTCTGATGTGACTATCAATGGATCTGAGTGGGAGAAAAACCTTGACACACGCTGGCAAGAGAGGTTGAAGGATCAAGATCCTTTAGAAGTAATGACGGCTAAGGAGAAAATAGATGCTGCTGCTGTTGAAGCTTTGGATCCTTTTGTCCGGAAAATCAGGGATGAAAAGTATGGTTGGAAGTATGGTTGTGGTGCCAAGGGTTGCACGAAGCTCTTTCATGCTGCAGAGTTCGTGCACAAGCATCTTAAACTCAAACATCCAGAGCTTGTGATGGAGCTAACGTCTAAAGTGCGTGAAGAGCTTTATTTCCAGAACTACATGAAGTAAGTCGGTCTTACATGCTGCATATTGTTGTTTTTATATATCTTTATTTTAAGGACACTTATATAAGATATACATTGTTGCCATTCACAGCGATCCAGGTGCACCTGGTGGGACACCTGTTATGCAACAATCAGTACCGGTATGCTACAATTGCTGTTGTTTTGATGTTATGTTACTTGTACAGCTTTATATCCTCACGTTTGCTTCCCTTTATCTTATACTTTTTTCTTCTTTTAGAAAGACAAGCCTCTGAGACGTAAAATGTTGGAAAACCGCTTGAAAGATGAACGTGGTTCACGTAGAGAACATGATAATCGAGCAAATGGAAGTGATAGATATGATAGGTCTGAGAACCCTCAATCAAGTGATTTTCCATCCAACAACGATGGTGCTGAAGGGGGGAACCGTGATGACCTAATGTTCGAGTCATTTGGTGGACAAGGGATGCATGTTGCAGGTCCATTTTCTTCAGATATGGCACCTCCACCAGTATTGATGCCTGTTCCTGGTGCTGGGTAGGTCTTAATGCTGTTCTGCAAGTAGCTATAGATCGTTTATTATTTCCTGGAGAGCTTATACTTCTGTACTTGCAGTCCATTGGGACCTTTTGTTCCAGCTCCACCTGAACTCGCGATGCAGGTGTTCAGAGAGCAGGGTGGTCCACTTCCTTTTGAAGGCAACGGTAGAAGTGGACGTCCTGGACCTAATTTAAGTGGACCGGCCCCATTTCTTTTGCCTCCTGGCTTCCGTCAGGATCCTCGGCATTTACGAAGGTAAGTTAGCTTGAGAGACTGTTTTCTAAATCGTACGGATGAGCTGCAGCTACATTACTTGCAGAGCTTAACCCTAATTACATGTTTGCTTGAATACCAACATTTTTGGAACCGGACTGGTCATCGAATTGGTCAGGCCATTGGTTCCCGGCATGGTTTTAATTAAATAAATTATTATTGATAATAAAAATTAAAAAATATTTAAAATTTTTATAAAACCTGGTTCAACCTCCAGCTCAACTGTTTATTATTATTATTATTATTATTATTATTATTATTATGACTATGACTATTATTATTATTAATCCGGTTTGTACCAGTTTGCATGTCAGCCGGCTGGTCCAGACTGATTTCAACAACATAGTTCTCTTCATGTTCATAAATTTTGTGACAATGCATGTCATTAACCATTCCTTTGCCTTAGAAATGTATTCCCCCATTCCACTTGCCCCACTTTGCCCCTCGTAAAATTTGATTGCCTAACTGAATATCGTGTTTCTGTTCTAAGCTCACCCCGTTTTGTGTCACGCAGTTATCAAGACCTAGATGCACCCGAAGACGAAGTAACAGTCATAGACTACCGGAGCTTGTAGGTACAAGAAATGAAAAGACCACACAACTAAAACATATTTGAGGAAGGCCGCAAGCTATTCATCAAACAATCCAAGGTCAAATCCATTTTGTTTACATTCTCTGAACCGTTGACCTTATACCATTTCGTTAAGAACTTAGAAAATTGCTTTAAAATCTTGCCAGGTGCACACATGGCCCTGCTTTCAATTTATGATATGATGGGCAATTCTCCTGCTGTGATTTCCCTAAAAAAATATGTAAGTGCATGTGAACTTTGTTTTGTATTTTTTTTCTCTTTTATTTTTGGTCCCACTTAACTAATTTCAAAAGAGATGATTATGAATGAACATGGAAGAGCGGGGCATACAATGGCTTCTTTTTTTTTAACAAAATTTGTATTTGCTGTAAAATGTGGGAACTTTTAGTGAATAGGTTTCATATAAGCTGCCCTTCATTTGTGTTTTGCTTTTTTAAAAATTCTTCGCAGTGTTTAAAACATGGGAATATTTTTACTTAATATAATAAAATGGGTCTTGCTTTGTTCTCGGATGATGCTAATCTTATTCTACTCAATAATGTCAAATTATATTTTTAGTTGTATTTATGAAAAAGATTGAAATCCAAAGTTGTAAAATAAAATTCATTTTTTTGACAAAATTAACTCCAAAACCTCAAAGCTACAATTACTATGATAAATTGAAAATCAAACCAAATTGAATCAAATTATCATTGGTGGTATAAAAAATTCATAAAACCCAATCAAAGAGAGTTGAACTCACCTCTACCTTACACAACTTTTCGTGGTCATCCCTTGGATGTATAAAGAAATGATTGATGTTATCGAAACTTAAGGATGACAATGAGATTTTCAAAGCTGGATGGATGGTAAAATTGATTAGGTTATTGAATTTAATCGGTTTATTTGGTTTGATTAAATAAATAAATAATTTTTTTAAAAAAAGTCTGGTTCAATTGATTTAATTATTCGATTCAACCAGTTTTTTTTTATTTTTTTTAATCGGTTTTTGAGGCAATTGATTCAAAAAAATATTTTATATCGATTTCTTAGTTAGTTCTTGACGATTGGTTGGTAACCAATCTGATTCAAATAATTTAATTTTGAATGATAACACTTGTATACTTTTTTGGAAGGATTGTTTAAATAATCTCCTGGTTAATATTGGACAATGTTTTAGGTTTTTTCCCAAGTGATGGACACTATTCTTATCTTATCTAGTGGTGGTCATACCATATGAGAGTTGAGTTTGATAGATTGTAATGACATCTCAATGAAAATGTTGATTCTTTAACCTTCTACACTTCATGGATATCAATTTGTAATGCCATCAAATTCCTATCAACCATGAAAGAAATCAAGTGTCGATGATATTGTCATGATCATAGAAGTCTGTTTTTTAAGCTTTAAGTTGCAACACGAATTGTTGGGGAATAATCATTAGGGTTAAAAACTGAACCTAATACATGAATTATTAATGCTTTTAATGTAAATTGACCGAACTCAGAAAGTAAGGTACTATCTTTCGGTCCATTGTGCTTTTTCTTTTGGTAAATAAAGGAACATTCATTCATAAAAGAAATTCAGAAACAAGTTCGGTACATAGCAAGTCCTGCCTTGTTGGCATTAATAAAACTAAGCATAAAACTAGGAAGTTCAAAGTAAATATAACAAAGTCAGGCGATAAGTCACGAGAGAATAAATTTTGGAGAAAAGTTGGGTTGCTGGCTTTGCTTGCCAACGCGTCTGCACAACGATTGCTCTCTCGGAAAACAAGAACCAACTGACAACGGTGAAAGATCGCCAATATAGTCCTGCAATCCACAACCAAAGATTTGAGTGAAAGATATTCGTCAGCATAAATCAGAGAAATAAATGCTGTAGCATCCACTTCAACAATTAAAGAATCAACATTAAAAGATGATGCTAATGATAAACCGTCGCGAAGAGCCCAAAGCTTCGCTATCATTTATTATGTAAAATCCAGAAAACGATGACAACCCGCGACCCAAAGGCCATCATGATCTCTAAGGAGAGCTCCCGCACCAGAGAACCCGGGGTTCCCTATGGATGAGCTGTCACAATTTAAATTAATCCAACCTCGATCAGTTGGCTGCCATCTAACAGCGGTGAAGTTTGGAAGAGAAAGAATGCGAATGTTTGTCGAGGTTGCATAATATTCTCCAGCACTCACAAGGAAGCGATTGAGAACAGAATGTGAAATGGAATGTTTTCCAAAAACTATTGGATTTCTAGCTAGCTCGATATTCCTGAGAAGATAAATGAAAAGGAGATACCATGGAATCTTTGGTCTAGAATAGAAGCATTTAGCAACAAGATTTATTTTCCCTATGTGGTACCCTGACACCTTTAGTGGAAGAAGCAGCTTTACCAGAGGCGGCAGCCGCTGATGGGGATGTTTGCTTTTTGGGCGGCTTCTTTCGTTGAACCATACTCCTCTGGAGTAACCAGATCCGGAGAAGGAGCTGGCTGATCGATGGAGATTTTATCAATATTTGTAGGACATACCAAAGATGAATGATCAATACGCCCAGAATGGGAACAAAGTTGGCTGATGCCCTCGTAGCAAATGGACTGATGAAAAACAGTCGACAGTAATGGACTTTGGCAATGGCTTCTCTACATCTAACTGGACACAAAGTCTGGCATAACGTCCTCTTTCCCCGACTAACGTGTGACTATCGATACGAAGAAGCGGACCAATGCTACGACTAATCTGTCGGAGAAGCTTAGCATCGAAATATTCAACTGGCCGTTCTGGCATCCTAAGCCAAACCGCCACTGAGGATGAAGTAGCTGTCGAGGCACGGAAGTTTGGTTCCCACTTTTTCGCTATCAGGAATTGGCCTCCAACAAACCAGGGATCGTTCTTGTAACATTAGAGTAATCTTCATGTTTTAGTTAGTATGGTAAAATTACTACGAAAGCCCTTCTATTTAATTTACTAAAAAAATAAACAAATTAATCTTTATACATTAAATCAAAAAAATTTGATTCTTTTATCAAAAAAATTCATTCATTTATCCTATTAAAAACTAACCTTATTGATGGTATTATTAAAACAATAATCAAATCATTAACAATAAACTTTAAAAAAAACTGTGCATTTTGAAGAAATTACATGTTATTTTTCTAAGAAAAAATAAGCTTACTCCTATCAGAAAACATTCCGAATTCTTTTTTTTAACAAAAAAAAAAAAAACACCATGAAAACCACCCTAAAGGCTAAAAACTGTTCGAGCAACAACTGCCTAGCAATTAACTTTCTTTCGAGAATTTATATTTTTTAAAAAAAGGAATGTATCTTTGGGAGGCAAATGTTGATTGCTTTCGTTCCTACTCTGCAAACCAAACTGCTTTTGTTTATGCATCAGCAAATCTGCAAAGACCAACATAAATAAAAACTTCCAAACACGAAAATATGAAATTTCATGTATCTAGTATTATATGTTTACACTTAGAATATGTGTGGAATATGAGTATTTCGATGATAAAACATAATTGAAATAGGGATAGGGTTGAATGGAAGGATTATTACCCTAGTTCAGAGAGCCTTAAGTGAGCATCAGCGTAATCAGCAAAGAATATATCCTCATCCTGCCAATTGGTGAATCAAATGGCCATAATTAAACAAGTCTTGACTTCATGATAACAATAAAGTTGAAACACCCACATCTTTGAGATCTCAAGTTCAGTTCTACCTTATATATAATGTGTCAATACTTGAATGTGTTATCGCTTAAAAAAAGAAATAAACATTGAATTGGCAAGGAAAAAAATAGTTTACGTACAGCAGCATATTTCTCAACGAATGAACGGAACACTAAGTCAGAGAGGAGAACTTTGTCGGATGGCAGCTGCAAAAGATCTGCCCCCTTTCCCGACAATAGCTCCCTATCACAAAATATACTTATCCAATTAGCATCAACCTAATTCAATTTCCAAAATTAGTATTTAATTTGATTTAGTTACAATTAAATTAGACTTAATTTGAAAAGTTAAAAACTCGAAAAATCCATAATAAATAGTATGAAATGAACAAAACCATAAATGACCCAATAAAAATAATAATAATTTGAATTCGAATTGATCCAATCTAAATTAGATTGAGCTAAATCCAACTCTGACTTTTCAAATTTAACAAATAAACTAATCAAAATTTACTATAAACAATTCTTGATAAAGATTATAATTTACTCGAATTTGAATGTGAATACTAAATACATGTATCTCAACTTTTTTTTACAATACTTTTATATTTTTCCAAGCCAATTTAAATTTTTTTTTGAATATTCTGATATGATTATATGCTAGTATCTATTCATACTTTATTAATCTTTTGACAACGCACACATAGGTGCTCGAACTCGAATATCTTAAAATGAATATCATCTTTTTTTCTACTGAAGTCACTCGTTGAGTTCTCCACGCCAATTCAAATTAAATGTGTATAACTCATAAAAGTTAAAACTCACTTGAAATAAGAATTATCGAAGATAAGCGGGTTAGCAGTCCATGCTCCTTCAAATCCAGACCGGTCCTTATGGCACCTTCCCTGTATCAAAAAGCAAAGCAAATATATACCATATTTAAATGGATAAGAGGCAAACAATTATCCCAAATTTAAAGAAAATCAAAGGGAATTTCGAATTTATAAACAGACCAGGGTGTGGCCACCAGAAAGGGCGACAATGTCCTTATCGGAAAGACCCAGTCGAGTAATAAAGACCTCCCTCAAATGATCCGCTCCTACAAAATTTTCATCAGTAGATTAAAACAAAATTATCACAAACAATAAGCTTTTCTTTTATTTGAAGCATTGTGTTTGATTTTCATATACCATGTGTATTTAAATATTGATTTCAAAATAAATTTAACAAATCCGTGTTGCACAGTTGCTTATATTTGACATTTCACTCGGATGGTATACACTAACCCTTGTTAGCACTAGGAAGACGGCCCTCAGGTGGTACTTCCCTCTTGTCCTGCATTTATTAGGGAAAAGAAAAGATTGTAAGCAATTACCGGTACAACACAAATTTAATAGGTAAAAGTACAAAGTATTTATATTAGAAATTAAATTGTATTTTGTTTTTTTTACTAAAAAATAAATAAATTAATTTTTATATGTTTGATTGAGTTTTAATTCGATTGGCATAAGTTTTGTAACGTAAGTCTGAAGCGCATTATCTTCTTATTTATGAGTTGAAGGGAGTTATAGATAATTCTAAATATTATGTCCAAAAAAAAATATGCACATCAACACAAAATACATTTGGTACACTACATGTTACTATTTAATAAAAATTACTTATAATTTGATTGCTCAAAACATCACCAACCTATGTTATATCTTTAGCCGTTTTACATAGAGAAAAAACTTTGTAAACTTGCATTTTGATGTAAATACAATTAGGATAATATTCGAATTGTTATTTGAAGCTATGATAAGCTTTACCTTTTAACAAATAAAGTAGGATATTTTAAATATTTTTACATTAATATTAATAATAGACTATTTATTATTTGAATTTATTTTATTTTTACAAATAATAAAATTAAATATCCAAATCCACTATGATAAGCTTTACTTGTTTTAGATTTTTATTTAAATAAGCTTTTTATGCTATAAAATTCAAATAACCAGCGCCTACAGATTGAATTTAAATAGTAATTCACTTATAATAAACAAATTAAAATTTCAAAACAGAATTACTAATTTAATTATTTTTATATAATTACTAATTTAAATTTTAAATATTGAAGAAATTTCTATAAGCAAAAAATCATACACTAATTTCTATTAAAATCAAATAATGTATCTTAAATTTTCATTCAAGGACGAAGTAGAAATCATGACTGACCGGTCTTCCGGGATGGAAGGGAATTTCAGGTCCACCAGTGACCTCAACAGCAACGACGCCGGCAAGCTACAAAAGAGTCCAAAACATAAAAATGGGTCAAAACCGCTCAAAACAAACATGAAATACTTAAACCTGAAGGAAAACACATACACAGTATATTTAAAAAAATTACAAATTAAATACCTGATAAAAGTCAGCGTAAGAGATGATAGGAAACTGCTCTTTGATCGGTTCGAGAAGTTTGATGGCAATATCGAGACCGGTGTTAGCCTTATGTGCAAGCTCAGCGGCATGCTTCAAGGTACCGAACGGACCTCCGGTTTTGGTCTTACAATCAAAAGTTCCAGCTGAGTGCCAACTGTCCACAACCATTACCGATCCGATCAATCAACATCGCCGATCTCACAACCGAAACATTTCAAAAATAAACGACGGTTGATAAAAAGAAAAGCTTACGCTAAACGGAGTATGATCGGAGCACAATTCCTCTCAGCGATGAGACCTCTGAGCTTCCTCCTCGCCTTTTCAATGGCTTTCTTGTAATCCTCGCTCACGGCCGGATAATTTTTAGGCATTTTCTCCGATTTCTACGAATATCACATTCAAATTAACCGAAAAAATCGAAAACATAAATCACAATTCACATTCAAAATTCAGATTTGAAAATGAACCTTTTTTTGAAAATGAAGTAATGCAGAGTACAAGCAAATGAACCAGTTGACACGAGCTGAGCACGCAAGCACTGTAACAAAGAGGGTGGAATATATATATAAGCAATAGTGAACTGTTATTAGCCGTTTGATTGTTGTTTTGGGAATGGACGGCTTTGATTTCGGTTTAAATATTATTATGTACGGCTATTTTGGCGGTTTAATTTTTTTTTTTTTGGTGGGGAAAATAACATAGTCAAGAGAAAATCGGATATTTGGTTTTGATATGTTACCAAAAAGGCGGGATAGCCCGCTAAAATTGGAAAAAAATGTTTTTTAAGAAAATAAAAAGGTGATTTTGTCCGGAATTTTGAAATGACAGGTTTACCCTTTACAATTATTTTCACATTTGATCCTAAACATATTTTTTTCTAAGTTAAATCTTAAATTTGACAATTATTTTTATATTAAAACTTAAATTTTTTTATCTTAATCTTTGATATTTCTTTAAAACCCCTAAAATTTATGTCTTTGCGTGAAACAATTGCTAAGTTCATGCCACTATATGGGAAATTTTGCTAAATTTAACGGCTAATTTGAACAAAAAGAATTTCGAGCCTTGATATGGAAACAATTGTCTAGTTCGAGCCTCAATGAGAGAATAATTGCTAAAAATCTAAGCCCCAAAATAATAATTTAACCCATACAAAAAATTATTTGATAACCATGTAACAAAAAAAATTTGCAATAGCCTTAAATTTTATAGAAAAAATATGTTGATAATTAGAGTTATATTTTTAATACGATTAAATATCCAAAAGTAAAAATATAATAACTAAATTCTAAATGTTTGAATAATATAAAAACTCATAATAAATTTTAACCTTTTTATAAACATCAATATAAGTGTTTTTTTTGGTGAATCAATATAAGCTATTCTAATATAAGCTTAACGTATCACTTAGTCCCTAAAGTAATATAAAAATGGTCCACTAAGCTTGAATTAAACTTAATATAGATTTAATGCATCACTTACTTTGTGAATTATTCTTAATTTTAAGCTCTTAAAAGCGGAAAAATTGTATATTTTAGGGACTAAATTATGTATTAAATATTTAAATTGGACTTCTACATATAAAAAATATATTTATAAAAATTTAATTAGGTTTTTGTTTAAGTGGTTAATTAAGTTTAAATTTTAAAAATAATGATGTCGATGAGTTTTTAATTAATTTTCAATTGAATTGATGTTTAATTAATTCGTAACATCAATTCGATCATGAATCTAAACAATAATAGTATAGATACAATTTATTAACTGAACATAATTTTAGATGCAAAATGATAAAAAAATTTCCTTTTACAAAAGCAATTTACAATGAGTTTTTTTTTTTATATTTTATATACCATCAATAAAAATTGCACATAAAGGTATTTAAATCTATCATTATGCTCTTAGACTTTTAACTTCACTGTTTCAGCTAAGACGTGGTTTGATTTTTATATAAATTTATAATCAATATATTTTGTTATGCAAAGTTTTCTTTTCACCACGTTATGGGTGTACATAATCTGGTATCTATTAAGAGATTATGACATCATCAATGCAATTTATTATAAAAATGATGTCTAATAATTTTAAATCCAATATAATAAGAGCATATACTTGGTTGAAAATAAGTTAAATAAAAATTAATAAAATTTGGTTGAAACGATAAAATTAAAATTTTAGAAATTTTAGGACCTTTAGTTTATTTTTTTAATTTATTGTGGGTTTAAATTATTATTTTTAAGTTAAAATGTAAAATTAAAATTAATGAAATTAGAGTGTAGAGATTAAATATGTAGCTTATGTATAGTATAGGGTCTAAAAACAAAATTTACCTATAATATATGGCCTTCGGCCCCTCACTATTAACTAGTGAAGTGTTATCAAAGATTACCTTTTCTATTATGCACAACATTACATTCAGGTTTCGTTTGTTTTATTTAAAATCACATTAGAAAAATAAATTTTGAAAAATTATTTTTTTTTGAAAAAATTTATATTTTTTAGTGTTTTAATGAATATGTATAAATTATTTTTTATTGTTTGACAGATTTTTTGAAAATATTTCATAAAAGTTGTTTTTAATGAAATAAACATCCGTATGAGATTTTTTTATATTTTTATTACTTAATTGAATTTATTTTATATCTATAAATTTATATTTTACATTGTTATTTGTAAAATAAACATGACATAGATATAATTGTTATAAAATATTATAAAACAATTTCCTTTTAACCATCAAAATTTATTTTATATTAAGAAAATATTTTGTAATAGTCAATGTCATATATAAACTTAATAATAAATAATGCTTAATTTAAATTACATATATGATAGTATATATTTACACATTATAATTGTAAGGGATAAATAAAGCTAAACATTATTCAAACAAATACTTATATTTTTTTAGCTGTTAGCATTATTAAAATTGTTTTATTAAATTAATGTTTATTATAACATTATTTTTTAGTTACATGAATATCGAGTATTTTTTATTTAAAAATGTGACATAAATAAAATTGATAAAATAATACAAATAATGTTAACAATTGAACTTAATTTTTAAATCTAAAAAGTAAAGGGCTAAATTTTTAAAAATAAAAATACAGAGACTAAATTCTAAATTTGTGAAGAATACATAAATTTATAGCATATTTTAATCTTTATACTACAATACATTTATTATTAAGATTGTTATATTCACATATTTTTGGTGTTTTATTTGGGAACAAATTAAAGTTTAAGGATTTAGTTAAGGATTATAAAAATACGAGGGATTATTTAAATAAAGTGGCAAATTTGATGATGCTTACAAATCAACGAGTGTCGTCACATCACATAGAAAATGAAATGTGGCCAATAATCAAGAACTTTTCAAATTCTAAAATAAAAATTTAATGCTTTTAATTGAACTTAGGTGTTCTTTAATAAATTAAAACATTAATTTTGAGAAATCAAACAGTTATAAATTTTATTTGGTATATTTTTTAAGTTTAAATGGAAATATGATTAGAGAAATGTTTTGAAATCTATAATTTTTTTGAATTTTATTATAAGTTTTTATTATATTTGTTTTTTTATATAATAATTATAATTATTTATAGTTCTTTTCTAACTCATAAATAAAAAGATAGTATATTATAGAACATTCGAATTCACATTCTCTTGTATTAACAATAATATTCATATCAATCGAGCGAAGACCAATCGGAAAATTTAAAAAAAAATTTATGAAAACTAATCATAATAGTACATATTAATTATTTACCAAAATTTGGAAAGAAATATGTTAAACCATAATATCCAAACTTTTATTGGTTTTTCCACTTTTTAAAATAAAGACAACACACCCAATAAATGAATAATAAAGTAAAATTTCCTCCAAGTGAGTCCCACTTGTGGCCGTGGACTACCATCCAGTGGTTTCCAAAGGGATGTCTTAGGATTAATACGAACCATCCATTGAAATTTATATCCACGCGGCGTACATCGGATGAATCACGACCAAACCCCGTTCGAAGAGAGGGACCCATGCTAATCCGAATTGAAAGGAAAAAAAGTTTAATTGTACCAATGTCCCAAAACTATCGTTTGAATTATAATTTGATCCTTATACTTCAAAAAAGTTTAAATTGATCCCAACAAATGTTAGCCACATTACACTCCCAGTGAGAGAATTTAGATTCAAAAATTGGAGATGATATTATTAGGGGAACACAATGAATATTGAAAGGATTAATCTTTATGAATTTTAAAACGAACATGAAATATATCTAAGTCATACAAATAAAAGGTATCGATATTATATCAATCAAATTCTATTATAAATATGTGCACATACCATATGAATAGCTTGGATCTGATATATTGAACAATACAATGTTAATAAATTTTAGTATGATTATTTCTTTTTCTAATACGTTAGATTAAGTTGTTTAAGTTGTAGGTACTAGCGGTGGATCTTGCGATTAAGTTTTTGGGGCTTAAATTTTTTTAAAAAAATTTAAGTTTAATTAAAATTTCAAAATTTGGGGGCTTAATGAGATTTTTTAAAGTTTCTACGAGATTTAATTATAAAATTTAAAAATTTTGATGGTCGTAATAAAAGTTTCCAAAATTTTTGAAGGCCTAATTCAATTTATTAAAAAAATTGAATGGCCAAATGAGAAATTAAAAACAAATTGGGTTGCCAAGGCCACCTTGGCTCTAATTGTATTTTCTTTTTAGTAGATACATATACTTACAATTTAATACACATATTTTAAATATACTCCAAGTAGGATTTGAGCCAGGGACGAAATAAAAAAATTATTGTCAAGGACCAAGGATAAATTATTGGGAGAGGTCAAAATGCAAAATTACTGTCATACTAATATATAATTTCATAAAAAATTAAGGGGTTAAAACAAATCTACCGTTTTTTGAGGGACCAAAGCCAATAGCTAATATTTAACATCTAAGCAAATAGCTAAGTTGACATAATGATAATACTTTAAAGGCCCAATCAAAATATTTGAAGTTTAGACTAATTTAAAATGTAGGTCATAATTTAAGGACTTGCGATTAAATTAACCCAAAAGACAGTTGCAAGTAGCCAAAAAAAGCCATCGTCCAAAGGACCAAAAAGAACTCCCTCTTTTTAAAGGCTCTCCTTTTCTTTTATATTTTTTTTCATTTCGCATTTCCTTGTCGTGTTTCGTCTTTTGTTCATCGTTCAATCTCATCTTCACAGATTCGTCATCTTTTCGATCCCTCAACCTTTTAACTGTAAGTCATCTCTGTATCACTTTATCTTAATCTCAAACCCTAAATTTCCAATTACGCCATTCGATGTTCTTTTTTTTCTTGTTCTTTTTCTTTTAAGATCCCTGATTTATGTTCCTCATTCTGAATTTTACAAAGTCTCGATTGATCTTTTATTGTTTGTTTGTTTGTTTTTTTTATATTGATTATGTTGTATTGCATGTAGGTAATTATTGATTAGGTATTGGATTGGGAATTTCGATTGTTGATTTTGTTGGAATATTTGATTAGGTGGATTCACTGTATTGCTTTACTAAGCGATCGAGATATATTTTTTGTGATTACTGTATTTTTGTTTTCTTGAAAAGGTTTATATTAGTAAAGTAGGAAATGAGGATTTCTAGTGTTTGATTTGCAGTTTACCTGAATGAAGGTTGAGATTTTGATTTTGGTACTGTTTTTTTTTGTATTTAGATTTGTATTTTTTAGGGTTTCCATCATTGTAATCGTAATGTAATGATAAAATGGATTGTGAAGAAGAAAAATTTTATTAATTACTTTGGTATTTCAATTGAGGTTTCACTGATGCCGTCTCTTAAAGTATTGCTTTTTTTTTGGTTATGTGATTGTTTATTTGTTTTGTGGATTCAGGAAATCATGAGTGACGCAGGAGAAAGGACCTGCCCCCTTTGCGCAGAGGAGATGGATTTGACCGATCAGCAGCTCAAGCCTTGCAAATGTGGTTACGAGGTCTGAAGCAGTTTACTCTTTTCATTTTCTTTCTTACATTTGTTTGGCAACTCAAATCAGAAACAAGAAATAAAAAATTAAACAAAAAGTGAGAATGTGGGAAAAAAGGTGGAGGTTTAATGTCCATCATTAGTCTAATCTCTATTGATCTTCGTGGCAGATATGTGTTTGGTGTTGGCATCATATAATGGATATGGCTGAGAAGGATAAGACTGAGGGGAGGTGCCCAGCTTGTCGTAGCGCTTATGATAAAGAAAGAATTGTAGGGATGGCAGCTAACTGTGAGAGGTCAAGCTCCCACACATCTTACTCTTTTAAAAGTATTGAAATGTTTGCTTTGCCAGTCTCATACAAATAGGTTTTTTCCCTCTATCTTTGCAGGTTGGTTGCTGAAATTAATTCGGGGAGAAAAATGAAGTCACAAAAGGCAAAGACTAAATCATCTGAAGGAAGGAAGCAACTGAGCAATGTGCGAGTCATCCAAAGGAATCTTGTTTACATAGTTGGGTTGCCGCTTAATCTTGCAGATGAAGACGTACACTCTCATTCTATCCATTGTGTGTGCATTTCTAGCTAACTGCTATGCATTTATGAAGACTAAACCAGTATATCTATTTTGCAGCTTCTCCAGCACCGAGAATATTTTGGTCAATATGGTAAAGTTCTAAAAGTATCCATGTCTAGGACTGCTGCTGGTACCATCCAGCAATTTCCAAACAATACATGTAGTGTGTAAGTGCAGAAATATCTTGTATTAGGTTATAGTTTTTCAAATGTTAAGACATTATTATTTTGCTTGCTAAATCTTCAGTAGAAGCATTTTATTTCATATATTTAGATTTCTTCAGAAAGGAAGAAAATCTATTTATTATATTAAAGATTTTTGTCTTCCTGCCTTTTTGATGGTTCTCTGTTATTAGTATTTTTCATTTTCAACTTACATTTGTTTTCCCTGTTTACAGATATATTACTTACTCAAAAGAGGAGGAAGCAATTCGTTGTATCCGA
Organism: Gossypioides kirkii; assembly: GCA_005610355.1. NCBI lineage: Eukaryota > Viridiplantae > Streptophyta > Magnoliopsida > Malvales > Malvaceae > Gossypioides > Gossypioides kirkii. Next base: position 42,585,603 of record CP032255.1, on the reverse strand, counting down.
TCTGTACATGTGTTTGTCTTGGATGGCAAACCATTAAAGTATGGGAACTTTCTTCTGGAGTTTTTCTTTTGTTAATGGTTGGATGCATAGCTGTTCTTGGTTATAATCTCAAATATTTGGAATATATATTTCAGGGCATGCTTTGGTACAACAAAGTATTGTCATGCATGGCTGAGAAATATGGTATGCTTAGAAGTGTTTTCTGTTCATTTTTCTTTAAGTTGAAATTTCTATTTATTATTTAGAAACTAATATATCAAATGTAATTGAATGATTTTTGTGTTGGTTTTCAGCCTTGCAGCAATCCTGATTGTCTATATTTGCATGAGATTGGTTCTCAAGAGGATAGTTTCACAAAAGATGAGATTATATCTGCATACACAAGGTATATTAATTTTGAGTTAGCTACTCTGTTGTAGCTGTCATCTCTTTCTTTTATTTTCTTTATTTAGTTCATTTTTGTTGAGCTTGCATGTAACGTTTTTTGTGAGATAAAGAAAACCAATTTGAAGATGCCTTTCTATTTCAAATAAATGCATTTATGCATCAGCTATAACTCATTCTTCTTTTGTTAGAAAGGCTAGTGCTATCTATTCTCATATGCAAGTAGTAAATGAAGATAGAATGCCATTAATTACTGGAAAGCTTACTCCTGCAAAGGACTTCTTGGGACCTTTTATTTCTTCGTCTCATGGATTATCCCATTATAGAGATAATGTTTCAAAAGGATTATTTTTCTTCTCATTGCTGCTTCCTGGATTCTCAACATTTCTTTTGTGATTGTAATGGTTCTCTCTTTGTTTCATTCTATAAAAATGGGCCAACTACTACAATCTTTTCTATCTAAATCTGAGTTTCAAATTAAAATTTGGATGTCTTGAATCTACTTTTAACTTTCTATTGCAACATTCCAATTCTTAGCATGCTTTCCAGGTTCTCCTTGAGCTTTTTTGTAATTTCTTCTCTTGGTTGAATAAAAAACTTTGTTTAAATGAGTAGGGTTCAACAAATAACTGGTACAACAAACAATATGCAACGGCGTGCTGGGACTATATTACCTCCCCCGGTGGATGATTATTGCCCCAACAGTTCTGCTTCTACAGCAAAACCCATTTCTAAAAATGCTCCTAATGTAAGTTCATGTCATTCTACTCCCAAACAAAAACAGCTAGTTAAATTATTACCTATTAATTTAGGAAAATTGCTAAATTGTGCTCTACTTGCTAGCACTTCTTCTCCACACTTGTTAGTAATGTGATTGCTTTTATCTTGGGTGATTGAAAGAAGAATTTTTTCAAACAGTAGGGTGGGTGGAGATGGGTATGGGTTAAAGCAACATGTATGCTTGGCTCCTGCGCCTGACTTAGGTTGTGATTTTGTATATGGTACAGAATACAGTATTGAGCAGTCAAAAAGATTCTCCCTCAAATGGAAGCACCGGAAGATCTATTGGTCTTCCTGCTGGAGCTTCATGGTATGTCTTTTTGGTGTTCTCTTACACTGTCACTTTTATTTTGTGGTGCTAAAAGTCTGAATGTTCTGGCAGGGGAACGCGTGCTTTAAATCTGCCACAATTGGCCAGTTTAACATGTTCAAATGGACCTTCTAAGCAGAAATCTGATACAGTTAGCAGCACGTTACCATTTCTATCTGCAGTAATGAACACAAATCGGGCTTGTGCATTACATGATGATGCTAAAAAGAACCCGTCTGAGGAGATTGATGTTATTCATTTGAAGGGTAAACCTGATTCTTTAGAACAAAATACTGGTTTAGATTCTCGAACTACTGCTCCAGAGAAGCCTTCTTCACCTGATGGAGTTCCTGCTTCTAAATCATTAAGCAGCCAGATATCTTGTTCTCCAGTATCCAGTTATAATGACCCGAGCACTTATACACTATCAACTGTTACAAGCTTCATCTTTGACCATGGTGGGAAGTCTTTTATTTCCTCTAGTGAGAAAGGAAGGAGTATTTCCTCTACTGATGGGGAGATACAGAGCTTGTGCTCTGATGCTGCATCCTTGACCTCAGATAGGAATGTTGCGAATGGACATTTAAATGTAGTTAGACCTAGCAGTTCAGCTTCCGATCATGGATCAAGCAGCTCTTCTAGCAGTCAGGGGTTACAACAATGTTGTACTGAGCACTACCGGGAACCTTTAAGTTCCGCATCCCCTGGGAGATCTGTGATATCTCCCGATAGGGTGTCTGTTTCAAAAGAGCAGTCTGATTGGAGAATTGTTACTCAAACTCAAGCAGTGGCAAGTTCAAGTTCTGAAATTGAGGAAGACATATTGTCTTTTGATAATCAAAGACTCAAGGATCCAGAAGTTATTAGCCGTTCAAATTATATGCCTAATTCACCAATTTCACTGCATTTATCAAATCTTTCTAGGTCCCATTCTTTCCAAAATGGCGATGCTTGTGGTGCTGTTAATTCGAATTCTGATGCTTTCTTTGTAGATAATCAAGTTAGTGCCAGTTTACATCTTCATGGATCAAGTGTTTCATCTTTATCAAATGGATACCCTCAGAAGTACATAAGTAGTAGTATTGGATCTGGTATTACCACTGAAGGCAACCTTTTGGTTTCAAATCAAGAGAAAGGGAAACAGATGGGAAGATTCCTTGGTAATGCTGAGAGCAACACTGCCAAAGATACAGGAGAGAACAGCATAATTTCAAACATATTGTCAGTAGATTTTGATACATGGGATGAGTCTCTTACTTCACCTCAGAGCTTGGCTAAACTGTTGGGTGACACTGACCAGCAGCAGCCCAATTCTCTCAAATTATCTAGTTCAGGGAAGGCTCTGAATAGCAGTCAGTCCAGATTCTCATTTGCAAGACAGGAAGATTCTAGTTATCATCCTTTTGGTGTTGAGTCCTCGTTTAGTGTTTTTGGGCAAATGCCACAGAACCACATTTCTAGCCAAGATTTTGCTGAAAGCAGGGATCTCTATCTGAATGCATTTGGAATTTCAAATGGGTTTTCTCCAAGTAGTTTTGATGTACATGAGAAGTTTACTGGCAATTCTTCACTTTTCTCTTCTAATAAGCTTTCTGGTGAGTTTCTGGGAATTTACTCCACTCCTCTCATAGTTCAATGCTGCTACGTATTACACTTGCTGTCAGAATGTTAAGTGGTATCTGGTTTCTTACAATTTAATCATGCAACAAGCATGCTCATAATGCTATATTTAACATCATTAAAGATAAATTAGTTCGCTATAAATTGACGTGTTTTCTTTGTTTTATAATTTTGTATGAACGGTTCTGTCTTCATCTTCATCTGAAATTTGTTTTTATGATTCAAAGTACCCCCAAGCGACTTGGTTCAATTTTTCTGTCTATACTGAGCAATATTTCTTTTTTTTCATTTTGTTTTTAGTATTTTGTTGAAGTTTCTTGTCAATTAAGTTCATACTGATCCTTTTTTCAACGGTTCATGGCAGTTTCAAGAGCTCAAGTGTCAGCCCCACCTGGATTCTCTGTTCCTAGCAGGGCTCCACCTCCAGGCTTTTCTTCTCACGAGCGAGTAGACCACAGTTTTGACACACCCAGTAGGTTCCCTTTTAATTTTTTGCTTGCACTCTTTAGGTGTTCCATTGCCTGCAAATTGATGCCAACCTTGTTTTTTTTTTCTTTTTAAGGAAATCTCTTGATGGACTCTTCATCCCTGTTAAGAAATTCGTATCTGGCTCCAGCTAGTGGTGGTTTTGGTGGTGTCGAGGATGTAGAATTTATGGATCCAGCAATTTTGGCAGTTGGTAAGGGTAGACATCAAGGAGGGCTCAACAATTCAGGCTTAGATATTATATCAAATTTTCCTCCACAGTTAAGTCCCTACGAAAATGAAGCCAGAGTTCAGCTACTGATGCAGAGATCTCTTTCTCCTCATCAGAACCTAAGAGACGACATCGGGGATAGCTTTTCTTCACTTAATGACTCTTATGGACTTTCTTCTAGGCTAATGGGTCAATCACAAGTGAACAATATATCTCCATATGCACAGTTGCCTCTCCAACAGTCGAGGAATTCACATATGTCAAATGGTCTTCATTGGGATGGATGGAATGAGGTCCAATGTGGAAACAGTGGCATCACTGAGCTCCTCAGAAACGAGAGATTGGGATTTAACAAGTTTTATTCTGGTTATGAAGATTCAGAGTACAGGATGGGTGATCTGTATAACAGAACATTCGGGATGTAATTGCTGTCAGAATAGACTTTTTTTGACAATGCTTTGCCAAAAGAGCAACTTCATGCAATATTGGCCTCATGTTGAGGATAGCATATGTTGACTTGTAACTGGTTCCCTTTAGCAGCCTCATGAAGAATCAAAAACTCCCAACAACTTGGGCCAAGAATACGCGGTGACTGCAAATGAGCAGGTAACATTGAACTAGAAATAGTTGTAGATATTTCTACATGCGATAAAAGTACCATAGAGGCCCTTGTACTAAGAGTCAAATTGCATTTTGCCCCTTTTAATTTTTTACTATAGAGTAAAGTGGTACTTTTGTTAAAATTTCATTCATTTTTATTGGTAAAAATTGATCCTTATACGGCAGAATGAGGCACACGATGCACGTCACATGTAACTATTTAGTTATTCTGTCAATCACGCTAATTTTTAACACTCAAAATGGATGAGATTTTTAGCAAAAAATCAGTTTACTCTTCGATGTATCATATAGGACCTAATTTGCTCATATTTTTAGTAGAGAGGACAAAATATAATCTGATTCCTAGTACAGGAGCCTTCATGGTACTTTTATGTTATGCTTGCATGTTTTGAATGTTTCAACAGTTTATATCATGTGTTAATATAGGTTCACGTTTCCTCGAATATTTTTGCAGGCGAACTGAGCTTCTGCAACGGCTATTGCTTGATATAATTTGATTGCACCGCAGAGTGCTTGTGGTATACGATCTTATCAACTAACTGCCAGGTTGGTTCTCTCCCTATGCTGATCAATACACACCCCTAAAGTAAACATATGGGTTGCTCATGCTCCGACGGGACCGCAATTTTACTTTTTTGTTCAAGAATCAATGAATTTGATTGATGGTGTATATAGAGTTAGCATATTGTTTGTATTTCAGAGATGGTGTTACTGTGGTGTCTGAGCTGGCCCCCATGAAAACATTGAAACCGCATTTTTTGTTTGGTAGTGTTTCGTTATAATAGTATAATACAAAAATAATAGAAAAAAAGACACTTGCCAGCATCCTGTACAAACATTTCAACCCCTCAATTGTGACGTGTGAACATTTTTGGAAATGCAAATTTATGCGGTTATTATAGTGGGTTATATTTCAGTTTTTCACTTGTTTGCATTTTAATTTTATTTTGTAAACTTATAAAGAATAATGATGTAATGTAATGCAAATCACGAAAAATGAAGAGTACGAGTGAAAATCAAGATCAAGTGTTGCATACATGCATTAATCTTTTTACAGATTGTCAAAATCCAGGACATTATGCTACCTCCGGAGACGGAAAGTTTGATGATGTTTACATTACTTACGAGTTAAAGGACAGCGAACTTGCATTAATCTTTCTACAGATTGTCAAAATCAAGGACATTGTGCTACCACCTGAGAGGGAAAAGTTTGATGATGTTTACATTACTTACGAGTTAAAGGACAGCGATTTACATTAAATAATATGGCCCAGCTAACCCCTCGTTGATGATCACTAAAGGCACATGCTATTATATATATCAAGTTTGCAGTCCGTGGTGCTATCACTGTATTTCGTAGTTTGTCTTCATTGATTCAATATGCTAAAATGTCACATGATATTGTGCATGACCCATTTTGAACTCGTATACGGGTTTGTATGTGATTATCTGAGGAGTTCTCCGAATTTGAAAATATAAAACTTGACAAACTTCTTATAAAAAAGTCAAAATTCCCGCAACAAAACTTACTTTTTTTTAGTTTGGATTTTTTTTTTCGAATTTAAATTGTTAATTCTTTTTCCAGTTGTGGAATTAATTAATCAAAATTCCAAGTTTGGAATAAAAATAGACGGCTCTATAAATTCAAATTGTCTGCTGGAGCTCACCATCACCGACAGCATTCAGCTATGGATATAGTACAGGAGATAGGCCTACCAGAATTTTGGTTCTCCTTGAATAATCATTACAAAAAGAAACATGTCGAGGGACAGAAAATGAAAACACCTTCACCAACTTGAATATATCAATGGATGAAATAAACTAATAAATTATACACTCAAAAGAAACTTCAAACCAAACCATCTGTGTTCTTCCCTCTTTTAGCTGTTTCTTGCACATTTCGCAGCTGCCATTATTTAATAAATTTTGTGATTTTTGTGCTTTGAATTTCGCGCAGTCTTTTTTTTAATCATGTGTTTTATTTGAGGAAGCTTTTTTGTTTTCTGATAATATATTGTATAATGTATCTTTAGGTTTTAACAATGAAGGGTGCATAAGCTTAAAATAATAATAATAATAATAAGGGTCCATAATTTTTTTTTTAGAATTGTGTGACCCGAATTCTATCACAGAGTGTAAAATTGAATTTTTTGTTAAAGAAATTCTTCTTATATCATTTGATTTTTAACATCAGTTAATTCCTCTTTTTCTATCCGTGACTTTTCCCGAAAGAATTTTTCATGTAAAATTTGTGTGTTTTATTCTTCTTTTCTTATTTATGTGTTATTGTTCTATTGTCATTATTGACATTTATTATAATAATTTTAATTTTTTATAGCCATCAATATAACAGGTAGTTGATATAACTCGAAAGTAGTTGCCTTCGTACAAGGAGTCGTATTGTATTTTGTTCATTTTACTAAAAAAGAGATAAATTAGTCTTTGTTTATTAGATTCAATATCAAATTGGTCCCTCTATTTGGTACCTAAATATTTCAAACCGATGCTTGAGCTTTTCTTTGTCTAATATAAGTACCTAAGTTTGACTTCAATGTTTAATTTGATATCCGAATTTTTCTTTTGTGTCAATTAAAGGCCTACGTTTTTTACTAGAGTACACTTGTTAAATATTTATTACGGTATATGATGTTGTTTTGCCTGGATATCAATTTGAACATTGGAGCTAAACTTAAGTACCAAATTGAAATGAAAAAATTTTAGATACCAAAATGGTATATTAACCTTTATTTAAACTTTGGGTTGCTAATGAAGCATTGACATTATAATAAAAGTTGAGGTCTTTGGTCATTGAGTACTTAAATTCGAGTCTCACTTACGCAATAAATTTATCCGGTTACACGTTGATTCTTTATCTGTTTATATTTTGTATTGATTTGATCTTATATTTGTAATTATCATAAGCGAAGTCAAAGAGAGCAGACAGGGGTTGGCTGAATGGATTAATTCTATTTTAATACCTTCTAAATGTAAATAGTTTAATTTAATCCTTTTTAACTTCTTTTAAATAGAAACTTTGTAATTTTAGCTATTTTCAAAGTTTAAAAGTACAATTTAAGTTATTTTAACAAAATTTTTAGTTTTACCCCCTAAACATTTTTAATTTTATCTCGATCCCTTCACAAAATTCCTAATTTCTCCTCTTAAGTAATTCTTCAATTATATATTTGTAAATATATTATTCTTACAATTGTACTATATAATAAATGGAGGATCAACAACCACTGCATTTTTCTTGCACGACAAATTGTGTGTCTGTGCCTTCATTTTCTTGCTTTCCTTACAAAAGAAATTAAGAGTATGACGATGAAAGAAACTGACACAGCCTTAAATTCCCTTCTTTGGATAACTTCAAAGATCTTAAATCACTGCCCAAACGATACGTTAGGGAAGAAATCCAAATTATTTTTACTATTAAATAGTCAAAATATAAAAAAGATTGTTAAGGACTAAAGTAAAAAAAGTTCAAAATCAAATTTAATTAATACTTTTAAACTTTAAAGGGACTAAAATGAAAATTTACCATTTTATATTCACTGAAATTTGGGACGACAAAGGAAAACACTGTCTTAAAGAGATTTATTTTTGAACTTTCAAATTGGACCAGAAAGAAAATTTGATAAAGCAAAGCACAATTATTGATGAAAAGTAAAAAAAAAACAAGCGAACACTTTCGGCTACCATTTGGTATTTGGATTATAATAGAAATAATTTTTTTTTTATTTCACCTTTGTCCAAAGTCATTTTATTTTATTGTTATTTGTTTTTAAAAGTAGAGAAAATATTGTAATGTTTTCACTAAAATTTATTTTAAAAAATTAAAAAAAATATTCCAGAGTTTATAAATATAAATATAGTATAATTATAAATATATGCTTAAATAATTTTAGAATAAAATAAAATTAATACAAAGCACAATCAAATCAAATCAAATTTATATATAATGAGATCAGAAATTATAAGTTAGACAGGTATACCTTAAAAGTTTTATATTAATCTTAAATTAAAATATTTTTAATTTAATAAATAATAATTTGGATTAAATTGATCGAATTATTTGAATTAAAAAATATTTTAATATTTAAAAAATTTATATAATTTTGTCCTTAATAAAAATAAACGATTCAATATTTTTCAGCAAATTTGAATTTTTCTTTAATCTAAGTTCGCACAAAAATGTATCTTTAATTAAACCATTATTTTTTTTGTCTCAATCAGTCAAATATCTCATTCATCAACTTTTAGGTTTAATTAAAAAATATTAAAAGGACTATTAAATAAATATCCCAAAACCATATATAAAAACAAAATTTTGAAACCCTTTCTTCTAGCTTTTGGGGCATTTTGCCGAGTGTACATCTACATTTATTTTCTTATCGACCATACCCTTACATTTGTCTTTTGATATTTAAAACTAATGGCTTTGAGTTGGTGGAACTTTCTAGATCAATTAATAAAAATATTTTATTAAATATAAAAAAATTTGGTGCACCGCCCTTGCCTATTATTATTGTTGTTATTTGATTGTATTTTTTGAACACCTACGAAAAATATATAATTTTTTTTTATATTTTTCAATCTATTTAAAAATAATTTATTATAGGGTAGTCCACCCATCAAACTAACCACTTTGTTGATTTGATACTCATTATTTTAAATATAAATTATCTTATATATTGATGAGTGGAGTTTTAGATTTTTTTAAAAGGACATTAATCTAATATTTTATTTAAGATGAGGATTGAGTTTTTTTTTTCAATATATCTATTATAACGACTCTAATAATTACTTTTCCGTATTCTGTAGTCCTATTAAGTGAAGATATTGGCCATGAGTTTTAAAGTTACTTCATATTTAAGACGATGATTGAACCCTCCACCAGTAGTTAAGGTAGGAGAGATCCTTGTCATCTCACCTAATTCCCATGTTTAGATGAGGATTGAGTTTTAATTCGATTGGTATGGACATTATTGCCAACGTAAAAGGACGTGGGTTCGAATGCGTTAAAGCACATTATACTTCTACTTATGGATTGAAAAAGGGTTATAAGTAATTCTAAGTCATGCCCGACCCTGCGGGTTGTTTGAGAGTGCAACCGTCCAAAGCCCAATGTTGGAAAGGGCTCAAAAAATAAAATTTTCAGCTTTTAAGATGAAAAAATATTGGGATAAATACCAAAACTATACATGAACTATGGTTTAATGTGTAATTGTATACATAAACTTTGATTTTGTGCAATTGTATACATGAAATTTTGATTTGATTCAATTCTTGTAAATTATTAACACAATTGTTGATATAACATCATTTTATGTTTATATATTGCATACATAAATAATTATATTTATCTAATATAAAAATAAAATTATGCATCTATTTCTTTAAATGTGTATGATTAAATCAAAATCAAAATTTCAAGTATACATTTGAACCACAATCAGAGTTTCAAGTGTATAATTGCACCAAATTAAAGTTTATGTATACAATTGCACATTAAATTAAAGTTAATGTATAATTTTGAGATTTATCTCAAAAATATTCAAATTAAAATAAATTAATTAAATGACCAGGGCTTTCAATTTTCATTGTACATGCTTTATCTTCTAAGGCCCCAATTTGTTTTTCAAATTTTATTGTATTACATTTTATAATTCATTTGATAAGGGCTCAATTTATTGTTTCGCTTAGGGTCTCAAAAATATCAAGTACGGGCATATTCTAAATATTATGTCAAAAAAAAAAAATGATTAAAACTTCTAATGAGATTATGTAAAAATAATAATTTATACAATATGTATGGTTTTTTTACTTGAAAAAATAAATTATTTTGAATAAGTGGATAAGTTTTATAATGCAATGAATCATATAAATCTATGTAACGTAAAGCACTAATCATCTTGAAGATTACATATTCAAATATTATAATCAATCGATAATAAAAATAATTTAAGCTTACTTCAAAAAACACATATTTAATTGTAAAGTTGAAATTTGAAGTTGTTGAGATTTTTAAATTTAATTTATTTAAAATTCAGATTTTTTAGATTTATTATGATGTAACTTGAATATAATTTGATTATTAATCCGAATATATATTGTAAATTAGTGAATTTTATAATTATATTAATCGAACCATTAATGTTAAGTTGATTTAATTAGATTGATTAACACATATGACTTGATCGGGATAAGTCAATTATGTATGAAAAATATCGAATGAAACAATTACAATTAATAATTAGAAATAAAATTTATGTTTGGTAGTGCATAAGTTTTATGCGTTATCGATTAATAACAATACAACAATTCGCCATAAAATAAACCTAACAAGTAGTGGATTTGAAAAAAAAAACTAATAATTTTATTTAAATATGGGATAATATAGATTTTGACTCCTGAATTTGGTAAGTAGGTCCATATTGATACTTGCAATTTTCACTTTGATATCTAAACTTGGCAATTATATTCATTTTAGTCATTGAGCTTGAAAAATATAAAAAGATAAAATTAAATAGTTTAGTGATCAATTTGTAATTTTTCATAGTTGAGTGATAAAAAAAATAAAATTACTAATTATTTGTGATCATTTTATAAATTTTTTCATAATTGAATGACTGATAATATAATTTACCTTAAACAAAATTATTAGCATCTACTTATAAATTATTTACTATTTTTTATTTCACACTTTATGTAATGCATGAAAGATGTAAGTATTCATGATCAATAAATATATTCACCGCGGTAAAAAATTTAGAAAAAACGACCATTTAAATGAGAAATCCATTTAAAGAATAAATAAAAAGGAAAACGAAAGCTCATGGAGGCTCGAACTTGCCTTCCCAATTGGGATTTAACCAAATTCCAACACGTTTACTGACAGTAAAAAAGTTATTTATTTCCGGCGGTGATCTGCTGTATTAAACCTACTTTGAAACCCCCAAAATTAATAATATAATCATGCCCATCGGCATAGATTTAATGAAGACCGTTGATCTTGTATGGCATTATGACCCGTCTTAATTCTTCGTTTCAAGAAACGCGTGGATCACCGTTCAGCTGTTATTACAAAAAAAAACGTTTTTATTTATTTTTTGTAAATATTAATAAACGCGTGTGCCAGTGGGTCCCGCAGTCTGTGTGGCTCCCACTAAAACGTTTGACCTTAAAAGAAAAAAGTCGGACGGTGATAAAAGGCTGTCTGCGATGAATACGTCACTCTACGGTGACATCCAACAAAATAAACTAAAAGGTCAAATTTTAGTTTTGGTCCTTTGATGTTATCATGTTTTGAAGTTTAGAAGCACAATTATAAAATCACCAATACAAATATAAATAACAATAATACGTACCTGGTCAACCAAAATTAGAATCAATTCAATACAAAGTGTTGTGGATTGAAAGTCGAAATATGTCTAAAGTTATATTAGAATAAATTTGGATAACATTCTCACGGAACGAAACTTAAAATAAAATGTTATACTAAAATAAATTTGGATAAGATTCACATAGAACGAAACTTAAAATAAGATGATACAAGGAAAAACTCATGAACAACATTTGCATATGATGGGGTTCGATCCTAAGTGCTTAAGCCCCAAGGTCTCTCTACCTTTATCAATATTGCGAAGGTCTGATATCAATGGTGAAAATAAAAATCTTTTTAAGGGTTGAAATTAAATTATAATTTTTTAGAAAATTAAAGTGTAACTTTATCATATATTAACTTACGATTTCATTATTTCTTAAAGAATTTTTTTCATTTTGAGATTTAACTATAATTTTACTATGTATTAATTTATAATTTTATCATTTATAAGGGATTAAAAAGTAAATATCAAAATTGACAAATTAATGAAAAAATCAAATCTCCAATTTCAGTATAATATAGGAAGTAAAACAAAAATTAGACCGAAAACAAAATAAAGAAATTTAAAAAGAAAAATTGTGAGTTTCCACTATACAAAAGGACAAAGATCTGTTGCGATGACCGGCCCGATATCGGATCACAGTAGGGCAATCAGATTACGCCACGTAAGCAAATCGGCGTTGTTTTTAGAAAACAGGAAGCCGACAAAACTGAGTGCACGGTTCGTCCCACATGGATTGACCAAAAAATCCCCGTTGTGAATGACGTGGCGCACTCCTGTGAGTTTAAGCTTTACCGAGTTTCCATGAGTCGCTTTTCGCCTGAATACCACCTAATATTAGTAATATATAAGTGTATTAATTAAATTTTTTTATATTTTCCTTTGCTTTGTGCTTTCTTTTGTGTGTGCTTGTTTACTTTCTCTTTTCATTTCTGCTTGTCTGGTAATTTTCTCGGGGTTGGAAAATTTTCTCTCACAGCCGAGAAAGTGAAGGAAAAAAAAAGGGGGGGAGAGAGATTTAATAATTATTGTTTTTTCAGAAAAATTAATTATTTGAGTATGGGTTGTTTTTGTTTTTCTGGGAATTCAAACAAAGGATCAGAGAAACCAACAAAGAAGATCATCATCAACGACAAAAATGATAGCAGTAGCAACAAAAGTAAACCCCATGCTCAAACACAAACCAGTTCAGGTATTGAATTTTATTCTCAACTTCTACGATTTAAAAAAATTATTTGGGTGGGTGAAAATGAATTGCATTGCGTTTGATCATGGTTTGATTTTAACTTTATTTTTCGTTGATCGAACTGGGTTTTTCTTTTCCTATTTGATTGTCACATTAATCACTTTGGGGTTTAACTTTTTTTATCATTGGAAACTGGGCTTAAACTTTTATGTATTTGTTTTTTTTTTCTTTTATGCTATTATTTGAGTGAATTGTTTTTTACTTTTTAGTGAAATTTTGTACGGTATTTTTCTTAAACATGTTATGCAATTTTGTTTGTTTGCATGATTCGATTGAAACCATTCATTCTACAATACCAGAAAAAAACTGTACGGGGTGTTTCGATTTGTCCTTTTTTGTGATTTTTTTAACCTTCTTTTCTTTTTTTGTGTTTTTTTTTGTTAAAAAGATGAACTGAAAGTGACTGTTACAAAGGAAGAGGTAGTAGCTAAAGGAGATCAATTATCAATTGATGTAAAGAATTTCAATTTGAATGATGAGATTTCAAAGGATGGCAAAGCTAACAACTTGGCACAGTCATTTTCATTCGAGGAACTTGCCACCGCGACCGGAAACTTCCGGTCAGATTGTTTTTTGGGCGAAGGTGGTTTCGGGAAAGTTTACAAAGGATTCTTGGAGAAATCCAATCAAGTTAGTATAAGCCTTTGTTCATATCATTGTTGTTAATGTTGTTTAAATTGATTCCGGCAATGCGAATCGTGTCGTTCATAGATGAATTCGGTGGTTTAGTTTTTCCGGGTTTGTTTGTTTTTCTTATGTAGGTTGTCGCGATCAAGCAACTCGATCGTAATGGTGCTCAAGGAATTAGGGAATTCGTCGTTGAAGTATTGACATTAAGCATGGCCGAGCACCCGAATCTTGTTAAATTGATAGGTTTTTGTGCAGAGGGTGATCAAAGATTACTTGTTTACGAGTACATGCCGCTAGGGTCGTTGGAGAATCATTTATACGGTAACTAAAATCACTCTTCTGTTTCCTTGTTGATTTCGTTTTTCATCCGTTTACAGTAACTAAAATCACTCTAATTGGTTGTAGAACTTCCGGCTGGCCGAAAACCACTTGATTGGAACACGAGAATGAAAATAGCTGCTGGTGCAGCAAGGGGTTTAGAGTATTTGCATGAAAAAATGAAGCCCCCTGTTATATACCGGGACTTGAAATGCTCGAATATATTGCTCGGTGAGGGGTATCATCCGAAGTTATCGGATTTCGGTTTGGCTAAAGTTGGTCCAATTGGTGATAAGACTCATGTTTCTACAAGGGTTATGGGTACATACGGTTACTGTGCACCGGATTATGCAATGACCGGACAGTTGACATTTAAGTCGGATATTTACAGCTTTGGGGTTGTCCTCTTGGAACTAATTACCGGTAGGAAAGCGATTGATGAGACAAGAGATCGCTCAGAGCAAAATCTCGTTGCATGGGTAAGACAAAGCTTATTATGTTTTATCATTACTCATTGATGTTTCGATTGGAAATATTGGCTTTTTTATCGTATTATATCGGGATAGTCGGTCTATCTTTAATGAATATGGTTGCTGTTTTGTTATCTTAATTTTTTATGGAAATACTGTAATAATGGTTGCTGTTTTATCCCTGGGATTTTTCTCTTGATTCCGATGAGAGCCCGACCAAGTTCAAATGCTCACATTTCTTTGGTGGTTTAGTGTTCCCTAAGCTCCGTGAACCAGTAGGGCTCTCCTCAGAGTCGAGAGACAAAACCCAGGGTTAAAACTGAGTGTAAACACCTTGGACACAATACCTCCACCGTTGAGGGGTCTGTCAGCTCCCCTGAACAGTATTATATGGGGATAGTCTGTTTAACTAGTAATGAATGTGGTTGCAGCTTTGTTATCTTCGTTTAATACAGAAATACTTTAATATCTGCCGACTGTTTGTGTTATGAATGTTGTAATGAATATATGGTAATTATGTAAGTAGTCACTTCGATCGGTTTCATAAATGCTTATCCGATGTTTATTTACCTGCAGGCACGTCCCATGTTCAAAGACCGAAGAAACTTTTCTCGAATGGTCGACCCTTTACTACAAGGTCAATATCCTGTCCGAGGTCTCTACCAAGCACTTGCCATTGCTGCAATGTGCGTTCAAGAGCAACCCAACATGCGGCCAGCAATAACTGACGTCGTTATGGCTCTGAATTACTTAGCTTCCCAGAAATACGACCCGAACAATCCTGTCCAAAGCTCCCGAAAGAGCAAATCATCAACGGCAACGAACGGAGACAATGACAAAAAACCAGTTGCAGAACATGAACTTAATAGTGACTGAGCTCAAAGGACTGGAAATCGGAAATAATGCAGCAAATAAAGGGTACTGTGATGTTAATATGGTGCATGGTTGTCGATTTTTGGATTGAAGAAGATAACCGGCGTGGTTCCGACCCATAAAAATCTTGGCATTCAGAGATTTTCTTCCCTCTTTTTTATCCCTCCCCTGTGTTGGTGTACATGTGAGTTGGGGGTTCTTGTATGTAAGATGCTTTCATTGTAGGAACCACTTTTACATGCTAATAGCAAAAAAAGAAAAAAAGAGATTATATGTTAGTGGAAACAAAAAGTTCTCACATGAATGTTTATGTTCTTTTGTCTTGATTGAGATAATATATCAGCTCCTAGATTTGTCCAAATTTAGAGCATTTACTATTGAGGGTGGTGATGATAGGGATTGGTTTTTTGAGAAAATTTTCGTTCTATATGTCAATTTTAAGTTAGGGTAAAGTATAACAATATTTGTGGATTTTAGTCCAATTTAATCAGATTTATCTGGGTTTGTTCAATTATTAATTTGTATTGTAATAGTTTGATTTAACTTGTTTAAATATTTTTGTACTCAACTAATGTAATAGTTGAATTCTATTAGTTTAGGATGATTAGTGTGAATTTTCAAGAAAAATCTAAAAAGAATATTAGAGAGGTTATAATAATAATGATAATAATAAAAATAATAATAAAACACTTAAATTTCATAACTTAAGTTTAAAATAGCATTGAAACAAGTTTACAAAAAAGGACAATTGCTGGGCCAAAAAAATTAAACGGCTTCATTAAAGGCCCGTGAAATTGACATGGCGCGCCAACTTTCAGCACCAAAAAATAATTTCCCACTTTTCAACTCACAAAAGAAACACAAAATAACCGCTAAATTAATCCACGTCGCCGATCCGCGCCCAAACTTCTTCTAATCTCGACCCTCCATTCCAAATATTCAACGGCCTAAATCCATCGTTAATCATTTCACACGGATAACGTACATCTTATCTCCCCTCCACTTCCCATATAAATACTCCCCCACCAGTTCGTTTCTTCCACGGAATTTTAAATCAGAAAATTTTCAAAATATCAAATATTAGTTCACTTTGTTATAATATTTGAAAAATGTCAGGAAGAGGAAAGGGAGGCAAGGGGTTGGGCAAAGGCGGAGCAAAGCGCCATCGCAAGGTTCTCCGTGATAACATCCAGGGAATTACGAAACCGGCGATCCGGCGTCTGGCTCGTAGGGGAGGTGTCAAGCGTATCAGTGGCTTGATCTACGAGGAAACTCGTGGAGTGTTGAAGATCTTCTTGGAGAACGTGATCCGTGACGCCGTGACCTACACTGAGCACGCCAGGAGAAAGACGGTGACTGCCATGGATGTCGTTTATGCCCTCAAGAGGCAGGGTAGGACTTTGTACGGTTTCGGCGGTTAGATTGGTATTTAGTGTTCAGGATTGAAGAAGTCGGCTGCGATGGCGGTGGCGATGCTGGTGTGGGGATTTGAAGTCTTGCGGTCAAGAATGTTTGAGCGTAGTATCAGCGCTAGGGTTTTGTAATTAGTGATTATTAGAAATTAGATATTGGGTGCTTTATGCTTTCGTTTATGATTTGTGATTTTTGTACTGGATTACAGATTTTAATGAAATTTTGAGTTAAATTAATTTTGGTTTTTTATTCTACAAGCTATTAAAAAAGCAATTTACTATTTGAAATATTCTAAGGGGCGTTTATCTTAGTTTTTGTTTATCTTGTTTTGATTTGGGTTGTGTATCTTAATATTTTCTAACTTGCTTTTTTAATAGTTTGTTATAGATTTAGTTTTATTACTTTAATTCAATTTAGTGTTCTTAATATCTTTTGTTTTTAATTTTAATAAAATTACTATAAATTATTTTAATTATATATTAGTAAGTAAATATTCTCTATTTAAATAATTTTATATATTATAATTGTAACTGTAATTAATACATTCTAAAGAAAATTTTTAAATTAATTTTAAAATTTATTAAAAAAATAAAATGATTGAAATATTAAGAACAAAAAGTAATTTAATTTAAAATTGTTGATTATGATCGTAACGTACTTTGATATTTACACAAAATTAAACAGAAATATTAAAAAAATGTATTTATTCTTTGTAAAACTATTTCATAAGAATTACTTAGTTGAGTTAGTAATTTATGCTATATTACTTAAGTTGATAGTTCATTAAAGACTAGTGATGTAATTTGATATGAATAAAATATTATGACTTACATGAAAAGTTAATGCTAAATTAAGTGACTTAAAATGTAAATTTACCCTTATTTGCTTTTATACAGCTCATTTCAAGTATGTAGTTTTACTCACATCATGAATGAATATAATAAAATTTAATGAATTTTTTTTCTAAAATAAATTCAAATTTAAAGAAATAATACATAAACTTAATTTATAATTTATGCATCAATTTAAAATTTTTAATTAGTTGTTGACATGAATTACTTGTTGTTGGTACCTTCTATCGATTTACATCATCAAATTTAAAGAAATAATACATAAACTTAATTTATAATTTATGCATCAATTTTAATTAGTTGTTGACATGAATTACTTGTTGTTGGTATCTTCTATCGATTTACATCAACAATCGTTAATCATTAACTATTTCATTTAATTCCAAGTAATTTCAAGTAATTTGATAAAAAATAATATTTTCAATCTAATATATTATTTTTTATTCTACATTAATCTTGAAACTTAATCGATTCTTTAAATTTAATTCTTGAATTTAAATATTGTTAAAGCATGATGATGCAACACTCTTAAATTTTGTCACTTCATTGCTTGAAAAATTTAAAGAAATAATATTTTTAATAAGTTATGAATATTTAAATTGTATATTTTTAATTTTTAAATGATGATGCAACCTATACCGTCACGTATTAAAGGAATCCAAAATTAAGGACTAAATTTAAAAACGTTTTGAATTTAGAGACTAATGTAAATGAAAGAGAAATTTTTAAGGATCAATTTAGAAAATATTGCTTTCGTCTTTTATTCTTATCAATCTAAAAAGGCACTAATTTTGAGAAGAAAAAAGGTAGCCTTATTATTTTTCATTTCCCCTTCTGCTATATTTCTGTTCATTTTTCTTGAAAATACATTTTTATTCGATTTAGGGCAAAACAAAATCAAGGACAAACCCAAACAAAAAGGCAACCACAACTCGGTCCTTTGACTCAGCTCACGGACTTTCCATTAAAAGGCTAAAGAGAAAAAAAGAGAGGAAAATTTTAAGATCTCTCACGGCCGTTGATCTACCTTGCAGGTAATTCTTCACACTTCTTGTGAGTTGTGACCCGATCTTGACTCAGCCAAGATTCGATCTCAAATCGCACTGAGTGCATCTAATTATTATTGTTCTTGTTTTGGTTCGTTTTTATTAGGGGAGATTTAAATTAGTTTTTGTTTGTGTGTGAATTTTGATTTTTATTTTTTTCGGAATAGTTATTTTTACGGATTTAATCTGAAAGTGGAGACTACTTGTTAGCCGTTATTTGGCTACTGAGAAAGTAACCTTTGGAAAAATGTGGAAACCGTTCTTTCGATCAACTCAACTGAACTGACCTGGATAGTAGTATAGGTTCATTAATTATTAAAAGTATTTAGGGTTTAGTTCTTTTGAAAATGTGGATACACTGATGTTATTTGGAAAGTGGTGATTTCTAGCTCAAAAAGAAAAAGAAATTTCTAAGTTTATTGTTTTTCTAATTGCTAATTTCAATAGAGAGAAATACAGAGGAAGCTTCAAAGGCTGAAATTGTCTCGAATGTATGTAATAGTGTTTTTTTCTTTTTTCTTTTTCACACTTTGTTATAACTTAATTTGAGGAATGAATGGTGAAAGTCTTTCAAATTGTCATGTACTGTTATTATTTTGATGTTGAAAGTGTCAAACGTGGGTTGTTTTAATGTCATATATGATGTATAAAATGTTATATGGACATCTTTTCTCATTGTAACATTGGATTCGGTTTCACTCATTTCCACTTTTTTGTTGTCCTTTTCAGGCTATAGTCACTCTAGCAGCTTGTACTCAAGACGTTGAAGGCTGCTTCTCAACAAGGAATGATATTTTGCATGATCTACTGACACTTGTGCAATGTCGGGATTACTTAATGTATCGTTACTTCAACTGAATACTTATTTGGAGTTGTCTTTTAGAACATTATTCTGTAGGCGAACTTATTTCTTTGTCCAAATGAAGAATGTGGCTTCTGTAGGTTAAGTTTTAGTTCATTGTGTAGAAGATAACTAGTATCACTTATTGTCATTTATAGATGCATCATATTGGATCCATTGCTTTTATATGTTTGTGACTGTGTACTTGTTTGTTGATTTCAACATGTTCTGCCATGCTGATTTTTTGAACTTGGTATAAATATGTTGATTATAGATCATTTCTGCTCCACTAAAAGTAGATTGGTTTGAAATGTCAGTTTTTCTTCCTAGTTCATAAATGGTGGAACCTTTAGATATCTCCTTCCTTTAATGGTCTATTATCTTTTTAATTGAAAGCTTGAAACACAAAATTAAATATGAATCTCAATCATTTCTGTTATCTGTAGTCTTTTATGGGTTGATTGTTTGCATCACATATCTATCTATTGTCTTGAAATTATAATGTGCATCCGGTTGCAGTCTTCTGTCAATGGATCAGCATCAAATATTCCAGACAGCAGCGGACGTTCTTTCACTACATCTTTCTCTGGTCAGTCTGGCGCAGCCTCCCCTGGTTTCCATCACACTGGTGGGTAGATTTTACTGGATATTTGGCTCATCTATTTACTTCTGGATTCATGCTAGTCTATTGTTTGATTTGGCAGGCACTATTCAGGGTCTTCATGGTATTCATGGTAGCTTTAATGTTCCCAACATGCCTGGTACTCTCACATCAAGAAACTCAAGTTTAAGTAATGTTCCAACTGGTGGGGTTCAACAACCTACTGGGAACCTATCTGGTGGAAGATTCGCGTCAAGTAATCTCCCTGTTGCTCTTTCTCAGGTAGTTTAATATTCCTAGTGTATATAATATGACATTTTTGGTTTCAGCAATAGAAACCATACATGTTTTCTCTCCCCTCCAAGCTTTTATTTAGGACAATCACACATGAAAAAAATTACAGGATGGAATAAGATTCTTGTAATATGCACTTCATTTTCTTATTGATACTATTTTGCAGTTATCTCATGGCAGTTCCCATGGACATTCAGGAGTAACCAATAGAGGAGGTATTAGTGTTGTAGGAAACCCTGGATTTAGTAGTAACACAAATGGAGTTGGTGGTTCTATACCTGGAATTCTCCCAACATCTGCTGCAATTGGTAACCGCAATGCTGTTCCAGGATTGGGAGTATCCCCAATTCTGGGAAATGCAGGTCCTAGGATAACTAGTTCTATGGGAAACATGGTTGGTGGGGGCAACATTGGGAGGAGCATAAGCTCGGGTGGAGGATTATCCGTACCTGGTCTTGCTTCTCGCCTGAACTTAAGTGCCAATAGTGGATCTGGAAGCTTAAGCATGCAGGGTCAGAATAGGTTGATGAGTGGTGTGCTTCCTCAAGGTATGTTACTCTGAACAATCACTATTTGTGTGCTGCTGGTTACTATGGTCAAATTTTATTTGCTAATTACCATCCTTCTATTTATTTATTTATATTTTTTGTGATGAGTCTTTGACTTCGTTTCTTGCATTGCTCTTCATAGCTGCTCATCAGTCTCTTATGATGGTTAGAAGTTAACATGATTCTTATTCTTAGCTGATCCTGGATATATGTTTCAATTTTATAATGTTTGGATTATTAATTTTATACGATGGAATAGTATGTTATGTGGATTTACTAGTTTAGCCATTCTTGTTCCCCACGAATGACCCTTTCTGGATTCAGGATCACCTCAGGTAATTTCAATGTTGGGCAATTCTTATCCATCTGCTGGCGGTCCCCTTTCCCAGAGCCATGTTCAAGCTGTGAACAATCTTAGTTCTATGGGAATGTTGAATGATGTGAACTCTACTGACAATTCCCCTTTTGACATAAACAATGACTTCCCTCAGTTGACAAGTCGTCCTAGTTCTGCTGGAGGGCATCAAGGACAATTGGGTAACTGCACAAAGATGCTTTCTGATTCTTTAATCTTTCATTTGTCTTTTTCTGCTGCTGAAGTTTTAACGTTTTAAGTTAAACATTTTAAGGTTCATTACGAAAACAAGGTCCTAGTCCCATTGTCCAACAAAACCAAGAGTTCAGCATTCAAAATGAAGATTTCCCTGCTTTACCTGGATTTAAAGGTGCGTGGATATTTTCTGACCTGGTTTTGATACAGTGCATTTTTACTATCTGGTTGACAGAATTCAATGCTATATTCCTCTCTCATTCTTATGTTCTTTTCTAATCCAGCTTTATGTCGGTACTTAATTTTCCAGACATTCTAGTATATTAGCTGTCTACTGAATGCAGTCTTATCATTGCATTTAACAGCTTACGTTTCCTGCTTATGATGCTGTTATTTGTTTTTATAGTCATTGGGTGGTTAGCCTTATTATTTGATATATTGTACAGGTGGTAATGCTGACTATGGAATGGATTTGCACCAGAAAGATCAACTTCATGACAATACCATGTTAATGATGCAATCTCAGCACTTCTCTGTGAGTCTCTAGTCACTACCTTTACAGAACTGAAAAATCCTGGTTTATTTTCCTTTTCATATTTATATATAAATAATTGCATGCTTTGTGAATTATTATTTCTTTTTCATCACTTTCTGAAGAAGTAGACTATCATCTTCTTTATGCAAATTTGCACAGATGGGGAGGCCTGCAGGATTTAACTTGGGTGGATCCTATTCTTCTCATCGCCCACAGCAGCAACAGCAGCATGCGGCATCAGCCAGTAGCAGTGGAGTCTCCTTTTCACCTGTAAACAACCAAGATCTTCTCCATTTACATGGCTCTGATATTTTCCCATCTTCACATTCGAGCTACCACTCGCAGGTGTGGTAGTCTGGTGCTGTAAATGGTTTTTTGCAAATGTAACTAAGGGGCTATGAGGGGGTAGAATGAAATATATATTGTTGGTCAAATCAGTTTGACTTCCTATGTTGGACATTCATTTGTGCATTTGACTTGCCCATCTATGTTTCCTATATTTGGTAGATGTTACAAAGAATTACTTCTAACATCCTCTTTCATCTTTGGTTCAGACCAGTGGACCACCTGGGATTGGGCTAAGGCCTCTAAATTCCTCGAATTCGGTTTCCGGTATGGGTTATGACCAGCTCATACAGCAATACCAGCAGCATCAAAACCAGTCCCAGCTCCGTCTGCAACAGATGTCAGCTGTCAATCAATCATTTAGGGAACCTGGGATGAAACCGATGCAGGCTGCGCAGTCTAATCATGACCCCTTTGGATTACTTGGGTTGCAAAGCGTGCTAAGGATGAATGATCCTGATCTGACTTCCCTTGCTCTCGGAATTGATCTGACAACACTTGGGTTAAATTTGAATTCTTCGGAAAATCTTTACAAGACATTTGGTTCTCCATGGTCTGATGAACCCGCAAAGGGTGACCCGGAGTTCACCGTGCCACAATGTTATTACGCTAAGCAACCACCTCCTTTACACGTGAGCCGTTTTTCTCTTTTTGTGCTTCGCTAGTCTGCTTGATGCAATAGTTCTGATTTATTTTCGGTGCATGCAGCAAGGTTATTTTTCAAAGTTCACCGTGGACACATTGTTCTATATATTTTACAGGTATGTTTTTGTTCAACGCCTGTTTGCTTACCAATTAGATGTTTGAAGATCTTATTCCTAGCCATTCTTTTTGTCCCTGTTCCTAATGCAGCATGCCAAAAGATGAAGCTCAATTATACGCCACAAATGAACTGTATGCTCTCTACCGAATGAATTGTCTCAAAATTTTTATGCATTATTATTTTCTCTGAACTTCATTAAAACCTGTTCTTGGCAGTTACAATAGAGGTTGGTTTTACCATAAGGAACACCGGTGTTGGTTCATAAGGGTTCCCAATGTTGAGCCACTAGTTAAGACGAACACGTACGAGAGAGGTTCTTATCACTGTTTTGATCCGATATCATTCGAAACAGTCCGCAAGGTTGAAACCACTCTATTCCCTAGCGAATTATTCATGTTGTTTATTTTTTTAACCGTTTTATTCACGATGCCCTAGTTGCTGACCGTGTTATTTTGAATGCAGGATAATTTCGTTGTTCATTACGAGATGTTGGAAAAAAGACCAGCATTACCTCAACATTAACAAGTTCTTATTCCCATTTACCAATGTAAAGCACAAGTATGTAAGTCATTCATTAGCTGTTGCTTTTTTTTCGGATTTAACCATTTTCAGTATTTTCCATTTTATTTTTTTGGCAATGAGCAGCCATTATAGTAGCCTTTTTTGTTATCTTAGAAGTTCAATGATATGATTTGCAAGTCTAGGGCTATCAAATTAAGTCCCTCTATTATTAAATGAATTAGTTTAGGTAGTATTAAAATGAATCAAATAAAGTCAAATTTTATCAGAGAGTAAATGTAAATTTTTTGCAAATTGATCTTGAGGGATTAATCTAATCCAATCTTTATAATAAAGGGACTTACCAGGTACTTTCACTCATATTTGAGTTAGCCATTCAAGACTTGGATTTGATATAGCCTAGTGATCCGATCAATCAAATCACAACCCGACTTGTACTTAAAATTGACCTAAACTTGAAATAGACTTTGTCAAAATAATTCGATTCTTTATCCGAATACTGAATGTGGATTTGAAAATCTTTTTCCATGTTAAATGTGTTAGGGTAAATTACAAAAAGTCACTTTTGTTTGTTTCAGATTACATTTTAGTCATTTATGTTATAGTATTTTGTTACGAAGTGATCACTGTGCTGTTAAGTTCCGTTATCTCCCTAATGGTAATCTTACATGATAGTCTAATTAGATTTTAAGTGTCAACTTGGATTTTCAAATGGAATGAGAATAAACTTTTAATTAAATAAATTTAATTAATTAAAATTTTTAAACTTTAAACTTATTTTCACACACTTCTCTTCTTCATCTTCATCTTTTTTTTTTATTCTACTATTTTTAGTTACAAATCTGTCTCAAAACTTGAATCTTTAAAACCCATTAACTCAAAGATTCATTATCTTTGATTTCAATATTTTTTCCGTTAAGTTTTTTTGGGTTAATGAGGTTCAAATATTTAAGTTTTGAGACAGATTTGTAACTAAAGATTTAGAATCAAAAGGGAAGAAGACGAAGATGAAGAAGAGAGGAATATGGAAATGAGTTTAGGGTTTTTTTTGTTAAGGTTTAGGGTTTAAAAATTTTAATTTATTAAATTTATTTAATTAAAGATTTATTCTCATTTCAAGTTGGCACTTAAAATTTAGTTGGGCTGTCACATAGGATTACCGTTAGGGAGATAACGGAACTTAACGGCACATTGATCACTTCGTAACAAAATACTAACATAAGTGATTAAAACGTAACATTTCAAACATAAGTGAACAAACATGACTAATTTTGTAGTTTATCTAATGTGTTATTAACATTAGTAGTTTTAGATCCCAATATTGTATGAGATGTTATTTTTTTCTCATACATAGTACTACAGTAAGTAAGAATGACTCCTTTTAATCCTTTAGATCATGATGAAAGCAATTAAAACCAATGATGTTTGGATCGATTTCCAAAAATGGCATGGAATCGGTACGGATTGTTTAAAAATCGATTGAATCGGTTTTTTATAAAAATGTTTTTTGAATTTTTAATTATGTTTTAATTGGATCGGAGGCCCGTTGACCTAACTGTTTTGACCATTTATTTCGTTCAAAAAGTATTGATAAAAACCCTGCAATAATTTATAAAAGAAAGGCAAAAACTTGATAATTCACAATTTAAATATCATCCTTCAATACCTTTTCGTCCCACCTAAGTAATGTCAAGTTTACACTTTAATGGTTTACTTGTCGAAAAATAGGGGTGATATTGGTTTGGTTCAATAGAGTTTTTTAGGATTTTTTGAATTGTTTTTCCATATTAATTTTTAGTTTTGAATTTTTTAACTTATTTTGGCAATATGAGTTATGTTTTATGGGTTTTGTATATTATATATGATAAAATTTCAGTCTTTTTCGTAAAATTTTTTAATAAACAATAAAAATTTCAAACTTTTAAATTATTTTCATCGTTTTAAATATAAAATATCTATTTTATATCATAAAAATTAAAATTAATTATATATTAAATAAAAAAGTGAAATTTAGTTCGATTTCAGGTATTCTTGATTTTTAAATTTGCATTTTTAAAATCGTTTAAACAGCGCGATTCGGTTCGGTTTTTAGTTTTTTGTTCTCAGTCCTATCAGAAAGTATATCTCCTCTTCTCACACTCCGTTCTCAACTATTGCTGTGAAAAGAACGAAGATATGAACATATACAGAATACAGTACAAGAGAAAGCAAAAAAGAGCATAGTAGAAGATAGTTGTGATAAACATAGACTAGTGTCAAATGAAGTACAACCCAAAGTTGTGAAGAGTATTGAACTTAAATTGGGGGCAACTTTCAAGTTAGTTCATTGTTTCTTCCAGTCTATAGTCATCTATCCAGGCTTCATGGTAAAAAACATTTATTGCTACGCTGTTTGTTTGTTTTTCCTGGGTTCTATGTCCAAAATATATTCATATTAGATACATATTCATACTCGAAAGACATCCGAATCTGAGTAGATAAGGATGAAAAAGGACATTAAATGTTTTTCACCAGCAACAGTTGGAGACTTTACATTTTAGTTAATAATTAGAGCTAGAATGGATTTTAAGCATAAAAGTTGATGAGAAAAAAAAACGTATCTGATCCAAGTTTTCATTTTACTTGGAATACTTATGTTCAATGCATATTTGAACATGAGTATGGATGACTTTTAAAAGATGATCTTTATACATTGAGAAAGATCTAAATATATTCGTATAACATTTGTACTTGAATTTGAGTAAATATAAAATGATATCGAGATTATAAAATTTTAATACCTTAATTCAGATCACTGCAACAACAAAAAGTAGGGGGTGGAATCTTGTATTTGTTTGGTTGCATAGCAAAAGACAGAGAATCACGACCAAGTGATGGATATCACCGATTTCCTTGTGTCCTCCACTAGCAGCCTGCCTACCTTGGTTGAATCCCTGCACAATTTTGAATTTTGATCTATTTCACCATCAGTAAGATATTATTGTAACTTGTCTGTTTAAAAGCTTGCATTCTCATTCCCCGTGCTCGCAGTTTCGAATCCACCCTCAAAGCATTTATTATGAGTTAACTAAATCACTAATAACCCAAGATAATTTGTGTCAAGAGTTCATTAGTATCATCAACACCACTGTAAGCATCCCTTATCAAATCTCCCCAAGCCTCCAAATCAAGGCTTATTTTTCTCTTCTCCATCTCCTCCAAAACAAAGCAAGCACCATCAACTTTCCCACACTGTAATAACCCCGCAACCAACCGGCAAAAAGTTTCTGACCGTGGACAATGCCGACTCTTCAACATCACATTCAAAACTTTCAAAGCACCTTCAAAATCCCCAACATTACAGAACCCATCAACCATCATCCGATATGTAGCTGCATTTGGCTCACAACCTTTAACTTGCATTTCAATCAAAACTTTATAAGCTTCTTCAACTTTGCTTTCTTTGCAGAGATAATTCACCAATATGTTATAAATCACTACATCGGGTTTAAACCTCCTTTTCTTCATTTCACTAAGCAATGATTTAGCTTCCTCAATCTCCCCTTCTTTTCCAAGGTAACTCATCAAAACACCAAAGTTAATAACCTTTGTTTTACAACCTCTATATTCCATATCAAACATCAATTTTTTAGCTTCTTTATATTCACCTAAAGAACACAAACCTTCCATTAACAAAGCATAAGTCACAGCATTTGGATACTTCCCTTTCTTAACCATATCTTCAAATAATGTTTTAGCCTTTTCCACATCACCCTTTTTACACAAAAAACTTATAAAACTATTATAAGTAACAACACTAGGTTCCACGTTTCTTTCAAGCATTTCATCGAACACATTGCATGCTTCATCAAACTCTGCCCCATTCAACAACCCTTTGATCATCACATTGAATGTCACCGAATTCGGACGAAAACCCATTTCTTTAGATTCATCAAATATCTCCTTTGCATCACCAAACCTATAGTTATCGACGAGAACATTAAGAACCGAATTTAAAGACTGAACCGTACGAACGCAGTTAAAACAAGGCATTTTACGGAAAAGCTCAACAGCTTTTCCACTCAATTGGGCTTTTCCATAATGCTGAAACAAAGCACAAAAAAGGGTTTCTTTACTATGAATGTTGAGATTTTGTAAAACGCCAAGAAGGGTTTCAACAGCTTCGAAATTTCGAGACTTTGCGAGTTTATAAATAAGAGAAGAAAATGAAGGGTAATCATGCTTATAACCCATTTGATAATATTCATGGAAAAGTGACAAAGCTTCATCTGTGTCATGTATGTCTTTCATAGCTGCAACAAAAGGGGTAGGCCTCTTTGGGCGTCTTTTTTGAGGGTTTTCATGGTTTGTTTTGGTCCTTGGCTTTTTAGCACCAAAACTATGGAAATTTTCAGAATGTTCGTGGATTTTAACGCAATGGCTGATTAGATTTCGTTGTATTTGGTTTATGGGTTTCGATATGGAATGGATCATGGCCGAAAAACGATGTTTTTTTATTCCTACGAGAAAACTGTTAGAAAATGGCTGAGAACGGAACGGGAAAATTTTGGGAGGACTTATAATAGAGAGGAGAGTGATTGGAGGGTAAAATTCTGTTTTTTTTTATCCCTCGATTATGTTTAAATTTACGATTTAGTCTATATATTCAAATTTATTATGATTTAGTCTCCATCTTTATAATATTATATTTAAAAATATTTTTTATAATATTATTAATTAATCAAAATAATTAACACTATTTGTTAGTTTGGTTAGAATGCCGAAGATATTTGGGGTCTTCTCA
Organism: Gossypioides kirkii; assembly: GCA_005610355.1. Taxonomy (NCBI): domain Eukaryota; kingdom Viridiplantae; phylum Streptophyta; class Magnoliopsida; order Malvales; family Malvaceae; genus Gossypioides; species Gossypioides kirkii. The sequence goes on along the minus strand of CP032255.1, from coordinate 42,557,177 downwards.
TACTTAAATTTCTTGAAAGTTTCATTGATACAAGATAGTATAATTATAAGTATAATATGTACATGTTCAACACACTACAATATAAAATCAACCAATACAATGAACGAAAAATAGACTGAAAGTTGTGGGGACTAGTGCACTTGATGAGATCTTTTGGACTGAAAGCTTTGCGTGCTCAAGAGCGAGAGAAATTCATCGTGTCCAAATGAGTTTGGATATTCATTGGAGGAAGCTAAAAAGAGGATGGATTAAGTTGAATACCGATGGGGCTTTCTCGGAGACTAATGACACAGCAGCTATAGGTAGTTTATTTAGAGATCACAATGGTGCATGGTTAAGTGGTTTTTCGATGTAAATTTGGAAGGATTCCATCTTCAAAATAGAGGTACGATCAATTTTTGAAGGATTAAAACTCACATAGTCTTTGGATTATAAATAACTGTTTTTAGGATGTGATAATGCTTTAGCAATTGAAATCATCCTAGCTGGAGGGATAAATTTTGCTATGTTAGCTGAGCTACGCTTGATCAAACTATTCTTAAATCGTGATTGGTCGGTTCGATTACGTTACATTCCTAGAGAACATAATAAAACAGCTGATTGGATGGCTACACTTGGCCAAAGGATTATGATTTGTTGCACATTTTTAAGGATTGCCCAAATCCTCTGAAAGTCATTATCAAGGAGGACATCCGACCTACGACTTCTCCTAATAGTTAATTTTTTTTTTTTGTTCTCGCTGTTTTACAGTTCATTGTTACAAAAAAAAAAAAAAACAGACTGAAAGTTAGACTAATCCAAAAAGCTCGTACACAATAAAAGAGAGACCCACACATCATTATTAAAAATAGTAGGACTCAAACCCGAGTCTTCAAGGACCCGGACCTTAATGTCAAGCTTAAATTTTGAAAAGGTAAGCTCAATTTTTGTGTATCTTGGCCCAAAGAACAAGAAAACCTTTCTGAGCCCATTGGACATTAGCATAGCTTCAAAAATTACAGTAAATAAAACCTTAATTTGCTTTTTGCCTCTTCCCCGCCAAACTCAAGAACGGATCCATCAGCAGGTATCTGTTCCCTCTCTCTTTTTTGAGGTAAATTCGACTTTCTTAAAGTATTTTAAGCTTCTTCTTCTTTTTTTTGTATTTAATTTCATTGGTTTAGGGTTTAGAAGAGTTTGAGATAGCAGCAACCAATGGCTCCAAAAGGTATTTGGATTTTGGTTTATGTTTTCCTACAAATTAGCAACTAATTTACTTCAACATTAAAAGAAAAAAATTGTAATGCTTGTTGGAATTATAATTTGTTTATATAAATTTCTGTTTGATTGTATATTTTGGGTTTTCTTCTTAACTGTTTTCCTTGTGAAAAACTTGAACAAATGAGCTCAAATTTTAATTTGTGAATTGTGAATGCTTAGGTATTGTTGTCCTTGAATTGCTTTTTATAAACTTGAACAAATGAACTTTTAATTTGTTTTCTTTTACATGACTTCTCATTTCATAGCTTTGGAGTTTTGGATGCTGGATTTGTCCCCATTTTATTTGATTAACTAGTTTTATTGGAAGTGATGAACTTTAGTGATGTCACTCAAGCTAAATGTCTTGAAGTTTTAACTTTTATATTCTTAGCTTACTTGTTATATAGTTTGTAGTATTGTATCTTTGGGTTGCTCTGGTTATTGTTTGCATTAATGGTTTGTTCAATTCTTTTATGAACTTGGTTCGGGTTTATACGGGTAACTATTACCACCCTCTTCGAATATGTCACTGGAAGCAGTTAATCGGGTTTATAATGGTGTTTCCAACGGTATTGGAGTTGCATGGCTTAAGTTTTATATTCTTAGCTTTGTTGTTATATAGTTTTTAGTATTGTATCTTAAGGTTGCTATGGTTATTGTTTGCATTCATGGCTTGTTCAATTCTTTTATGAATGCGGTTTGGGTATATAAGTATGACTATTACCACCCTCTTGGAATATGTCATTAGAGGTGGTTAATTGGAACTTATTTTAAGTGATTTCTGTAGGGAATGGTGTTTGCATTGTATTGGGGTCACATGGCTTAAGTTTCTACCCTGATTGAATCTTTTATGATAATATTGTTCATATGTTCTTCTCATCATTGAATATGTCATCGGAGGTGGTTCGTTGGAATTTGTTTAGTCCATTTTGTGTCATAAGTGGTATTGGAGTTGCACGGTTTAAGTTTATTCTTGAATGCAATCAATTGTGATTATGGTGTTCATATCATCTTTGTTGCATATTTTGCAGTCGAGAAGAAGGGAGATCCAAAGGCACAAGCCTTGAAGGCTGCAAAAGTGGTGAAATCCAGACAACTTTTAATAATAAGGCTAAGAAGATTAAACCGAAGTTACATTTCACAGGCCAAGGACTTTGAAGGAAGATAGGAACCCTAAGTATCCTCGCATTAGTGCTCCACCAAGGAACAAGCTTGATCATTATCAGATTCTCAAGTTTCCTCTCACAACCGAGTCTGCAGTGAAGAAGATTGAAGACAATGACACATTGGTTTTCATCCTCGACATTTTTTCTGACAAGAAGAAGATCAAGGATGCTGTCAAGAAGATGTATGATATTTGGGCCAAGAAAGTGAATACCTTGATCAGGTAACCTTTTTATTTGTCCTTGCTCCACGAGCTAATTGCATTTACTTTATAGCTCAGGACGTACTCTGGTATGGTACAATCATTTCTGCATAAGTTTGCATACATGTGAAGAACTGCATTAATTAGGCTTGTTATCAGATTTCTTATTCTTCGAGACCATGTGTTGTCATCTTCATGTCATCTCTTTATACTTACGATGTGTTTTATTTCTCGTGATTCAGGCCTGATGGTACAAAGAACGCGTACCTGGTTAACTCCCGATTACGATACCTTAGATTTCGCAAACAAAATCAGAATCTAAGCTAGTTGGCGGTTAACCTGTTTCGATCTTTGTTTAAAATGATCCAATGCATGAATGTTAGGAAATTTGCTTCCAAAAATGGATTTTTTGTGATATGTAGCTGTAATTTTTTCTGCCATGATACTAGTTAATGAACATTGAGGGTATAAACTTTTTGATAGCTTTAGTAGATTGTATTTGAAGCTCCAATGTGCGATGATAAATAATCTTTGGAATAATCTTAATCCTAATATTTTATTTTAGTTCATGTTTTCAAAGTCGATCATTCTAATGCAATTTTGATATTTGTTTTACATGAAATTATTAAGCTAGTATACTATTACAAATCTTAATATGTCTTATTTTTTAATTAAAGTTGAAATTTTAAATTTTGAAAAATATAAAATTAAATAAAATCAAATCACAAAAAGCAAATTTATAGTTTAGGCAAGGTTAAAAACATAAATTGACATAAAAAATAATGTTACTTGGATTATAGTCCATTATAATAAGACAGTCCAAAACATAACTCACATGGTAGATATGAAAAAAAACCAATGACCCAAAAATTAAAAAACAATTTTAAATAACTATACTACACAATAAAAATTAAAACACAAAAACAAAAGGTGTATCCAATTTACACCATAAGTCGTTCTCAAAAAATTCTTTACACAAGAAAAACAACTTTATTTCATCAACTCATAGAAACCTTTTGTCTCTTCAAAGCACCACTTGTGTTCAACACCTGTGAGCCACTAAACCCTGAACTTACAAAGTTTAAAACAGATGGTGAGCAATGGTTCAACCTTTTTTGAAACATATCGGCTCTATCTGGATTGTCTTGTGATGCTAATTTGGTGCCACCATTGATTGAAACAGTAGAGATTTTCAGAGCTTGTAATGTTGGAGGAGGGTTCCTCCAATTAGGCAAAGGACCAGCAACAAGTAGTGTTTGGAGTAAAGGACCAGCTTCCATTACAGCTTGTAAAAGCTTCCCTTTTTGAGGCAATATTTTATCTTTCGTAAGACCATCAATGGTGGTAATAGTTGGCACATCGGTATGGTTCAAAAAACCCATTTTAAGGGTTGTAAAATCAGGAGAAGTGACTGAGTCAATGAAGGAATCGCCATGGTTGTGTTTGTTGTGATGGTGATGGTGATAAGGGTCTGATAAGCTGTTTGACTCAGTGATGCTTGTTGAGTTGGGTTTTGGTGTTAAAAAAATGGGGCTTTCAAATTGAGAATTGGGTATTAATCTGTTGATCAAATTTTGTAGTTGATCTTTGGCTTCATCTCTTTCTTTGAGAGCAAGGTCTAAAAGGTTGAGCAAATGCTTTGTTTCTTCATTGTGTTTCCTTGTTTGTTCAATTGCTTCCATTTTGACAGTTTCAAGCTCCATTATTGTGCACTGAAGCTTCAATTCCAGTTCACCAAAATTCTGTCCATTAAAACAAAAAGAACATAGTGAATAACCATTGACACTACAATATGAAATAACCCAAAAAGATGCATTGCATGGTAAATATAAAAATATACATTTTTATCCCAGTAAAAAGGATTTTTTTTAATAAACAAGAAAAACCCAGAATTTTAAACTTGAAATTTTTCAAAAAAATCCAGATTACACCTTTGAATAGAAAAAAGAAAAATTAAAAAAAAAAAAACCCTTACCTCTTGATAATTCCATGCTGAACCCAACTCTTCCATTTTGTTTTTCTTCGATGAAGCAAAGGAGTGAAAAACCAAATAAAAAAAATATTATGAGAGGAGTTAACAAAGAGTATTTTGGTCACTCATTTTATAGAACAAAGACAAATAAATTCAAGAAATAAAAAAGGAATTTTTTTCTCACTCACACAACGAAATAGAAATAAGGAAAGCTTTAAACTTTTCAAATTACCAAAAATATAAGTTTATATATAGAGAGACTTTGATGAGATTCCCATTTCTTTTCTTATTTTTACATTAAACTCTTCCCACTATTTCAGGACTCTTGTCTCTTTCTTGAATTAAAATTCTCTTTCTTTCCTTCTATAACATTATTTGGTTTAAATACAAAGTTGGCCTTCAAACTTTTAACTTTTTTCAATTGAGTACTTAAAATTTTTTAAGTCTAAAGTAGTATCTATAATATTAAATTAATTTCAAAACGCAATACCAGCTAATAAGAATGTTACACATCTCTTGTTCTTATTTGATGTCGTACACTTTTTGAGTAAAATAAAACGAAGATAAAAAAAAGGGTTTATGTACCTAAGTGTGAAAAATGGTGTAATTTTGGGATCAATTTTATGGTTAAACATTATTATTATTATTTTATTTTCAGTTTAGTTACCTCTAAAGGGTTGGTCAATGATTAAGATTTTCCTTCTGTATTGCATTTTATATAAGGAAATAAATGGCTGTTGCTATTTATTTATTTATTTTTAATCACTTTCATTTTCAAGTTAACGCGGTTTTGCCCTTGTTTATGTGTCATCAGAAACGGTGGTTATTATTATTATTATTAAAAACAATTATAAAACACCTAATTATTATACAGGAGAACGTGAGTTCGAGTACATTGAAACGTAGTATCCTTTTATTTATAGGTTGAGGAGGGGTTATAACTTATAAGTTGTTTTAAGCATTATGTCAAAAAGAACGGATATAATCAGAACTTATAATTAAATTGTTAAATATATATATATATATATATATATATATATTTTAAAAATTAAAAACTGTCATTGATATTTAAACTATTAAACTAACTTTTTATTTTCCCATATTTTTAATAATTTTGTTATTAAAACAATGCTCAACTAATGTTGATATATCTTCTAGTGAAGTTAAATGAATTTGTTTTTAAAATTTTAGATTATAATTTATAAAATTATATTCATAAATTTTCATCAATAAAATTCTTCTTAAATGCTTATAGTTAAATTTAAAATATTTGATTTACCCATTATTTTTTTATGCTTCAAACTTTTAAATATAAACAAATTATGAAAATGATCATTTACGGCTCAAATGAGTTTATGATGGGACACTAAATTGTTGTTCTTTTATTAAAACACAAATATAAAAATAAGAGGAAAATATATATTTAGTTTATATGATATAGTGTGAACATGGGTTAAAACCTACTTTTCTTGATTTTTCTTTTAAAAAAAATATTCTCCCATTAATGATGATTCAAAAGCTTCTCAATTTATTTTATATTATCTACTTAGAGATGGTGCCCTTAGATTGCATTGTAAACTGCCCAGGAAGACCTTATAATTGCTTGCATCTTTAAATAATTTGATCTAATCTTCTAACATTTTAAAAAATAATTTTCTGATCGAGTCTTACTTCAATTAGTATAAGTATTGTTGACAATATAAAAAGATGTAAATTTGAGTGTACTGAAACACATTATCCTCTTATTTATGGCCTGAGGAGGGGTAGTGACGGAGCCAAAAAGTTTTTAGGGAGGACAGAACTAAATTGAATATTTTTACGATAGTAAAAATGTATTTTTATCATTTTAATAGTTTATATCTTTATGATTTTAAAAATATTAAATCAAATTTTTATCATTTTCGGAGAGAGGGTCAAAGTATAATTTTATCATTATTAATTTAAAAATTTATAAATTATAAAGAGCTTAAACAGAAAATTTTCCATTTTAAGAGAGGCTAGGGCCCCTGCTAGCCGCCCTCGACTCCGCCACTGGGTAAAAAGGAACAGATATGATAAAACCTATGTTGTTTAAATAATTTTTATTTTTTAATTAAACTAAGATTTTATAATTTCGAACTCAACAAGTGACTCCAGTGGAAAAAAGGATGTTTTCCATTTTAAGGGTTCCAAGTTCGAGCACCTATGTGTGCGTTGTCAAAGGGTTAAGAAAGTATGAACAGATACTACATATACTATGTAATCACACCAATATATTAAAAAAAATTATAATTTCCAAAAATAATTACCACCTATAATTGAAGAAACCTTTATTTAAAAGGAAAAAAAAGGAGGATAATTTTGAATAATCTTGCTAATTTCTAGCTAATATTATGGAGATAATAATATCTTTGACTCCTTAATTTGCCCTTAATTTTAGAACTGATAACTACTTACCTTTTTTTAGATCATTCTTATTTTATTAGGATTCTTTGTTGCCTTTTTTAGTTTATTATGATTATCTGTTGAATGGTAGGTTGTGGATAAATTCTTTATATAAATTCAATTAAACTCTGAGTTTAGACTAAAATAAAATAAAATAAAATTACAACTTGATTCAATAAAAAAACCTGAGAGAGATTTTTTAATTTTGATTTGAATTATTTAATTCTAATCCAGGCCTGATCCGGTTTAATTTGAGTAAAAAATACGTTCGATTTGGACCTAAAATAACTCGAAATTTGTAATTTAAAATGGTTTGTACTAGATTTTATTATATTAAAAAATTCGATTGATAAATCAAAATGATCCGAATTGCAAACAATTGATATCCTAAATGTTGTTGACAGGAAATGACCCAAAATGTTAAAATATATATTAACCCGATACAAAATCAACTAGTGATTCATTCTAGGTAGTGGTTGAGCCTCGAATTTTTTTTAAGGGGTCAAAATTAAATTATATATTTTACGATATTAAAAATATAATTTTATCATTTTAATAGTTTATATATTTATATTTTTAAAAGGTTAAATCAAATTTTTATTCTTTTTGAAGGTTAAATATAATTTTACCATTATTAATTTAAAATTTTATAAATTACAAAAAATCTAAATTAAAATTTTATTATTTTAGGGGGTCATGACCCCAGGGTACTACGCTCTGCCATTGATTGTATGGCATAGAAAAAAAAATCGAGAAATAAAAAATTAGAATTATAATATTTTGAACAAATTGGTACACAAGTTAAAAAATCACGATTACCAAAATTGAACCAAATTTTGTTTTTTTATATATAATTAATTTTACGTTATGTTTTAGTGAAAATAACTTTAAAAAGCTATATAAAAATATATTTCAAAAACAATTAATACAAGAATTATTATTATTTATTTGAAAATTATTATTTTTAAATATTAAATAAAAACTTTTAATTTTTAAAATAATAGTCAAAATTCCATAAAACAAAATATTATTATCAAAATAAAATCTAAAAATACAAAAAAAACCTAAAAATTGAAAATCTAAACGAAATATTTTAAATAATTCAAAAATATTTAAAAACACCCGACCAAACCCAGCCTAACTCTAACCTAAATCATGGCAGTAGGGCACAAATCCTTGTGTACATTCTTTATTCTCTTTGTTATGTTTAAAGTACAAAAAAAGAAAAGCGAATCCAAGCTCATAAAAAAGAACCCTAGTTTCTACAGTCAATGAACATGCACTGATGACTTCACCACTTATTTTATTTTATTTTTGTTTTTAGAAAATCCACATATTACGACAAAGTGGTTTTCGGCACTCTTTCACATGTCATTTTGTTATTGTATTCCCCCTTATTTACTCAAAATTTTAACGTAATCTTCAACTATCAGACCTTCAACCCAAGTAGATGTCGGGATCCTAGACCCCATAGGGTAGAAACGTTAAGGATTTGCGGGACGAGTTCGCGAGTCAAGTTTGCATGTTTTTAGGTGTTCGCAGGCAGATTGTGTGAAGCCAAATACGTGATACGATGAACATGTGTTAAATCTAAAACAATATATGTGTTGACATACATGAAACTTACCTAAAACTGTCATTTTTTTGAACAATTACCATATCTTATAAATATCAAAGACACAACAAAACACATACATCTCAATTTTTTTTAGGAAATATTTTATCATTTATTATTTATTATTTATTTTTTGATGGACTGTGTGAAGCTTGAACTTGCTCAGTTTCTCTGCAGCAGTGTTCAGGTAATCCATCATCATGCTATCCTACGCTCAATTACTGAAGTACTGCAAAGACAATGGGAGGTAAAGGGTTGTGCATGTGTTGGGAGAGGGTAATAGGCTGCCGGATGGTATGCCTGCATTGGCTTTTAATCCAAGTATCGGGTTGCACATTTTTTCTGTTCCGCCGGAGGGGGTTTTCAGCATTTTGCTTGATGACTGTCGTAGTATGGACTCAACATAGCTAGGTTAAGCGAGCTGCTGCTGTTTTCTTTCTTTATAAAAAGAAAACTTATTGAGGTACGAAACCACCATACCCTAAAAAACCATTAGCCAATAAGTTCCTCAATAATTATTTTTATAGTAAATTACACCCAAGGTTACTAAAGTATTAGTAAGTTTACGTTTTAATCATTTAACTTCAAAAAGTTACAAAATAGTCACCAAATTATTCAAAAGTTTTCATTTAAGTAACTAGGGTGTTAAAATCATTGCTATATGACATTCTTTTTTCGCACTGGTAGTACTAATCAAAAGTTTCCGTATAATGAAATATCTTTAAACGTTACAAATTTGTGAACCACAATCCAAATAGTTTTCTTATTCGATCTCTGAACTGGCTATCAGATCAATTTGGATTTAAAGTATCGGTTGTCGAATAATCGCTTTGAGCTTGCTAGCCAGACTTCAAAAAAAAACTTAACAGCCAAGTGACTTAAATAAAAACTTCCGAATAGTTTAATGACTTAAATGAAAGCTTTTGAATAATCCAATGATAATTTTGTAACTTTTTAAAATAGAATGACTAAAACATAAACTTACTAATAATTTAGTAACCTTATTAAATTTTCCATAAAATAATTATTATTTTAATTTACTTTAATGTCACTATTTTAGTGATAACTTCACGAGATTCAAGTTAATGGACAATAAATTTAAGGTTATTGTGATCCAGTCTCCCTTTTCATATTATTTATGTGGATTGCTTGGATTTTATATATTTATTTATTTGAAAAGAAGACAAGAGCTATGATGAATTTTAAATTACACTTGGTTTAAAACAAAGATGAAAAACATTTAAAAAGTATATAAGTAAATAAATAAATTAGGTATATCCTTAATACAATGAATCTAGTGACTTGGGAAAGTGTATGAAAGATTGTGTTTTGAACTTTTAATTCATTCTTTAATCTTAAACTTCATTAATTGGTCACTTGTGTGAGTTATGAGTTGACCCTTCGTGTCATCTTGGGTTAATAAATTTTAAATTTTAATTATTAGAACTTATATATATATATATAACAATTTTAATATACATGTTTTAATCATATTTGTTATTTTTAAGATACTGCTTAGAATTACACATAACTCCTTTCCAACTCATAAATAGGAGGATAATGCACCTCAGTGCACTCGAACCCACATTTTCCTACTTTAGTAATAATGTCCATGTAAATCGAACTAAAATTCAGTTGACGTTTTTATATAATTTATAACAATTCAATTGTAAATTTATTTATTTAATTAATTGTATTTGTGATTTTCTTTGTCATCTAAATTCATTTAATATAACAATGTCATACTTTAAATTTTTATAAGTTATGAAATTTTATATTAATAAAATGATAAAATTACATTTTAACTCATAATTCAATTATATACTTTCTCTATTAATATAGTTAACAATGGTTTTTTTTTTATGGTAAAAGAGGCATTAAAATGCCTTTGTCAATCTGTCTTATTCATCGTTTATCTTAGGATAATCAAACCTCAAAAAGTTACGAATATAAACACAAGGAATATCTATGATACGAATGTCCACATTAGCAATGTCGCAATTTCGTGCCAACCAGTCCACCACGACGTTAACTTCTCGTCGCACAAGTTGTAATTTGTAAGCTTCAAACTGCAGAATAATACTTGTAATTTCCTTGACGATGGTGTTTATGGATGCGCCACCCAAGCTTGCTTGAATCAATCCCAATGCCACCGAGCAATCACTTTGCACAACTATCTTTAGATACCCTCGAAGTTTTGCAACTTGTAATCTATGAAGAATCGCCCATAATTTCGAGAATAAAACCGTACTTTTCCCCACATACCTTTGGTAACCGATGATCCAACGCCCATCCGAGTTGCGTAAGATCAAATTATTGGATGAGAAAAAATCATATAAATACTAGTGGTCAAATGATTTTTTTTTAATTAAATGATTAAATAAAATTATCAATTAACTAGTTAACTAAAAATCAACAAAAGATTTTGCTTTACTCAATATGAGACTTTATAAATTGAATTAGAGATTAAAAATCAGACCTTTTCATTAGTTTATGCAATCATTTTTTAAAATTGATAGAAAAATGTTTTAGTTTTGAATCTCAATATCTACGACTTTTTTTTTATCTCCGATCTAAGATTTTTATAATATCAAAAAATAAAATAAGAATAGGGTTTATGAAAATATAAAAATGTATAATTATTAAAAATTCCGATCAAATTAGAATCATGAGTTAACCAGTTACCAATTTAATTTAAAAAAAATTAATATATCATTTCATTTAAATGATAACTAATCTTATTATTATAATATTTATTCTTTTTCGTATTTTTATATAATCATTAAATAAAACAATAAAAAATCGCACATCCAAGAATCAAATCCTGTGTTTATTAATATTTATATACAAATTTTTTACCACTTCACTTATAAAAAAATATTTATTTCCATAAAATATTTCGCCTATGCCGTGCGTGTCACATAATCTACAAAACAAACTATCCTTTCATTTTGTATATGGAACCAATTAGTTAGGCAACACAAAATGGTAAAATTTCTTCTATGATCCCTTGAAAAAATATATAATATTAAATTAATATAATAATGAAATTCTCTTTTGGCTCCCTTAATTTTTTCCTACTTTGCCCTTAATGTCAACAAATATTTAAGCAACACTAATTATTTGCCACTGCACTGAATCATTTTAATATTTTTTATTTAAAATATTAATCATTTCAAAGTTCGTAATTATTTCTTTCGATAATATTATTTTTAATGTTCGAAATTAAATTTTTTCATGCTGTTTCATTTTTTTAAACTATTGAGTGAGTAATATAAAATAATTAGCATATAATAAGCTATAATTATAGTTGGATAACAAAAGCAAAAGCCGTAAGATAAGGAAAAATTTTGCAGTGCATTAAACCCTAAATGCTTAACCTATAAGAGGTAATAGTGGCCTATATATGCATGATATAAAATTAAATGAAGAACGGTCCAATAAAGTGGCGACCAACTCCCCCTTTTACTATTTATCCCTTTTACTACTACTATTTTTTTTTTTCTTTTTAGTCCTAACGGGTAACCGATTTACCTGTCGACCCAATCATGTGGAAACCTCGAAAATTCAATATCATCTATCACAATGCAATTTATTATAATAATATCCCAACTTTATTCCTTAACTTTTGTTCATATGTTTTCTCCAATAGAAAACTAATTAGTTTTATTATTATTATTTTAAAAGTTTGATTAATTTTTTTTTTTGAATTTTGTAAATTGGTACTACGAAGCACTAAAATATGGAAGTTGTTAATTGAGTCTTAGTTCGGTTGGCATGAGTATTATTGTAATATATGAGGACGTGGCTTCAAGTACGTTGAAGCGCATTATTCGCCTATTTATGAATTGAGAAAGGATATGAATAATTTTAAACATTGTGTCAAAAAAAACATATATGATCAGAACATATATGAGATTGTTAAAAGAATAAAAGAAAAGTTAGACATAACTTATTTTTCATAATCATGATTTAAATCTTTTTACAATTTGAGATTTAATTATTTGATTTAGTTTGTTTTAATTTAGTCTTTTTATTTTTATAATATTATTAATTAGTGTGTTAAATTGATGAAGTAACAAGTTTCTTTTGTTGTTATTCAATCACATAGTTAAGATAATCTGAATTCCGATCAATTATTTTCAACCAATAATAAATTTACATGTCAGTTAAATGCTTAAATTTGTTTAAAAAATTTCATGTCATCAATTTATTGACATTGACTAAGAAATCTATTTGTGATAAAGCAACATTTAATCCCTAAACTTGTAAACTTTTTTTCAATTTAGTATATGAGCTTTTTTAGGTCCACGTTAGTCTTGACATTTGGATTCACATGCCACAATATCAATATGTCGTATCATCATATCTTAATGAAACCCAAGTCCATGGATCAAATTGAAAAAAAATGTCAAGTTCTAAAATTAATGTAGATCAAGAAAAGCTTTAGGGATCAAATTAAAAAAATTGTTAAATTCAAAGGTTAAATATTATTTTATCATAACCTACTAATAACATTATAAAAATTATAGTAAATTTATACCAGATTAAAAAAAATTCAAATTTCAACAACTATAACTATATATAATTAGATCGATATGCTTCATAATGCTTGCTAAGCCAAATGATGTTGTACGCCATATTAACAAAAATTGATTGAGCTTTAATTCGATTGACATGAACATTGTTACTAATGTAAAAAGACGTGAGTTCGAATGTACTGTACTGAAACGTATTATTCTCTTATTTATGAGTTGAAAAAAAATTATAAATAATTATAAATATTATGGTAAAAATAAAAGATATGATTACATGTTATAATAAGATTATTAATTTTTTTCATATAAAAAAGGTGGGGCTTTTTTTTGGAACAACCGTGTCCAAATCAGCACATGGGGGCTTAGGAACCGGTCATGTAATCATGTTCGAGCCATGATCGTCACGACACGTGTAGGACAAATGAAAAAACCGTACACAAACGAGCATTCGTGCCGTAGTTTACCATACACTTGACTTTAGGACCATTGGTAGGTCGCACGTGCCTCAGGTTTTCTAACCAATGAAACTTGACTTGTGTGTGTTGGCCTTTGCCCAAAGTGCTGTAGCTCTCAATTCCCGTCCACAGACTGCATTTGTCTTGGTTCATACTTCATAGGGGATAGACCGATCTAAATTTATGATAATATTATGGCGGTTTTCATGTTAAGAATCATATTATTTTTTTTAGGAAAATGGTAAATTTATTTATGTATGTAAGATCAAAAAGTAAATTGATCATTATGTTAAAAATTTTATTTATTTTTACTATTAAAAATTAGTTCATGTATGTTAAAATAAGGCAAATGTCGGTTAATCATACTAATTTTTAACAGTAAAAATGGATGTAAATTTTAATTAAAATGATCAATTTACTTTTGATTTAACTTATAGAAAGTAATTTACTTAATTTTTAAGTAAAGTTGACAAAATGTAACTTAACACCTAATATAGGTGCATCCATGATACTTCTACCTATCTAAATTCGAAAATTTTGATTCCATTAATTCAATTTTCAAATCTAGCTTGAGAGGGATGATAACACAAATGTGCGAAAGGGAATGTAGGAGCCTTTAATGAGAAAATTATGTTTTATTTTTAAAATTTATAAATTATAAATTAAAGTATTGGTAAAAATATAGTTTGGATCCTTAATAAATAATAAAATTATGTTTTAATCCTCCAAAAAATTATAAAAATATAAGTTAAGACATTGGTGAAATTGCATTTTAACACTTATGAAAATATATAACTTAATATTTTACCTCTCCAAAAAAAATTCTAACTTTGCTCCAACAAATGCAGTCAACTCAGAATCGAAATGATTTGAAGTTAAAATCATTTGAGTTTTAAAATCAACCCTAGATGAAAAACCTCAAATAAACCCTAACTCAAGAGGATGGAAAAAGTGTTTTATACAAAGATTTGTAAGAGAAAGAACTTTAAAAAGTTGTTTGACAAATTAAAGACAACAAAGAAGATGATAGTAAGGATACCTTGTCGGTGAGGGTAGTGAAAAAAAAAATCAACGTTTACTTGAAATCACAATGGTTTCTAAGAAGAACAATGAAACTAAAAAAACAAGTCATTGAGACCTTGGTAGGGTAGGCAAAAGTTTAGGTCTTGAGTTTCTCAATTTTGTGTTCATTTTTTTTTCTAATTAGATTCAAACATATTTTAATTTTTAATCTATCATGTTTCATATTTTGCTGGTTTTAGTTTAAGTTGATCGTACATATATTATTTATGCTTTATACTCTACCTATAATTGTATTAGTAAACTCCTTAAAAATAAAACATATAATTAAACTACGGTTTTTTAACTATATTTTTTGTATGATAATTTATGCATTCAAATCGTATTTGAAGCAAGGATGAAATCAGAAAATTGTTTTAACAGGAGCCAAAGTAGAGTTGTCCATGGGTACGACCAAGCCAAGCTCTAACAAAATTCTAGGACTGGTTGATACGCTCGGGCTTGGCCCAACACCAAAATGAACTTAAATTTTTACTCAAACCTGATCCAAATTATATATGCTAAACTAGAGTCCAGATCGATTCGACTCGTATTAAAGCCTACAGTATCGATACAATAGGGAATGTATCGATACTTGCTACTTGGTATCGATACGTTGGGGGAGGGTATCGATACTCAGGCAATTTTTTTTCAATTTTCAAAACATCGAACCTAAAACGGTATCAATACCAGACAGGGTATCAATCCTTTTGTGAAAGGTATCTAGGTCTCGCTTGCGTAAAAAAAAAAGCTTACCTGAGGCTCGACTCGTTTAGAAAACAGGCTTCATTTTTTTGTCTAAGCTCATATTTCGAGCCTATATTTTTATTCAAATACTCTCAATTTTCAGCGGACCTTCAAGCCTTGTCTGGTTACTGGCCCATGGACAACTCTAAACCGAAAATGAATTATTAACTTTTTGAAGGGGTCAAAGTATAATTTTATCATTATATTAATATTAAAATTTAAAGAGTTAAATGAGAAATCTACTATTTTTACTGGACCAACACCACTTCTTGCCCCTTACCTTCATCCTTGATTTTATGTATTTGAAGTACATATACTCGTATTGTATTGAGTCCCCACTTTGCCACACAACAAATCCATAATTCTCACCAAAAGAAAACAAAGGAACTTTGAAATTTCTGAAAATTCCAACATTGTGTCCGATTCAGCCAACCTCGTGCACCATCATGGTTTGAAAACTATTTTAACTTTTCAAGGCAAAGCAAAAGGGCGAAGGCCCATTTTCTTTAATTTGTCAAATGTTTCATTTTCCAAAAATAAGATTTTTTTTCCGTTTGACAATGTTGAGGTTGGGAGATTTTAAGGGCTTAAGACCTTGATCCCTTTGGTCTAGTGGGAAAATTTCATTAATAATCCTCCTTAAGTACTACCCATCCAATTGAAATCTTTTAATTATTCGAATAGCTGAAAACAATTATCTAAGACATTTTAAAATATAATTTCTAGCTTTAGCCCCTTCAAAATTTTAAGATTTTATCTTGAGCCCCAACAAAATTTCTGATTTCGCCTTGAATTCATGTGTAGGATCTTCCCTGGAATTATTTTGATTGGATTTGTTGATATAATTTTAACTTTAAAAAATTATTGTTCTCAAATTGAACCTGATTTTAGTTCAAATTTATAACATTTTGTGAGGAATGAAATCATTGAAGCGCCCTCTTTAAGCAACAACACTATTTGGTCAACACAAAGAACATTCCAATTTCATTACAGATTTAACTAAACATAACACATATTGGTGAATACGATTGGGCTGAAATATCTCCAATAATAATATACCCATTATTCTTCTTTTGGTATTTTCCTTAAAATAAACTTTTAAATAAAATAAAAAATAGTATTTACTTCATAAAAAGGTTGAAAATTGGGAGGATTTTTTAACTTGCATTCTATAATATACAACTAATGTGAAACCATAAAATGAACGGAAAAAACTATAATTATATCAAAAGAGAGAGAGAGAGAGAGAAAGGGTTATTGCCTCCCCCATTGTTTTCTAATTCCTAGAAAATGCACTTGACAAATGTGGAATTCAAAGTATACGTATATAGCTTGCATGATGAGTGGATTTGATGGTGAAAATGTTGTAAAAGAACAAGTGAAAGTGAAAGATAAAATTTAAGTAATTATTATTATTTTTATAAAGAAAGACAAAAAGAATATCTTTTTGGATCTAATTACGAAAGAAAAAGCTGTATGGTATGATGTTACATTTAGTTGTAACTTTTATCAATTTAATCTTTATGAAGTATTAATAAAATATTAATTTTTAAATGATGTTGGTGGGTCACATTTATCACCGTTTATATATATTTTAAAAAATAGCTTGAAGTATATATAAATTGTCATGTAAGCTGCTATGATTAAAAAATTAACGTTTTAAAATTTTAAGATTAAATTTAGTTAAAAAATAAATATTAAATTAATAAAATATGTAAATATTGAAAAACAAATCTGATATTATGCCAAGGAAAAGTGTTAGATGCGGTGGGATATCTTTAGGTCAACGAAAGTCATTAACCGATGTTCCATCTTTGGCCTTCCAAACAAAATTATTGCAATGAATTATGATCTTTTTCCCTTTTCAGACGCGTTCTTTTCTTTGACTAAAACGTGAGGGCCACCGTCAATTTATAGGTCGATTTTGGATCACATTAGATTTATTTATGAGACGAGTATTCGAGTTGTTTATTTAAGTTTGAAAATTTTTTGGAATATGAAGTGTTTGGATAAATTACAGGTTCAAAAAATAAATTTTAATAAAATATTAGTTTTGTTTAAAATGTGGATTAAATTTGAGTTTTGACATTCAAAGTTCGAGTCGAGTCTGTAGGGATAATGTCAAAAGTTCTTTGAGTAGCTAAAATTAAATTATAAAATTTTAGAGGGATCAAAATATAATTTTATTTTTATAAATATTTGTTATTTTAGAATTCTAAAAGGATTAAACTAGAATTTTTTTCATCTTTGGAGGGCCAAAGTGCATTTTTACCATTAAATTGGCTTATAATTTAAAACTTAAAGGGACTAAAATAATATTTTTTTCATTTTTGGAGGGGCAGGCCACTCTATCTAGCCACGGCATCATCCTTCTAGCTTGGTGGGTTTAAACAAAATTTAGGTTCATATTTCAGGCTGAACCAGTTTGAGAAAAAAATGTGTTAATATCATACATAGACTTGAACTCAATACACATTTTACTTAAATCTAAAATGGTTCAAAATATGAAGTTCAAATTTTGTTTAAACTCATTTATATTTATAAATGGTTAATCTAATCTTTTACTTAAAGAACTTTACACATATTATAAAATCAAAAACAAATTGAATTGGATTGAGTTCAAACTTTGAACAATAAAATTAATTTGAACATAACTCGTATTTTAAATGAGTTTAATTTTTTACTTATATTATTTTTTTCAAATTTAATATTTTTATTCCACTCTTTTAAAATATTAGACCAACCTCAAAGAAACGAATAACTTAATCTTTCAATAAAACTAATCAAAACGCTAGCTTGTAATAATTTCTTCTACTATTTTTATTACAAATCAAATAACAATATATTATTAAAAATAGTATCACTTAAATTATTTAAAAAATTTCATCACAAGAGAATTCTTTGATTTCTTTCCCAAAAATATATAAACGTCCTAATTTCGATAACTAAAAATATTGGGCCTTTTGGCAATAAAAAGAATGAGTAATTGGGCTTTATTCCAAAATTAATGTACCATATTAAATAGAAGCCCAAACTTCATAGTCAACATTGTTTTTATCTACTACTGATAAAAATTTCTTGAAATAATCTAATTATAAGTGTTGAGGGAAAGTTAACTTTGTCGGGAGAAATTTACAAAATATTGTTTGTTGAAAGTTGATAAACCCTTTAATGGATCAATATTATTCTCGATGAAATTTTATCTTTCAATCTTATCGAGAGCTTGAATGTTTGAAAGAACAATAATTTACCCAAGTGGTACTCAACTTACATTTATGCCTAATATGCAGCGGAAGTTCAAACCCCAATAAATGTAATGTTGAGGCATTGGCAAGGCATTTTGGTTATGTGAACCCATCATTTCTTCAAGCTTTGGACTTTTGGTAAAGTCAGAAAACAAAATCCCTCACTAAGAACATCACTAAGAACAATACCGATCCATTGAAGGGTCTATATGTTCCCAACAAATGACACTCTACAAATTTCTCCCATTGAGATTAGCCTCTCCTCAATGAAACGCTATTAACTTTCTATGTATTTTTTACTATATTATACAAAAACAAGTAACATTTTATCAAATCTTTTGATGAAATTTTTTAAATTTTATTAATGTAGACTTCATACAAATATATGTCAAAATCTTAAGTACAAATATAATATATAAATTAAACTTATTTATTGATTATGTCGTTCATTCGTGTTGTGATGATTAAATTATTTTACATGTATTTTACTTTGCATCAAAATTATTTGATTTAAGCTTCTTGAATAGACATGTTTATGGGTCAGATGATTTGTCCAGCTTGACTGATGAACCAAGTTTGGAGAATGATTTTTCATCGTTAACCTAACAGACTCAATTTAAAATTATATAATTTTAAACATATTTTTATGCACATTTAATTAAATTTAATTATTGTTGGAGCCCAATTTTGACCAGGCCGAACTTGAGATTTTTGAATTTATATTAAGTTTGAATTAATTTTAAGATTTATTTAAATTTAAATTTGTTTTGAATTTAAATTTAATTAAATTTTAAAATAATTTTAAACTTAAACTTAAATTTAAAATGTCCATATCCAATTACAAGGCCCACTTGGATCCAAATACAAACCCAAATTCCCTTAACCCATTACATGATCCAAAGCCCAATTCTTTCAACTCAGTAACTTTAAAATCAGACCCTAAATCTGATCCCCACATGCCTCTGCTGTTGCCCACCAACTTCATCTGCCACCACCTTACCCTGCCATCACCTGCTTCAGCCCACTGCATACGCCACCATAGCTGACCTGCAAAAGCAAAGAAAAGACAAGTCTTTAATGGCATACAAACAATTTAGCATGATTGTAAAATCTGGTTATAAAACCAGATTCATTTCATTGTAAAAGGGGGGCCTTTTGTATTTTTTGAACACCAAAAAAATCAATACAAAAAACAAAGCATTACATTTGAAACCAACAAGGAATACGAATCAATAGAACCAAATTCAGATTACAAAGCAAACTTTTATTCCAAAGGTATTACAATTATTTATGCATTTATTGTTTGATATAAATACATATGTATTCAGTTGTTTCCTAACAATAATTACCAGAGACGTTTAATGTATGCATGCATATTATTTAGTATATATTAATATACCTATTAACATATGTTTATTGCTATCATTATTATTATTACTAATATCCAAAACTTTTAATAAATAATAAATACATAATGCATAATAATAAAAGGAGTTGAAAGGCCGAACCTGACCCAGTCGCCGCTGTTGCTCCGAACGCTGCCCCTCCGATCTCACCCATAGATGCGAGGGGTGATTCAAACATGGTCGATCTACAAAAATAATATATTAAAAAGAACAAATGAAACAAATTTTAAAAAAAAAAAATAAGCGTAATGTAGATTTGTTTTTAAAAAAAAAAATAAATTGATTTGTTTAAAAAAAGAAGGAAAATAGAAACCTTTTCTCCCTTTTAAAAGATCTGTTCCAGATCTTCTTTTTTTTTTAAAAAAAAAAGGAGAAAATGACAGATAGGTTTAAAAAAAACGAAAAAACATTGAACTTTTGTTCTTTTTGAAGTTCGATTTTGAAATATCCGAGTCAGATCTATTTTTTGAAAAACAAAAAATAAAAAAAGAGAAGAGATCTACCTAGCGACAACATGGACGACGGCAGATTGCGGTGGCGGATGGTGGTCGATGAGGGTCGGCGAAGTAAATGACAAGTGGTGAATGGAGAAGGAAGCTCTCCATCAAGAGCACTTGACAAGAAAGAAACAGATTTTTTTTTATGAAATGAAAAATGGGGTTTAATGAAAAAGAAGCTCTCTGCCCATAGCACTAAAAAAGGAGAAAGAAACATTTTTGGAGAAATAAAAAATGGAATTTAATAAGGGAAATTTGCATTTTTATAGCAACATGAAACGCTGCAGTTTTGGGAGGAAATATTGGATTACATTTAAAAATTGGGCTATTTCTTATTTCGGTCTTTCCACATTTTTTAATTGCTTCAATTTCGTCTTTAATGCCATTTTTTAATTCATTTCTAAATTTACTCAATAGTTTCATTTCCTTTTTGATTTAATCCTTTAACATTATGAATGCACCAGATGCTACCACGTGTCAATTTTTGGCTTATTTCTGCATTTAGTCCCTGTCATTTTTAATTTGTTTTAATTTAATCATTAAATCAACTTTTATTTAATTACAAAATTAGTCCAATAATTTTTCTAGATTTACAAATTAGTCCTTTAAGTTTCGGATGCCTGTGGGGCTGCCACGTGTCACCTTTTTTGTTTTATTACACAATAGGTCCTTAAACTATCCAAAAAATATTTTGACCCCAAAACTTTATAAAAATTACATTTTAACCCCTAAACTTTTACAAAATTATGTTTTGACCCCAAAACTTTTCCAAAATTACATTTTAATCTCGAAACTTTCAAAAATTACCATCTTACCCCTAAACTTTCCAAAATTCCATTTTTAACCTCGATTTCACCAAAAATTACTATTTTACCCTCAAACCTTCCAAAATTCCATTTTTAACCTCGATTTCATCAAAAATTACCATTTTACCCTTGAACCTTCCAAAATTCCATTTTTAACCCCGATTTCACCAAAATTTACCATTTTACCCCCTAACCTTCCAAAATTCCATTTTTAACTCCGATTTCACCAAAATTTATTGTTTTACCCTCGAACTTTCCAAAATTCCATTTTTGACCTCAGTTTTGCCAAATTTACCATTTTACCCCCCGAACTTTTCAAAATTCTATTTTAAACCCCGATTTCACAAAAATTACCATTTTGCCCTTGAAAAGTCCAAAATTACCATTTTTCCCCCGGGTATTCAAAGGTCCCGTTTTTCAATCCCGATTGCGTCGCTTTTCTTCCTCATCATTATTTGCATTTGTCATTACGCACCTGCATTTTGCATTTTTGCATGTTTATATTGCTTCATATTTAATTTCTCTTATTAATTGCTATTTGCTATTTTAAACTTATTGTTCATTTTCAAAGTGATTTTAAAAAAACGAGGTAATGTTCCTCTCGTGTGAAAGCTTCGAGAAATCACGCCCTAACGTGTCGGGTGTGATTTTTTCGTATAAACTCACACGCGTCGAGTATCCTCTTTTAAGATTTTATACCTGTTAACTCCGAGATTCCAAGAACATCGTGTCCTAACGTGTTGGTCACGATTTTAATTCTCCGCGAAAATCGAAGTAAACGGGTATTCCATATTTGAATCTTTTAAACTACGTGTCCGAGGATTGCATTTTAAATTCAATACGAAATTTTTAAATTTTCAAAATATATATCTATATATCACAAATAATTTTAAAACAAAACGAGGCAATGTCCTTTCGTGTGAAGACCTTGAAATACCATGCCTTAACGTGCTAGGTGTGAGTTTCGCATAATTCATGCGATAGAATACTCTCTTTAAAATTTCCCTAAACGTCCTTCAATTTCGAAACTTCGAGAATATAGTGCCCTAATGTGTTGGGCACGACTTCTAGTTCTCATAGAGAATCGAAATACGGGGACAAATTTTTCTTAAAAGTTTGCCTCTGAAGTTATACAAAGCTTTCTAAAATAAACATCGGATTTTAAACTTCACTCTAATTTTCATTAGTTTTCATATAAAGACCCGAAAATAATCATGTGGTACCAATTCTGGGCGTACGAGGTGCGTAACCGACTCCTGAACCTATTTCTCTGGATTTCGAAGACCAACTTTTTAAAACATTTTTAAACATTTTGTGGTGATCCAATCACACCCAAAATAAAAGATTGGTGACAACTCCTTTTTACTCCCAATTTTCCAAACTTTAAAATAATTTTAATTTTTTTTTCTCGAAGCCCCGTTCTCGAGGTGGTTTCGACAATTATTAATATAAGCTATTGTTTTATAGGGATCATTTAAGTGGGTTCGATGGAACCCATGAACGCCCCTATTATTGGGGCTGTGATCTAGCTTAAATAAAATAATGGCATCCAATGGTTTAAATAAAATAGCAATTTGATCTAATTATATTATTGGACAAAATAAAACAAACCGATAATCTTGATTATTAAAACTTAAAATTATTGAATATAACTATTATATTATTTGGAGTGGAAAAATATACGTGTAATAACCACTCACGGTTTTTTTATTCCATTTGAACTCCTCTACCCCACATTTCCACTAATACCTACTTATTTTTCAATTAGTTTCAATTAGTTATTTTTAACTAATCCATTTTAATCAAAACAATTAATAGAGAAGTATTAAATATACACTAAATATTATGTCATATTTTAAAAATATATATAATTGAAAATTGTTGTTTTAATTGTTTTATATAAAAACATGAAAACACAAAAATATTATTTGAATTTTATTTATTACTTTAATAAAAGATGGTTTTTGAGTAATTTCACTTGCCGAGTTGATGTCAAGTTCATTCATGACATCAAAATATATATAAAGTTGTGTTATTGTAATTTAGTTTTAGATTTAGGTAAATCTAAAAAACAATAAAATAATAAAATAATATTATTGAGAGAGATAACTACGAATCCGAACGAGTTAATTTTTATGAATCATAAAATAGACATGTACCTTAATTCTACTAAAACATAATTTAAAAATATAATTTTAATAACTATATATAAGGTCTTTAAAAAATTCATATGACAATGTTTGAATAAAAGTGTTGATGAATTAAAATGAATTATAACTCAATTTTAAAATTTTCAAAGCTCGAATTTGAATCGATTCCCCTTCATCTATTGAAATAACTTGTTTTTATTATTTAAAAATAATAATATAATTTAATATCAATATTAAAACATCTTTATATTTAAATTTAGATACATAATAAAAATCATTCAAGTTAAATTTGAGCCGGACCCAAATGAATGGAGCACACTCAATGGTCGGTGACGGCCAAGCTAAAACCATCACAGGGAGGTGGGGGACCCACTGCCACAGTGTTAGTCGGTGATCCAAAAAATCCTCCACCTTCTGATTGGCCATCCAAATGCACACCAACCATCCACGTGCCAAAACGTGAGCCATTTGGAGACCTTCGCCTACCATTCTTACCTCAACGAACAATTTACATGCGTGATCGCCACCAAAAGAATGGTTGCTCCGGTTTATTTCCCAGTTCGTCCCGGTTCATACTGGTTATATAACAGTACCAGTAACAAAGCTGAAGCAACGAAAAAGAGAAATAACGCAAGCAAAAATTTTAAAGTTTGATAATATTTATTTTGATAAAGAAATGCCGATCTCTCGAATTGCATTCGGGTCTCCGGCCGAAGCCGTCCAAGCTGGTGCACTCAAGGCGGCTTTAGCCGAGTTTATTTCAGTGCTTATTTTTGTTTTCGCCGGTGAAGGCTCGGGCATGGCTTTCAGTACGTATCATACACTCTTTTTATATATAGATAAAAATGTCATAGTTGATTTTTTTTTGTTGTGTTTTGTACGTATCATGATTGGTATTTTTTTTTTTAGATAAGTTGACCGACGATGGCTCGACGACACCGGCGGGTTTAGTAGCTGCGGCATTGGCTCACGCCTTGGCGTTGTTTGTGGCGGTTTCGGTGGGGGCTAACATTTCCGGCGGGCACGTAAACCCTGCCGTCACGTTCGGTGCTTTCGTGGGTGGCCACATTACATTGGTGAGGAGTATTTTGTATTGGATAGCTCAGTTGCTTGGATCTGTTGTTGCTTGCTTGCTTCTCAAGTTCTCAACCGGTGGAATGGTAAGTTTAGAAAAGGGTCTAATTCTAATTTAGTCCCTCTATGATTTAATTTATTTTAATTTGACTTAATTTTGTCTTTATGCTTTTATTATGTTAATTAGTATGTCTAAATCTATAAGCAATTAGTTGTTGTTATTAAAGTAATAATGTGGAATTTTTAAAAAGAAAAAACAATCATAAGCGTTCGATTTATATGTATTATCGGTTGAACGTGATTGATTAGATTTTCATGTAACTCTGATTGTTTGAACAAATAACAGTAAAAAGAATCACATAATTTTAACGACAACAATTATCCAATGCTATAAATTTGGACCATCTAATAACATTATAAAAGTAAAAAAATCTAAATCGTGTCAAATTAAAGTAAAAATATTAAATCTCGAGTTTTAGCATTTGGTTAGCATGGATGATTGGATTTTTTCCTTTAACTATCAAGTACTTTAACTTTAGACCTATTAATAACATTATTTTTAATCGTTTTAGCATAGTAGGGAGATAAAAACCGCAATTAATTTCATTTCACGGTTTAACAAAATTTTCAATCATTTTTGGGACATGTTACGATACAGACAACATCGGCATTTTCCTTGTCATCCGGGGTAGGAGCATGGAACGCAGTCGTTTTCGAGATCGTGATGACCTTCGGCTTGGTTTACACCGTTTACGCCACAGCGATCGACCCAAAGAAGGGCAACATCGGGATCATCGCACCCATTGCCATCGGTTTCATCGTGGGTGCCAATATCTTAGCTGGTGGTGCCTTCGACGGTGCGTCCATGAACCCTGCGGTCTCGTTCGGTCCGGCCGTGGTTAGTTGGACGTGGGACAACCATTGGGTCTATTGGCTTGGTCCGTTCATTGGCTCAGCCATTGCAGCCATTGTATATGAGCTTTTCTTTATAGCCCCAAGTACATATGAAGAGCTCCCTAATGCAGATTTTTAAAATATTTTGGGTCTTTTCTTTTAGGTCCTTATGTGGTTTTCAATTAAAATGGGTTGAAATTTGGGTGGGTCGATTTGGTTTTTTTTTCTTTTAATTATTGTTTATTGGTTGCTTTTTTTTTTTAAATTCCAAGTTGTTTGTATTTTTTCGTTTAATTGTTGATTGGTATGAACTTGTTTTTGTTAAATCATTTGGAATTGTTAAAAAAATGCATTTAATTTACTTTTCATAATTAAAAAAAAACAAAAAATATTAGGTTTAATAGTTTACAGTGCCAATGCCACTATAACTTTTATATATTTATAGAGTTAATATATCATTTGATATATGAGTTTAGTTTTAATATTCAATTTGATATCTAAAATGAATGATTTTATACGACTGAATAAACATTTGACATGTGCTCTAGTAAAAAAAATATAAATATTTAATTAGAACAAAATAAACTCAAATATCAAATTAAAAAAACTCAAGTATCAAATTGAAACAAAAAAATATTCATTTTTTAGACCATAAAAACTTTTAGTGATCACGATACCTACCAACCCCTTTAGCATCGTCTTTTAAGTTTTCTTCTTATAATTAGAAGTGTATACGCATATATCCATATCCAAATATATATCAAATGAATATTTTTTGAATTGAACTTAAAAGCATTAGAACTAGAATCTTTTGAAAAGTATTCTCAATCTTTGGGTGGGGGTGATTTTATTAAATTTACTCCACTTTGTAATTTGATCTAGATTTAGTGCACGATACGTGTAATATGATTGGCATATCACTAGTTAAAATTATTTATAATAATATGATATATTACACTTTAAAAAAAATTTAAAGAAAATTTAGGTTTGAATCCTCGAAATAATATTATTAAAAAAACAATAATAAAATTAAAAAATAATAATTTTTATAAACCATAGAACCAACATAAAAAAACATCTTGATTATACCGAAAATAAAATTGCTTGTCATTGTCCAACTAGTTGAAATATGATAGTGGCCCCTTATATGAATTACTTTCATTTGTCCACTTATCACCTCTACCAAATAATTATGAATGAAAAGTCACATGCCACCAACCTAGGATATATATATATATATATTTAATTGTATAATTAAATTGATGTCACAAATTAATTAAGTATTAATGTAATTAAAAAATAATTAAAAATTATTTTTTTTGATAAAAAACAAATATTATTAAGAAAGTGCTTTTATTTTATTTTATAAATTTATATAAAATTTATAAAAATATTCACAAATTATAAACCCTTTCTTTTTTGTAAATTAATTACAAAGGAAATGAAACTTAAAAATCCCATTACATTTCTATAAGAATCAAAATAAAATATTTTTCATTGTAAACTTAAATTTATAATTTTTAGAAAAATTAAATTTCAAATTTATCATTTTAGGATGAAAATGTAACTTTACTATATATTAATTTATAACTTCTTGAGTTTTAGAAAGATTAAAACATTATTTTTTTTTTATTTTAGAGGATCAGATCCCTACTAATCTCTCTGGTGCTGCCTCATGAGCTCCTAAGCCTCATTTATTCTTTTACATAATTTTTTTTATAAATATATTTGATTTTACTTGCATCGTTATGTCATGAAAATTTTAAACGCGTTTATGTTTGACACTCACACGATACGATTGTATATTACGACTATGTTACTCGAATTTAAATGAACTTTTATTAACATAAGTATATATTTAATGAAAGCACATTCGCCATGTTCTTAGATCCCAAAACGTGATTGCTGATCATATTACAAGACTTGCGATATCTAATTTTCCAAGTCTATTCGTTTTTGAAGAACTTTCAATTTCGATCCAAAGACTTCTATTAGCTGATAAAAAAAGTTTACATAGGTCCTAAAATGTGTGTTTTTTTTTATCGTTTTATGCTATTGTTTTCTAATATATATTATAACAATACAATAAGGACCACAAGTCATAAAGCATAAGCTATTCCACATTGGTGGAAGCACCCTACAAATTGATGCTTGTTTTAACTTGCTTTTTAGTGACCATACCCTGTCCCATTTTCTTCACTATCCACTAATTGTTGCCTTATTTTTATCTTTTTCTTTATTTGTTATAATGAATCAATTCTCACTAAAACTATATGATTGAAGCTTCACCAATTGTACATGTCTTTAACTTGTTATCAAGAATCCAACCTTTCTTTTTTTATATACCAAGAACTTCTTTAAGCACCTATGGATTTTGACTCGAATCTGAAATCTGATCGATCAGTTTGAATTTAAATTCAAATTAAAACAATTTGATCATAAAAAGTCAGTAACAAAGATGGAATTAAAAAAATGAAGGAGGATCAAAATTAAATTATACATTTTAGAAGGTTAAAAGTGTAATTTCATTATATATGAGCTTATAATTTAATCATTTTTTGAAGGGGCAGAAAATTTTCATTTGAGGGGAGTAAAATTTTACTATATATTAACTTTTAATGTTAACATTGATGAGGGAATTAAAAATGCAAAATTTCCATTTGACCCCTCTCGAATTCGTCTCTGGCCAGTAATCTTAATTCAAAATAACTCGAAGAAATGATTCGAACTTATCTGAATCTGAAGTGAGCAGAATACCAAAATGATATGTATCTATAATTAACCGTAATGATTCAATCCGAAAATCTAAACATTAAAACAACTAGAACCTAAGATCAACCCAAGCACAAAGCTAAATTAAAGTAATGATTCATATTGATTCGACCCAAAACCAATATGGTCGTAGCTTGGCTTCATTCAAATTCCAATATTGGTTTCAAAATTTAAAATTCAAAGGAGTAATCTACATACATCCATATGAAAATTATACAAGTGATCACCTCAAAGGGAGATTTTTTAACAAAGGATTCTCTTTTTTTTTTTTTTTTCCTCTATGAGGACTTAAACCACACAAGCAAAAACACTAGGAAATGAACTACAACAATGATATATATAAAAAAGCTTAGAGAGAACCCCATTTTTGTAGAGGTTTAATTATTAGGGTTTATGAACAAATAAATTGAATAATTGATTATTAGTTGCTGCAATGAACACCTTTCTCTCTTCTTCTTCTTCTTCTTCTTCTTCTTCTTCTTCTTCATCATCATCATCATCATCATCATCCATCTTCCACAATGAATAATCCCAACTGAAATCCCATGAAGGAGAAGAAGCCATTGAAGGGCAAGAAAAGTGATTACAACAACCTTGTTCACTGTAATTTTCAGACAAAGGCAGCTTCGTTGTGTTTCCTTCAGACATATCAATGTCTTTCCATATTTCATCCATCGAGTATCCCTTAATATCATCGAAAATCGCCATTTTTGGACCACCGGTGTCATAAAAACTTACCTTCCCAGTACCTGATGATGGTAATGAATCGACTCTAGTGACAGTTGACGACGACGACGACGACGACGATGATGATGATGACGTGGATCGCTTCTTTTCTTGAGCTATTTTTCTCATATGAGTTCTCCAGTAGTTCTTAATCTCGTTGTCCGTACGCCCTGGTAATCTCCTAGCAATTCTCGACCACCTGCAATTATAAACCCTGGTCAGAACCCAAAATTTTCCAAAGAGAAACAATAAGGTCTAATTTTTCTTTTAGTCCCTCTATAATGTTGTAATTTGAGATTTAATCTTTTTAATTTAATTTGACATAATTCCATATGTTATTAATAGCTCTAAACTAATAATACCATCATTTGTTGCTATTACGGTCAAACTTGTGTGGAATTCAAGGGTGAAGCCAAGAATTGTATGATGGGGGCGAAAAAAACTTTTAATTAGGGGGACCAAAACTGTTTTTTTTTGTCTAAAATGGCTTAAATTATATTTTTAACATTTGAGAGGGGCCAAAATACAAATTTTCTATTCAACAAAGAGACTAAAAGGATATTAAATTGAATAATTGATATTATGATATTATCTATTTAAACCTATTAATAAATAAATTATGTCAAATTAAAGCAAAGAAGGGATCAAATCCTCAAGTTTCATGTCAAATTAAAGCAAAGAAGGGATCAAATCCTCAAGTTTCATCGTAGAGGAACAAAAACCTACTAATAACATCATAATCAAAACAAAACGAGATCAAATCCAAAATATTAACATATTTGAAGGACTAAAACCAGAAATAAACCTATTCCCCCATTTAGCATGAAGTTCAAGCACGAGCTTTTCTTCTTGGGGTGTCATCTTCCCTCTTTTAAGACCAGGGTGCAAATAATTAACCCATCTTAGCCTACAACTCTTCCCTGTTCGGTTCAACCCTACAAAACAAAACAAAAACACAACATACACATAGATTCATATGGTTAAAAGCTAAAAACCTCCATTAAAGAACTACAAAAAAGCTTCAAAATATATATAATCCTACCTATAATTATATGGTATCAATTTTTGTTCTCCCTCCACACCTTCAAATCAAACCTGAAACTTTGGCAATAAAATCCCATCGCCGGTCCCCAAATAAGTGCACAAAGTTCACCAAAACCATGTCTTCTTTTTCTGTCCATGGACCTTTTCTGCAGCTTTCATCTTTCACCATTTCCATTTTTGTTATTTTCCCACTTTTTTTCTCTTTTTTCTCTCTTAGATATGGTGATTTAGGCCTTACACTACTCATATATATATATGATGATATATTGTATGGTTTTCATCTGTGGGATGGTCATCTTTGTGATAGCAAGCTTAGCATGATGTGATGTCATTAGGCACTATAAGAAAAATTATTTATCTATGGTTGTAATCTTTTTGGGCTTTGCTTAATAGTTGGTGAGTTTATTTGATTGGATGTGGAGGAATATGGCAATGGAAGTTCCTAGATTTCTCTTTTGAGTGAAGTTTTGAGTGAATGGAAAAACAACCTTCTTTAAAATTAGTTAGAATTGTTAAAATCAGATCGATTAAATCAGAAATCAAAAGATATATTAGTTTGAATAAGAATATTGAATCTAATTTTAATTAAACCGTTCGAAATCACCATTGAATCAAGAACAAGAATTAATTGAATTAGGTTGACCTGATTTTTTTTACTTTTTTTTACACAATTTATTAGCCTAAGCGATTGAATCGATTGGAACTAGAGTTAATAGTATGATAGATTTAAGGGTGTATCTAGGGGGCTGGTAGGGTCCCGGTCCCTCTTAAAATGAAAATTTTTTCATTTAGACCTTTTAAATTTTTGAAATTTTAAATTACTATAAAAGTAAAATTGTACTTTGCCCCTCTAAAATAATAAAAATTTAATTTAATCCTTTAAAAATTTTAAAAATATAAACTATTCAAAAGGTAAAATTTCTATTTTTACTATCGTGAAAGTTACAGTTTAATTTCAGCCCCTAAAAAAAATTTCTAGCTTCACCCTAAATCAATTCTAGAATCTAGATAATTATAATTACTTGAGAAAAATAAAAGCAAAGTATAGGAAAAAGTCTTAAAAAAGCATGGAATATGGGAAGGCACTATTGAGGTGTCAAAGTAACTTTTTTCCCCTTGTAAGGAAGATGGAGTTGGATCTTATTATAAAAAAATTATTGTTAAATATTTAATTAATATATTAAAATTTATCATATTGACTACGTGAGTGAAAGAAAATATTGTATGTTAAATATTTTTTTAAACATTTGGTCAATAATAAATATAGGCGGTGTAATAACGAATTTGTATTTTAATATTATTGAACATGTGTTTGATCTTTCAATTTATAATTTATAATTATTTTTGTTTAAAAATGATATAAAAATATAAAAAAAATAAAAATATCATCGTAATAATATTAATTATAATTTTAAAAAATAATTTTATATAAATTTCAACATTATTGAAGGATCATGATATTCTATCGAATTTTCAACATGTTCGATATTATTTTTGTAAGGGTTTTGTCTGTCGACTCTACTGGTATGAATGACAGATGGGAGGCAAGTTTTTCTAGAAATTAAAAATTTACATATTTTTATATTTTATAATCTATAGAATTATAAATTAGTAATGGTAAAATTATATTTTAACTCTTAAAAAATGAAGGTTTTAATTCGATCTTTTAAAAAAGATAAAGACATTAGCTAATAAAGTGGTGAAACAGTATTTTAACTCTTACCAAAATTTATAACTTAATTCTGCCTCCTCAAAAAAAAAATTGACTTCAACCCTATCTATTGAGATTTCTAATAGGTTCATAGAGTGACTCTGTTCTTGAGTCAATTGGTCGAAATAACATGTTCATAAAACAATTTAAAAAGATTATGGGTTCATAGAACAAGAGTGTTTCTTGAGTGTTTGAGAAGACGAATCATGTGTAACATTTATCGTATGCTAAAACATGTTGAGAGTTTGTTCATTGATATTTAATTTAATTGTAAATATATTTTTATATAAATAAATACATTTTTTAATTAATCAAATTAATTTTGAAAGGGGAATTGGTTGCCTTGCTTTAAGAGCCCGTTGAAGTGGAGTGAGGATGGCCAAAGATTATCCTTAAAAAAATAAAGAATAATTTAACCGTTAATGATGTGGAAACCACTAAAATTATGGTCACTCCACTATAAAATTCATATCCCTTTAATTTAAGTCCAATCTCAAATATGATACATTTTTAAAATATGTCTTAATACATATATATATTTTTTAATATTTGTTTCGAATTAAAGTTGTATATGCATAATATCAATATTATGTATAAACTTTTCATATTTGTAAATAATTATCGAAATATATTTAAGTCAATTTATGTTTTTATTTAATATTTATAAATTATATTTTTTTGTATTCTTCATAATATTTTACAATTCATATTTAAGATTTGTAGTTATTTTTTTCTGTTTATATTTTTATTTAACATTGATTTTGTATAGTTTTCTTTTATTAAAATTTTAAAAATAAAGAAATTCATATTTATTATAGTATATTTAAAATTTCTTATGATTAAAAGTACATAATATACAAAAATAATGAGAAAAAACATTATAAATTTTAAAAACAAGATGAATAGAATTAAGCTTTGCTTTTGATTATTAAAAGCTGATCCGTATTTCTTGTTGAAACATTTTTTTCGCGTTTAATATTTTTATTTAACTTTTTTTAAGAATTGAAACAACCTAATGGCACAATTTATGTCATTTTCTTTAATTTTTTACCCGAGAAAAAACTGTGCAGGTGTTGTAATTTGATCTTATGTGTTTAGTTATATAAGCAGTACAAACACACTCCCTGCAAGAAGTGTTTGGCATCTGAGAAAATGGGCATGATAATATAAATAATTCTAAAGATAAGGTTTTTTGAAAAATTAATTAATTTTTCGTAGATCACACTGTTTCATTTTAATCTACTGATCTAGATTTTAATATATATTGGTGGCACTGTGGAAAGCACCAACATTTTGTCCTTATTTATAAAACAAAGCTCACAAAAACATTAATTAAACACTAATTAGGTACTAATAATAGGAAGAACAGATATTGTCCTCACCATGATTTTATACATAAATTAGAATGTTTTATTTAATAGTTAATTTTAAAGTTTGATTCATTTGAATCTTTAGACATCGATATGAAGGATTATTTTCTTCATTTTATATTAGTCTATAAACTTTAACATATTCTAATTACATTTTAAGCTATCGAGATTATATTAACAAGATCTTTTTATTACTAAAATCGTTAATTTAACCGTTAAATTAGACATGTGACATAATTTAAAACGAAATTTAAAAAAAAATGAATTTTGTGAAAATGGATGTTGTGGAAAAATTGGTTTTGAGATTTTTGTAGCTTTTACAGGAGCTTAACTGTACACTTTCTCTTTTTTTCGGTTTTACTTTGTTTTTAGTTTGTACTTTTAAAAGTTATGTGATGATGTTTTACTTTTCTTTTAAAAAAATATTTTAAATTATATCGTATAAGATTTGGGTCATTTAATGATTAAATTAACCATTTTAATAATGAAATGACTTGATTGATATAACATCAATAGTTTAAATATGTAATTAAAATATTTGAAATTTAAAGATCAATTTAAAATGAGGATAATAGTTTAAGGATAACTAATACAATTAACTCTTTTAAATTTATATTTAACTCATTACTTTTATCCTTTCATTTTAAAAGTTGTCACACTGATTTGAATCTAAACAGAATAGTGGAATATCCTTTTATATTTTTATATATTAGTTCCAATAATCAATCATTATAAATCACGATTATATTAAACTAAAAATACATTCCGATAGGGTTTATATGGTAAAACTCGTATCAATTCGAAATTTAAAATTTTTAAGTCATCTCATGTTCATGCTATTTCGGTTTTGGTAGTTAAGTATTTCAAATCGAGTCATCTTGGATTTAGGTTATCTCAAGTTTTTTATTTGTGTTTGACACTCGAGGTCAAATTATTCTTAGTTCGAACTATTTTAGGCGCGGGGCATTTTTTTAAGTTATTGCCCAAATAAAATTAAACAGGTTCAAATTGTTATCATTTAGTAATCAAATCGAATTGCGTCAAATTTGAATTCCGATTAATTAAATTAATTTTTTAATTTAATGCAAATATTTGATTCAGATTTTTCAAGTTTGGTTCAAATATTATGGTTCTATCACAAGTAGGTCCCTCGCGGACTACAAAATCTAATCTATTTGTAAGAAAATAAAGTCTTTTGATAAGGTTATTGCATCAACTTAACGCTTGTTGGTGATAGTGGTGATGGTGGTGGAGCATGTCTTTATTGATAAAATTCACTATATAAAATTCTTAATTTTCTCATAAATAATATTTAGATATAAATAGGAAGGTAGGATTTTAAGTAATATATATAAATTTTAAATTAAATATACTGGTAGTGGACTTGTACCTAATCAGCAGCCTAATCCCTTAAAATGAAAATTTTATACTTTACACCCTTTAAAATCTATAAAATTAGTTTGACCTCCTCAAAATAATAAAATTTTGATTTAATTTTAAAAACTATAAAAATACAAGATAATACAATGGTGAAATTGCAATTTAACTTTCATAGAAATACAAAATTCAAATTTGACCCCTGTAAAAATTTCTAGCACGTCTGTATATAGGGTTTGATTTGATAAGTTATTTTATATATAGAGGTTATTGTATTATTATTTTTATTATTGGATCTTGACCCACCTTATTTAAGTTATTTATGTTTAAAATTTTAACAAAGGAGGGAGAGAATTCAGGTTCAAATCCTAAAGATTAAATTTTTGAGAGGGGCAGGGACAACCACGAACAGGGGTGAAGCTAAATTTTTTTGTGGCGAAATTAGATTAAATATTTTTATGAGGATTAAAATATAATTTTACAGTTTTAATAGTTTATACTTTTATAATTTTTAAAGAACTAAATTAAAATTTTATCATTTTGGAGGTCAATGTGCAATTTTACCATATACTAATTTTAAAGGACCAAAAGTGCAATTTTAAATTTTAAGAGGGGGCAAGCCCTTGCTAGCCTACTCCTTGACACCACCTCTTAGTCTTAATCACAAACCCTAAAAAAATTAATCTTTATAGACCGTAAAACAGACATGAAGAATATTTTGATCATACAAAAAAAAATAACAAAACGAAATTTGTGTAATTTAAATATATTTTCAATCTAAAAAAAAACTTGAAAATAATATGAATAAATCTAAATATGCTTGTTTTAATCATTAATAAATACGAATGAATTTAAACAAAATTTTAAACTTGCATTTTAAATTAGACATAAATAACTATATAGCTTATTGATATTGAATATAAACACGACCCGAATTCGAATTTACCATAGCCATGGTTGTAAAAGTGTACGCTTTGTTCGAAACATTCCCTTTTAAGGAACGATCCAGAACCTGTTAGAGGCGGCATAGTTATGGGTGCCATTTAATTGATTATCAAATCCAAATACTTGGGCCCATTGGACAGCAAATTTGACCCATTAATTCATTTACTATTTAAAAATAAGTTTATTATATTATTTGATATCTGAGTTTGATGGTTTTTCAATGTGAAACTTATATTTGATAAAAGATATACATTTTGATATTGAAGATAATAACGAATATTTAATTTGAGTTTTAGAATTGATTTGATTAAAATTAAATTATTATAACATGTTTAGTTGGATATAATATAACCCATGCATTTCAGCTCTATTCAATGAGCCCACCAGAAATCATTATTTAGTTTGTTGTAATAATAGATTTTATGCCCAATGGAATGGGGGCTCTATTCCAAGACCAAAAGATAACATCATTAATTTTAAGTATCAAAATGTATAACTTTTATCAAATATAGGTATCACATTGGACCAAAAAAGCAATACATGTATTATATTAGAAAAAATTTTGTCAAATTCAAATTCCAAATGACGTGTTAAGCTTTTAAAAAATAAATTTCTAATTTTTTATGTAATAGTTATGAATTTTACAATTGAATTTAAATATTTTACAATCTTATTCTCCAAGCTTCAGTCTTTTTTTTTTTTATTTCTAGAAAATTATTTTTTTATTTTTTTAATTTAAAAATATATCCAATTGTTAATACTATTAAAACTCTTTTGTTAAATTTGTTTGTGTGGTATTTTGGAATTAAAAAGAAAATACTCACTTGGTAACTGTATAACAAAAAAAATTATGTTGTAACGGACCTAAATTTAACAAAAAAATTTAACGATTTAACAATTAAATTTGTATTTTTAAATCTGAGAAATAAAGAAATTGAATTTATAAGAATAAAATTAGGACTATGTTCTAAATATACAAAGAATACATGGATTTATGGCATAATTTAACCATTTTAATTATTAATTAATTTTGTGGGGTGTGCCTCGCATTTATCGGACAGTTTGCAAGCACTTAACAAAGACAGAGGCAAAATATTTTAACCGATTTAGCCCTTTAAACCTAACCTATTTAAAAAGGCCTTGTATCCCTATTTCAAAAGGCAATTAAAGATGTAGTATTACATAGCTTTTCTTTTGGGGGCAATAAAATGTAATCGCAGATGAGTTTTGGTATGAGTTTTAATGGTAATTATCGAGAGAATTTCGTACCCCTTTTGAGAGAACTCTATCAGAGTTAGGGTTTTAGGGTTTGAGTTTGTACATTTAGGTTTATTTTCTCCATATTATACTCTCGTTTGTTTATTCATTTAATGAAAAGTCGATGCCTTCTTTGCCCATAGTTTTTATTCTCTTCGGATAAATTTTTCACGTAAAATTTGTGTGTTTGATCTTCTTTATTTTCTATTATATTGTTTATACGAGTTGATTCCCGATAAATTTAAACTCGAACTTATTTTATTTATCTTAAATAAATTTAATATGTTAGAGTCAAACAAATAACCCGATTCATCAATAGATTTCGAGGATAAAATATAAACCATATAATATATGGTTTGGTTTGGGAAGCATCCAAAAGATCACTTTCAAGAGAGGAAAATCAATATCTTTGAAAAAAAAAAAAAGCAATGTTTAATTTTCTCAGCTACTTTATGTATATTTGATTAGATTGAAATTCTAGATAACGAAGCTTCTGTAATCTGGATAAACTACGTACGTTACATAATGTAGTTTGAAAGTTGAAATTTGTAATAATAAAA
Source organism: Gossypioides kirkii (assembly GCA_005610355.1). Lineage (NCBI taxonomy): Eukaryota > Viridiplantae > Streptophyta > Magnoliopsida > Malvales > Malvaceae > Gossypioides > Gossypioides kirkii. The sequence goes on along the minus strand of CP032255.1, from coordinate 42,519,928 downwards.
ATAATAAATAAATTCAAAAAAAATGGGCGAATAAAATTGATTCAACTGATCCAGAAGCAGTCGAGTGGAATTTTACCACCTGTAAAGTTAAGAAAACCTTTTTTTATTTTTTTCTCTAATTATTGTTTGGTTGACTGAATTGCATATGGGTTTTCGGCTTTTTGCCGGCACAGGAAATAGCTCATGTTTACACTTACTTTTGTATTATTATTTTTAGTTTCAGAGTTGAACTTATTTTGTCTAAGATTTATGATGTGATTAGTGTTTTTAAAACATGATTAGATTAATTGGTTGGATTGAGAAGTTATTGATATATTGATTCAAAGAAAGGAGTTGAATCGAAAATTGTTCGCACAGATAAAAACAAAAAACTAAGACAAAAATCAATAATTGAACTTGTTTAACAATTTGTTTTTTGTATTAATTTTTATGATTTTTTAATCATTCATTTAATGATTGTTAGTCTAGCAGTTGAACCGATCAAACCGATTGAATCAATAACTAATAATCTGAGGGGTTCAACCATTGATCTGATTATTTGAACACTGATCCCCGAGGACAAATGATCGATATACCCATTCAAAGCAATTTACACGAAGGATTGCCGTTAACAAAATACGTCATTTCTTGATATGGAACCTAAAAAGGGGTTGTGCGTACCGTCGTATGAACATCAGATGTTGGATATCTTACATTGAGACTTGTTAAAGTAATTCAACACATTGTTGCATGTAGAACAGATTGTGGCTCCACTCGAGAGATTTCCATGAGTCCTCAAAAGAGGATGCTTCCCGAAATAATTTTTATCCGAACATTAACTAGTCATGATGATCTGATTGAACTGGAAGAAGTTGTAGGTATTATTGTGAGGCAATCTATTGGAGAATCACATCATTAAACTTTTATATTATCCAAGTTCATGGGTCAAAATGAGTTTAATTATCAAATTCAAATACCAAAATGATAAAAGATACAAATACCAAAATAGGCTTAATTGTAAGTTTAATAACCAAAAATTATAATCATCTCATTTAAAATAATCAAAACTTTTTTGTCAAAGAGTCAAAGGAGACAAAATAATCTAATAAAAATAATAAAAAATAAAATTCATTATATACAATGGATTCAACTCGATTAATAATTTTTTTAATTTTTTTTAAAAAAATTGGTAGTTTTTAAACTTTTAGTTTCTCTAGTTTTAATTCAACTGTTTGAAATCATTTTTTTATTATTTTATATTTTCAAATGTATGATTTTGATAGTATATAAAATAAATATTAAAATCAATATAATAATATACGCGTCAAATTCTAGAATCCAAGAAAGAGAAAATAAAAAGGAAAAAGAGGTGTGAAAATAGAAAAGTCGCCATTGAAGACCGCGTTGATTTACTAACAAGTAATAAGCCTTAGAGTGCAACAATCAACAACCACCACTACTACTACTAGTCTAATTTCTGTCCCTTTCTCAGAATTAATTAATTAACTTTCTATTTATTTATTTATTTATTTTGCCTTAACTAATTCTTTGCTGTGCTTTCACATAAAACACACACTGGATTTGGTTCAACACCTCCCACGCGCCATGGATTATGTGGGTTCCTACACTAAATTTCGAAATAAAAATAACATTAATTATATTAATAATTACTCGATTATTAATAATTTTTGTATTATTTAACTATAAAAAATTATAAAATAATTATTTAATTATTCAGTTTTATTTTTTTGTCACCAAATTATATTGGATTTCTGGGTGTTTTTAATTTTAAAAAAGATAAGTAAATTGTTAAGTAATCATTTTATAATTTCTCATAATTTGATAATAAAAAAAAATTTAGTAATAGTTGAATCATTAGTAACTATTAATGTATTTTACACATTAAAATATTGACACTCTTGGCAAAGGCTAAGGCCTTAGGCCTTGATGCATACAGGTACAAGTTTCATTATATGTACTTGCGCATGTGTGGGTGTCCATCTCCATCATGTGCAATTGTGCATGTGTGAATTTTAATCTGGATCATTTTCAATTATAATTCAAAGATCAAATTGTTAATAATTTTATGGGTGTAAATGTGAAATTAATGTTCTCAAGCTACTTGAGTTTAATTTAAAAAAGTTTGAACCCAAATTAATCGTTATCAAATCAAAATTGAGCTTAGTAACACTCTGGTGGAACGATATACAAGTCTTATCAAGCTTCTTATTATATACATATATATTTAATTTTTATAGCATTAATTTATGTAATTTCCTTTAATATATATTAATAAACTTAAATTTAATTATCGAATCAAGCTCGAGTTTAAATTTAAATATAAAATTTGATAAATAAACTTAATTTTAAACTCAAATATAATTATATCTCAAATTGAACTCAAGCTTAAATGGATCTCGAATCAAATATTGAGTTTGAGCTTGCCAATATGTACACCCCTACTGAAGCCATTAAGGAAAAAATAAAGGAAAGTGTGACACGAGCGAAAGGCGCGGGTGGGAGGTGAAAGTGAACACTGAACACAGTAATTAAAGTCATAAGTGTCTAGAATTTGTCAGCTCCTTCTGAGCTGCCTCTCTCGACTGTTTCTCAACTTTTGCTCCGCTACGCGGTGACGCAAACGTGGTGAAATGACGGCTCATATAAATTTCCAATTTCACCCTTCAAATATCTACATATTTACAAACATTACCCAACACGCTTACTTCCTTAACCCCCAGGTATCGCTTCGACAAATCCGTCATTTTAACGCATCACACTACCCAATCCTACCTATAAATACACATACAAACCCCATCACCCTCAAAAACCATCCAATTTCCAGTTTTAGGGTTTAAAGAAAAAAGCACAGATTTAGGGTTTATCAGTGATTTTCAAGGTTATTTTCCAATGAAGAGAGACAGAGAAGATAGAGAAATCGAAGCTATGGCAATGGCGAATTGTTTGATGTTATTATCAAAAGTTGGCCAAATCGATCCACCAATGCATAATACTATTCATCAGCGTGGAGTTTTTGCATGCAAGACGTGTGATAAACGGTTTTCATCTTTTCAAGCACTCGGCGGCCACCGTGCAAGCCACAAAAAGCCGAGGTTTACGGACGCGGATCTACCGGTTTCACCTAAAAAGCCTAAAACACATGAGTGTTCGATTTGTGGACTCGAATTCCCGATCGGTCAAGCTCTTGGAGGTCATATGAGGAAACATAGAGTTGTTTCAAATGAAGGAATGGTGGTGGCTCGGCCGGTGACGGAGAAATTGAACGGCGACGACGCAGATGATGATGGTGGTTTGTGCCTTGATCTGAAATTGGCACCTTGTGGAATTGATTTGGATTTGAAATTAGAGAAGGCGGCGCCCCCGCCACGGATGCCGCCGGTTGTTCATTTGTTCATATAGGAATATTTGTTTCATTTGTTTTTTGATTGTGTAAATCATGGGGTTCATATTATAAACATGATTGATTCTTTTTATATTAGTTTATAGAGGAATATATATTTATACTTTTGTAAAGAAACCATTTTGCTATTGATATATTTTCTTTATAATTGTCTTAATTCTTAAAGTTTTAACAATTTATTTTTATTTTTAAATGAGTTTTCCAAAAAAATTAATTCTAATAATATTTGCTCTTTTTGATAAAATGACTATAACCATCTCTAGCCCCTTCTAACCCGTAAATAAGAGGATAATATATTTCAACACACTTGTGAAACAAATATAAATATTATAAGTGTTTATGAAGATTTTTAAAAACAATATATAAACCAGTGTAGGGGGGAGACCAAAATTTTTTTTATGGGGTCAAAATTAAATTATAATTTTTACGATAGTAAAAATATAATTTTATTATTTTAATAATCTATATTTTTAATAATTTTTAAAAGATTAAATAATATTTTTATCAATTTTAAAAATTAAAATATAATTTTACCTTTATTAATTTAAAACTTTAAAAGATTTTAAAAAATTTAAATAAAAAATTCTTCATTTTAGAAATATGGGGCGAATAGCTACTCCCCTGAACCGGTGAGAAAAATGAATTTGAAGAGATATTTTATGAAAAGAAATGCAAAGATATCACCTTGAAAGGAAAACGTGTGGTCTTACAATAAAATAACTTAAGACGTGGTATTGTGTGTGTGTGTGTGTGTGTTGGGGTCGTTGAAATTAGGTGACAACAACAATGCGTAAATAAGATAGCGGGAGTAGCACACCATCTATTCATGTAGTTGGTAGGTTTGAAATTGTATTAATATGAATGATGTTTGAATTGGATGAATATCCTTCACATTATTTATATTGTAAATATGTGTAAATTGATTGAATCAATAATTTAATTAAATTTTTATTTTTTAATTAGATCAATTGAATTGTTCAAATCAGCAAATCGATAGTGTGACAAGTTCAATCATAGATTCGGTTTTAAAATTATTGTTTAATATTTCGTATATGCAATAATGTTTGAACGGGAACGAATCGATCGATTGAACTAATTAGATTGAGAATAGATTATGATAGCAATTCGAAGAATGGCATTGAATTGAGAACTGGTACGAACCGGTTGAACAGATTAAAATGTAGGTTGGAATTCGGAATATAAATGAGACACTAATGCTCATAAGTTATTCAAGTTTGATTCAAAAAAATGAATTTGGTTTTGTAATTTTTAAGCTGAGCTTCGATTATCAATCAAGCTGAATTTGAGCTTAATAATACTCAGGTTGAACGGATCGTTTGCTTTATCAAGATTTTCTTTTTTAATATGTATTTTAATTTTTTTATATTACTAAATTATTCTATTGTCCTTAATATATGTTATTAACCCTAAGGTTAATTGTCGAGCGGAGCTCGAGGTTGTTAGTATTCGGGTTTAGCTCGACTCAATTACACTCTTAAACACAATATTATTTGGTGTATGAATTTGATATATATTTTTTATGTACAAATACAATTTACAATTACAAGTAATACATTTGTATAATTATAATTAAACTAAATTAGTACAATGCATAAATAAAATTATAATTATAATCAATACATTCATACAATGCATAAATGAAATTACAATCATAATCAACAAATTCATACAATTATGACCATAATCAAACTATTACATGCACAAGAGAATGAATTAATACTCGGAATATATTCAAATAGGGCCCAGGCGTGGTAAAACTTAAATCAGAATACATGTACACGACGAGATCCAAGACCTTAGTTTTTATCAACATTGTCAAGGCCTCATTAACAGTTTGACACCTTTTTTAATATTGAACCTATGCTTTCTTTTTTCAATGCGGTACTTATATTTTTCAAAAGTAATATATTTTTGTAGCTAAAGGTAATTAATAATATCGAGTTTTTAATGTTTAATTTGAATTTAAGATTGATTGAATGAAAATTCACAATTATTTAATAATATTAATAATTAACTTTTATCAAATCAACTTTAAAACTCGAAAAAAAATCACATCCATCATATTGTGTTCAACAAATTAAACATAAAGAAATTAGCAATTAATACTTAGTTTATTCTATTAACAAAATTATGAAAATAAAACCTATTAATACTAGCAATTAATTTTATCATATCAACCCTAAAACTTGAATTAAACACTAAAAAATCAAATTAATTTATGATAAATACAAGTATCACATTGAAAAATAAAAATATACAAGTACGGCATAAGAAAAAGTTCTCTAACTTGGGTACTTAATGATATATTGTGCATTTTAAATTTAATTATTTCTAATTTAAGATTTTTTTTAAGTTTATAAATGTAATTACAATTGCAAGTAATATATATCCATATTGATTATAACTAGAATTAAGTATTATATAGCACAATTGAATTGGTCCAAATATATCTAAAGTCAAATTAATAATAATTTTGGAAAAGACTTACATAATGATTTTTACGCCAAAATAAATTTAAATTTAAAGATAACCCATATATAATTTACGCTGGAAGTCAAAGTCAAATAGCTTTATAGACTAGATAATTTATGATTTTTTTTTTTGTAAATAAAGTAAAGACTCCTATATATTAGGAGTGAACTTCAAAAGAAACACCAGTAAATTGCGTCCAAGTTCTATCCTCTTCCAGCAGACGTGACACATTCGGTGGCGGATAACGGATAGCTTGCCGCTTATTTAAAGGGGCTGTTGCTGTCTTTTATATACAACTAAATCTAGTATATATAGAGCTGATCGTAGGATTAAGTTTGGGTTGGGTTTCAATAAAATTTTAGATTCAAGTGTTAGGCTCGAACCCAGTCCGGCCCGAAAAATGGACTTAAAATTTTATCCAAATCTGACTCGAATTATAATAGTTAAATTCGAGCTCGACCTGGTTCGGCCCGTATTAATTTTTTAGATTATTTTATTACATACAATAAATTTAAAAATATATATAATATATCAAATACACTTTAAAACATTAAAACAAACATTAAAAAAATAAATTTAAAATACATTAAAAAATTTTATTATTAAGATAGTTGCAAATAAATTAGTAAAAAATTAACAATAAAACATAAGTTCTACAATATTCAAATAATATTAAAAGACAGTGAAACAATAGTAAAAACGCATAAAAAAATAACATCCAAACAACAAAAATAACAACCAAAACAGCAACAAAAATAACAACAAACAACATTAAAAACAACAAAAATAGCAACAAAAATAACAGTAAAAACAACACGAAAATAACAACTAAAACAGTAAAAAAAACACCAAAACAGTAAAAACACAAAAACAGCAAAACAAGCAACCAAAACAGTAAAAAAAAGACCAAAACAATAATATAATTTTTTTATTAAAATTGGTTAATTTATTCGGGTCAGGCTCGGGCCAAAAAACTCATATCCAAGGCTCGGCCCGTTTAGAAAATGTGCCTCGTTTTTTATCCAAGCCTATTTTTCGGACGGGCCTTTGGGTCGGATCGGGTGGCCCGACCCATGATCAGATCTAAGTATATATATATATGTATTATCCGCGTTTTTAAACCGGAGTTAGAACAGTAATAGTGTAACATGCATGTGCTTGAATCGGATTTGGAACAGTGATAGAGTACAATTGAGAATTAGAATATATGGTTGAATTTAGAAAGGTTTGGAGAAATTAAGAATGTATTAGTAAAATGTGAGAAAATAGGAAGGACTAAATAGTAATTTATCCAAATTAAATTATGAGTCATCATGGGAATTAGATTGATTGAGAAGAGGCAAAAGAGTAATTTGGTGGAAGATATTTTTGGAGGCAATGTTTTGGGTCAAAGTGTAAAGTTGGAAGGCCAAAGGACTAAAAGTGAATTTTACCATTATTAAAGAAAGATATTTTTATAAAAAGAAATTGATAGAAAAATATAGAGAAATGAAGAAAAAAAATGATGAAAAGGCTATAAAAGCCATCAGTCATGGTGCTTCACGTTAGCCACCATTTTTCCACCATTTCAACTTTTACTTTTCTTACAAATTAGTCTTTTCTCACCAAATACAAACCAATTAAGCTAGTTTCTTCCAAATTTCTTCAAGATTAGTGAATAAAATTAACAGAGAAGTGTAGTAGCTATCCAATTGTTAAAAGAAATGCATCCATACTTGTCTTGGAGGAGAAATAAAATGGGAATTAGTGTTGAATACAATTGATTAAGGTAAGAAAGCTAAACTCCTCTTTAAATACATGTTAGTTTTGGTTTAGAAACATAAATTATGATGTGTTAGAATGATTCTAATGTGAATATATGTGTTTTGTATGGAATTGAAGAGAAAGAAAAGAAGAAGAATGAATCAATTGAAGAGAAAGGAAAAGAGAAGATCAAAGAGGGAAAGGAAGCTTCCTACAAGAGTTGTAAGTACTACAATTATTAAAAGGATTAGAATTAATTAAATTAAAGTGTTTATAATTTTAACATATATGATTAATTATGATAAAAATGATATGTTTAATTATAAGTGTTGATTATGTGTGATTAAATGAAATTTAGTGTAAAGAGACATGAAAAGGGAAGCATGTCCATTAAAACAAATTGAACAGAACAGAGGACTAACTTCAAAAATTCACCAAAAATTGTATAAAAAGAGTTAAGAGTTGAATTAAATATTTAATTAAAGATTATTGAATTTAGTTTCATATGGAAGAAATGGTGAAAGAAAATGAATTTTACATTCTGAGATATACTAGTTTTAGTATAACAAGGTCAGAGTGGATTCAGGTTCCCCTGTTCTAACTTTGAAAAATCATAGAAAAATGTATAAAAATTATTAGAGACTGAAATTTATATGGTTTAATCCTTAATGAGTCTATTTTAAAAAAAAAAGACGAGAACATTTTTGGATTTCTGTACTAAAAGATAAATAATTTTTAGTAAAGAAATGTCGAAACTGTTAGGCAGCAGAGAAGGGCTAAATTGAAAGAATTTACTGTACAAAATTGCTAAATTAAAAATTCTGAAATTTTTATAGTAAAAATATATTTGAGTCTAGTTTCAAGAACATTAAGCGGATATTAATTTCGAATTCTTTAGTTCAAAATATAAATAATTTGGTGACTGTGACGCAAGTGAACAGTTTTGAAAATTAATGTGAAAATAAGAGTAAAGAGGTATATGAGGATATATATGTGATGAACAATGTATATGTGAAATATTATATGTTTAATTATAAATATTGATTATATGTTAAAATGGTGATATTGTGAAAGCCATTGAGGAAATAAATGTGAGAAATACGTGATTATGTATATGTGATGAAAAATGTATATATGATGTATAAGTTGTGAATGATTTGTGATCAAAATTGAAAGTGAAAGTGAAAGTGAAATTGAAAGTGATATGAATTATAAATTGAAAATCCCTATTAACTAGTCGGGCTGAGTCGGATATAATTGGCATACTATAGGATTGGAAGAGTTCAAGGATACTTCGACCTTGAGTCGATGAGACACTGGGTGTCATTATTTTACTTCGGATAGATTCGATGAGGTATTGGGTAACACTTTACTTCGGCTAGGCTGATGAGACACTGGGTGTCACTTTATTGCTTCGAACTATCCGATGAGGCACTGGATGCCATTCTGGTGTGTTTGGTTGGATCCGTGTATCCACCAAGGTCCGAGTCTTGTTAATAGGGTAAATAATGTGAAAAAGAAAGAATGTACAAATTATGACATCGAAGTAAGCGAAATGATAATCGCATGAAAGGTAAATGTAATTTATGTATAAGAAATCAAAGAATGATAAAACTAAGTAAGCTAAGAGATTATAATAGCTAAAATGTAAAATGAGGAAGAATATGAATGAATTTAATCGAACTTGAACTCAAGTAGCTCGAATTTAAAAAGTGTTCAATCAAAACTCAAACTTAAATATGAATAAACTTAATCGAATTGGAGTGTAAAAATTAATAAACAAACTTAATAATCAAGCTAGAAGTCAAATAGTTCGATTATGCCTCGAGCTTAAGTTTTGATGTCCGATCAAGTACAAGTCGAGGATCCAACCTTGAATTTTGAGCCACTATTCACAATCAAGGGAAGTTCAAGAAGAAAGATAACGAAATACGAGTTATATTTATTTTGAATAAAAAAAATTGCAAATATTGAAATTACATACCTATTGTCACATTTTAAACATCTTTGTGACTTGACCAATAAGAAAAACTATCAAATTTTAGGAAAATACTATATTTCACACACTAAAACATGAAGTAAAACACAAACACCCATCATGCAGTCAATGAGATTAGTTTCTTCACCTCCTCCCCTTTTTTTTTTCCTTTTTGTTTTAATGGAAGTTTAAGATCAAATATTTACCCCTTTTTTAACCAATTTTGGTTGTCTTAGGTTTAACCGCAACAACCCGATTTTTGTGCAGCTTGACCAGCTTCGCCTGCAGCGTCAGGTTGATTGATCTTGATCGTCGAAGGCTGTAAACGATAGGAAAACTTTTTTCAAGTAATTGCAAAATAGGTATGGTTTTATAAACATAAGAGCAATTTGAATACCTCAGCCTTTGTGTCGCCATCAGCGAGTCTTTGCTTTATGTCCTTTGCTATCGAAAAGAAAACTTCCTCCACATTTAGATTTGTCTTTGCACTCTGCTTGACACGTTTTGTTTCAGAATACATAAACACGGTAAATCTTGAATTTGAAAAGCAATCCGAATCGGCAAGCATTGCTTACAGTTTCAAAAAATTTGATTCCATACTCATCAGCGAGTGCTTGTCCCTTCGAGGTAGGCACAGCCTTAGGAAGGAGAAAAATGTAGAGTAAGATCATAAAATCAATGCATACATTCATAAAATGAAAGAAGAGGAGGTTTAGAATCAGTGGTTTTGAATAATAAAAAACTTTGTTTTGGATTCTCGGCAAAAAGCAAGCATACTAAATGAGTATAGAATCACAGACATTATCAATTGAAATGTTGTTGGGAGCTGCATACCCTTTTGCTTTCATCCATATCTGCCTTGTTCCCTACCAATATCTTGTTAACATTATCCGATGCATGCTGCTCGATGTTCCGAATCCAATTCCTAATATCTGCAAGGAGAGACGCCACTCATTAAGTGTAGCCTTAATCTTTAAACGATTAATAAATCGAGACTAACAGACAAGAAAACCAACTACAAAAAGCAAGTTAAAATGTAAAGTGAAACAACAAAGAAATAGAATCAGAAAGCAAGAGAACAAGGGATTTACTGTTGAAGGATGATTCATCTGTGACATCATAGACGAGCAAGATTCCCATGGCTCCACGATAATAAGCTGTTGAAAAACAAGAAAGAGATGTATAAAGAGAGACCGTTTGGAGGACTGCAAAACATGGGATATATCGATTTTCAAGTCTGGACCAAAGAAGATTTAGGTTACCGAATATCAATTTGATAAGAACTTCATTTTTCTACAAGAGAAATTTACATTTTGAAACAGATATGCCCAAATGGCAAAGTTGCAGGTAAAAGTAACATGGAGGCACTTGTATTAGGAGTCAGATTGCATTTTGCTCCTCCTACTCAAAAAAATGGGCAAATTAATCCCTCTACGTTAGACCAAAGAGCAAATTGGTTTTTCTGTTAAAAGTCCCATCTATTTATACTGTTAAAAACTGCTCCCTAGACATCAAAATGAGATATACGTCACATGTAACTATCTAGTTATTCTGTTAGCTACGCCACTTTTTAATAATAGAAATGAATTAAAGTTTTAACAAAAAAACCAATTCACTCTTTGATCCAATGTATAGGGAGTAATTTGCTCATTTTTTTAGTAAAGGGGTAAAATGCAATCTGACTCTCAGTATAAAAGCCACCGTGATACTTTTACCCAAAGTTGCATAGCATACAATGGTGAAAAAGCTCACATGAAGTTAGAACAGGTTTCCAGGCAGTAACCCTGTAACCATTTGCATTCACACTTGAAACCGCCATGCTCATACGGCAACCATTTAGCAGCCTCTCTAATTTAAAATACAGAGAAAATGAAAGCTAACCAAAGAGCATACCATACATGGAAGGCTCATAAAAACCACAGGTTGAGGCAGTAAATAGCTGTGGATGGAACTGTTCGAGGTAATTTCTCAGTCATAATACAATGCATTACCAATCACATAGGATCACAATGCTTTAATCGTTTCATAAGTTTGACACCGAAACAAGTTTCCGTGTACTCACCAGTCGTGATTGTCCGAAACCTCTCCTGCCCGGCTGTATCCCAAATTTGGAGCTTAATTCGTTTACCATCAAGCTCAATGGTTCTTATCTTAAAATCAATACTTCAAAACGGAAGAAATACATAGTTAAAGTTGGGAAACCTCATCTAGATAGAATAAACAACACACATGGGTTCCATTTGAAAAAATCCGCACCCAATGGTGGTGATAAAACTGGTAGTGAAAGAACCATCCGAGAACCGCAAAAGAAGGCAACTCTTACCAACACCTACATTTGTAAAATAACAGAAACCATTGAAGTCCTTTGAGCAAAGCTTCCAATGCATATCAAATTATGAAGGCATCAGAATTTCAAAGTAAAAACAAAACTAGTAAACAAACATTTATTGAAAATGAAATATATTTTAGGGCCAAATCTATAATGCAAACTAATTAAAAATTATGAAATCATCAAATTATCAGCTTGAAATTACCATAATTTATCAAAATTAAAGTAGATTGAGCTAACTGCCACTCCTATACTTAATCATATTTAGCAAAACCTACAGACAATTAAATTAACCAATAAATGCTCCCAAAATTTTGCTTCTTCAACGCTCTTTGGGCTCTCAAAACCTATTAAATTAATCTCATGAAAAAAAAATACAAATCTTAGAAACAAATAATTTGAACTAAATTTACTTGCATCGCAACTCGTTTCGCGTAAATGCATGGAAAACAAATCTTAAACAAGAGGGTTAAGAAAATTCAGCAGGTTTTAGAGATCAACGAACCGCTGTCGCCGATCAATAGAAGTTTTATGAGGTAATCATAATCAGCTCTAGCTCTTGCTGGTGGAGCAGCCATTGACGACGAATTTCACCAAAAAAACAATGAAAAACGTCTCGAATCTAAATACATAATTAAAAAGGAAAAAGAAATTAAGAACAAAATCAGAATCGAAAAAGTTCACATATACAAACTCGAATCCACGTCATTAAATAAAATAAATTAAAAATAATTACCGGATCGGAGATTGAGATGAAGATCTTTTGAAAAACTTGAACGAAAGAGAGGTCTCCAAAAAGTCAAATCTTAAAAGGCCATTGCGATTATAATTTGCAGGTTTTTTTTTTCTATTTTACGATTATTTTCTTCATTTTTTAATCGTGAAGATGAAATATGCGCAGTATCCGCTTTCTCTTCCTTACTTCGTACCCTTTTTATTTTAGTCAAATGCTACTATTAGTCCCTGTACTATGGATAAGTTATGAATTTAGTTCATGTGGTTTAATTTGGTCAACTTTGATCTATACTTTTCGAATTAAGTAATTTCAATCTTTATATTTTTTGAATTTTGAAATTTCAGTCTCAAAATAAATAGAAATTTCAGTCTGAAACAAATAATAACAGTTAAATCTAATTGATTAAATTTTTCTATTAATCATTTACTATTGGATCGTTTTTAGTTCATATGCTTTTGAGATTTTAAAATTTTAATATTAACACAAATGGTAACAGTTCAATTTATTAGTGAAATTTTCTGAGTGAATAATATATGAAACTTATAATCTGATAAAACATTACAATATGTTAGTGAAATTTTCTGGGTGAATAATATATGAAAATTATAATCTGGTATAACATTTCAATATATTAGTCGCTTTATATTTTGGAAATAAAAAAAATTAATTTAATGAATTTAAACAAATATCTATGAACTGAACCATAAAATTAAATACAAAAATAAATCATAATCAAACTGATTGATTCATAAACCGATACAAATCAATTAAACTAAATTAAAAAATCAATTGACTCAATGATTTAACCAAAATTTTTAATAATTTACATAATCAATTTCAACACTTATGACTTAAATTACATATTAATCTGAACTTTAAAAAGTTTTTCAAAAATTTCTTGTTTATTTATTTTCTTTTTACTTGGAAGAAGTGAAAGAAAGGGAGAAGAAAAAAATAAGAAAAAGAGAAAGAAAAGTTTAAAAAAGAATTTATGGCAAACCAACAATTCATAATCTCAAACATTATAACCAAAACCATAATTATAATTCCAATACAAAATTAAAATTGTAATAAAGTACCAAGTTCTACATCGAGTGAAATTAAAAAAGAAAAATATCAAAAATTTGACTCAATAGAAAAACCCAAGTACTTTCCCACCAACATTCTTTCTTCTAGCTTCTTCATGGTCCATGATGCCAGCAGATGTGGTTAGCACAATATACCCAAACTGCAATAAACAAAAACATTTACACACAAATACCATAATATGGCATTCTTAGTTGGAATAAATAAACATTTAGTCCCTGAACCTGACAAATTTCCCACTTTGTCACAACTTGATGGAATCCAAGTTCAAGGATCAATTTGGGAAAAGTTGTCAAATTTAGAAACTAATGGAACAAAAAGAAAGTTTAGAGACCAAGAAGGAAAAAGTTGCTCAAGTTATCAAGTGCAACATAAGAGTGACGAAATACTTGATTTAATCAAGCAAGCTTGAGCAATTCAATCTTTTTACTCAAATCAAGCTTGAGCTTTTCTTTGGTCCTTGAACTTGTCACAACTTCATAGAATACAAGTTCAAAGATCAAATCGGTAAAAGTTGTCAAGTTATCAAATACAACGAATACAAGTGACCAAAATTTTTTCTCAAATCAAGCTTGAGCAATTCAATCTTCTTCTCAAATCAAGCTTGAGCTTTAAAAAGGAAACTGAAACTCAATCAAGATTAACCCAAACTTTGAGCCTCAAATTACAAGTCAAATTCGAGCTTCTTATAACTTGAGCTCAGCTTAGATCAATTACACCCATACTGTCAAGCATCAAGCATAAAAGCTTATCTACTACCTGGTCCAAGAGTAAATAGGACAGGACATGCCACTCAACATGACACAAAACAAGATAAATAATGCTAAATAAAGTTGTCGAGTACTGCCTATTTTACAATGTTATTACTATAAATAGAAATTTAGTTCTCACTAGCAAAACTGAAAATTCAAGCACCGTCAAATGTATTTACTTCCTTTCTTAAGATAGAAATTTATTGCAATTACCAAAGCATAATCAATTACACAATGAATAAACATCAAAACAATTTTTAGCTTACTTGTCTAGAAGGAAGTAGCCTAGCAGTCCAACCCTCAATCTCTTTGACTCCGACATCAAAACGAGGACTAATCACCCCACACTTGTTTAGCCTCCCATTAAGTTCAACCACAATTTTGCCAGACCTATGGTCGTCAACATACTCAAATTCTCCGATGTAACCTGCAATGGCAACAGAAAAAAGAAAAGTAAACATATAAACTTTTGAAGAAGTAACTCATGCTTCAATAAATAAGCATTGAGAGCATATAGTCAACAAACCGTGCTTCTGCATAACCAAAAGGAACTTGATGATCACTTTCGAGGAAGGCCTAATCATGACCTGCCGTTTGCCCCTCTTCTCCGCATTGTACATGCTCTTGAGTGCATCGTTTAAAACACTGACCCTCACCATCTTTTCAAATGCAAGCTGCTGCTGATTTTACAATGAACATAAGTATATAAGAAAATAAGCATTTACAGCTAAAAAATAATCATCAAACTGGATTTGAAAAGCATGCATAAATGTAATGTTCATAATTATTTATCAATTTCATAAACTCATTCGATTCCTATTAAATAGTGAATTTGAATTTTTTTTCCTCTTTCACATGTATAATCATATCAATTTTCAACTAATTTACACATAACGTATGCATAACTTTCTCAGAATTTCATACTAAATGAAATCCAAACCGAAACCTTCAAATATATGTTCCCAAAACACAGCTCAGATAAATAAAGCATTAGTTACTTGCATTATCTTTCAAGCAAACATTGATTCCCCACTATCCCAAAATCTTATTCAAGCAGTAAAGAAAAAACACAGTCACAACCAAAATCCATATCTTTTTGCAGGAAATTAACAATTATTCTCAGCCACTTTATGCTAACCTTATATTCAATTCATAACATATAGAACCGATCGATTTCTAGAATTCTTTCAATTTCATTCTTGCATGCAGTAGATCAATAACATACAAAACGGCAAGATAAAATACAAATAAACGTATAAATTTATGATTTATTAAAATCAAACGTACGGGAATGAATAAAAAATCTATACAAAAGTTACCTATCAGAATAGGGATCAATTTTATAACAACGATGAAGCTTGAAGAACTAATTTGGATCTAAATTTGAGAGGAACATAAATGTTTACCTGAAAGCAAAAATGGCGGCAGCTCAAGGGTTTTGCTCGAAGAAGTGTTGAGATACGAAAAGGAGAGCTAGGGATTTTTCGGCTTTTTAAGGGCTCACTAAAGCTTTGAGTTCGCAATTACGAAAATAGCCCCTTGGGCCGGAAAATGCCCAATGGATCGGATTTAATTGTCATTCATCCATTTTACACAGGGTCTATTTTAACTTTAGTATCCACTTTGGTAATTTAAATTTGACAATTAGGTCTCTTTTGATTCTTAAATTCGAAAAATGTAAAAAATTGTTCAGTACTTTTATATCATATCACATTATCAAATTTTGATAAAATTTAAGTTCAGAGACTAAATAGACTTAGTTTAAGTTTTTTATAATTTATAAAATTTTAAATTAATAATTGTAAACTTGCACTTTGGGCCTAAAAATGATAAAAATTAGATTTAATCATTTAAAAATTATAAAAATATAAACTATTAAAATGATGAAAGAAATTACATTTTTACTATTATAAAAATATAAAATTTAATTTCGATCCCTAAAAAAATTACAGCGTACACTACTATTTTACATTTTATCAAATAGAAAGTTAAAATTGTAGAATTCAACAATAGGGTTGACATGGAAAGCCCTAAAATTAGTTTGTGGGTTAGCGTTCATTGATAATAAAAAAACACGCTAAAAGAGGTTGTTAGGCGATTGGGAAGAATGGATAGGCTTGATATCAAGTTGACACTAAAAATGTGATTTTGGATGGACGATACGTTTATTTGCGATTAGCGTAAAAATAACGGTGGACTTGATTGGTGTCATGGAAATCTTTTATATTTACCTAAATCATACTTTTTAGTAGGGGTGAGCATTCGATCGAATCGAGTTAAAAAATTTCGAGTTAGTCGAGTTGACGAATCTTATTTTAGCAACTGAACTCAATTTGAAATTTTTTGAAATTTTAGTCAAAAAGTTGATTTCTTGGCAAAATTTTCCCCACTATCTTTATTCTCTTTAATTTCCTTTATGGCTTCTTATCCATCTATCACCTTAAGAGGAAAGTATTCGCAAATTATTACTTGCGAACTTGTAAGAGATAACCCATTAATAATTCCCATAGCGCATCTAGCACCAAATATCACAGATATGCACGTAAGACCATTTTTAGCAAACAATCTTTGTTGCGTACTATTAATAACGTTCACAACTTATTAAAGAAAATCTACCCATCCAAGTTAAGTAGATAGATCGAACAATATATCTCATTTCTCCTCTGCTCCATGACCAGAGGATCCATGTCCGGTGGTTATCTTTTCATCAAATAACTTGCGGGTGAGAAAGTTGTGGCGGAAACATACATGTCATATCTTTCATACACGGTTTTGCTTACACATATATCTCGCACATAGTAATGTTTTTCAAGCAAACGAACTCATACTTGGTGGACTCATAAAATTATATTCGAACCTCCGAATGGACCGATAATTTTCTCATCGAAGAAATTTCCATAACTATCGTGGATGCAAAACGTTGAAAACAAATCGGATGACCATTATAGCTTGTATTGACTTGCGAACTTCCACATAAGATCGTCTTACGAACTTCCCACATTTACGGTAGTGCCATGGTCATGGACTTCTATTCATCCCACTAAAGGCTCTAATACGTCCCCCGAAGGGCTCTTAAACGTCTCGTAAATGGCATTATTACGTCCCACACAAGGAGCTCTCATATAGGAGTGCGCATCGAGTCCTCATATCATTTAATCTCCTTTCCTAACTCAGTCCAATCAAACCTCCTTCAAAGCCACATCAATATAATGGATATGCAATCTCATGTATAATCATATGATCCTCCGCAAAGCCACATAAATATTATGCATATCATACACACATTCCGTCAAATAAAGGCTATGACTCATACAACGTATGATTAGGGGTGAGCATTTAATCGAGTCGAGTGAAAAATTCGAGTTAATTGAGTTTACAAGTTATATTCTATCACCCCAACTCAATTTGAACTTTTTTTTGAATTAAATCGAGTTGAATTTTACAATTCGAATAACAAATTGGTGTAAATACCTGTCCCTATCAACTTTGAAAATAAGCAAATTGGTCCATCTCAACAAAAATTACAAAAAAAATCAAAATAAAATTTAAAATTCAAAATATTAATAAAAATTTCAAAATTTATATTTTAAAAAATTATAAAAAAACCCGAACATTGAGTCAAAACACTAGGATGTTATTACATTCTTTACCACATTCTTCACTTATCAAATATTTTCTCATAAACTTTCATAAATTTTCAATTTAATCCCTTTCCGTCATAAAAGTTAAATATTCATTAATTAATAATATTAAATCAAGTTTCTTTCTTGTTAGTCACATAATTTATCTCAATATATTGTTTCACATATCAAATTTCTATGTATTTCGCTTCTATTATTTCATCCACATATTTTCTCAAGTTTAACAAATTAGTCATTGTCATCATAAAAATTCCATATTTTTCTCAATTTCACTTATACAATATTTTATGCATATTTCATCATCTCATAGTACATTAATTAAACTTTTATCATAATTTTTTATTCACACTTAAACTTTTGTACAATTTTTAATTTAGTCCCTATTTCCATATAATTTATTTTTCACCATATAATCACTTTAATCAAACAATTCATTATATTATCTTACTCACATAACAAATTTTCATGCATATAACTTCTCTTGTTTCAATTATAAATTTAATAAAGTTTACAAGTTAATCCTTAGCATCATAAAGATTCATTATTTATTATAATTTCACCTTAACATCACTTTATAATCAATTCACTACTTACTATAAATCTCAAATGTATGTTAGTTTTATTGAAAACAATTTTTATAAAAATATTTTCAAAAAATTTGCTAAATAACAAAAAATATTTTACACAAATTCATCCAAACACCAAAAATATTAATTTTTTTAAAAAGAAGTTATTTTTTGAAAATTATTTTCAATTAAACAAACAAAACCTAATTGAAAACTTAGTAATAGTTAGATAACTAGTTATGTAGTTTATCGAAGACCATATAAAATTTCAATTGTTAATCCAATTTTTTTGGAGTTTGTGGAAAACTGTTTCCCGCGCAAACTTTCACCAGCTTACCACGTCAGCAGTCCGCGTCGCAAAACAATGAAAACCATCTCCAGCGTCAACTTACTCCCATAACTCAAATCAATCCAACGGTCCAAACCCACCACGTCATCGATCCTCGTGAAACACAAACATCCAATAAAAAAGTTCCCACTAATGCGTATATAACTATCCTCATCTATCTTCCGCTGCAATTATCTCATCTCACAAACTCATCAAATTCACTTTTCAAAACTCTATTTTCTCCAAAATCCCAAACGAACCCTAAAAAATGGCACCAAAAGCCGAGAAAAAGCCAGCAGAGAAGAAACCAGCGGAGGAGAAGAAAACAGTAGCTGAGAAAGCTCCGGCGGAGAAGAAGCCAAAGGCCGGTAAAAAGCTACCGAAGGATGGCGGAGCAGCCGCCGGAGACAAGAAGAAGAAGAGGATCAAGAAGAGTACCGAAACCTACAAGATCTACATCTTCAAGGTCCTAAAACAAGTTCATCCAGATATCGGCATCTCAAGCAAAGCTATGGGCATTATGAACAGTTTCATCAATGATATCTTTGAGAAACTTGCTCAAGAGTCTTCGAGGCTCGCGAGGTACAACAAGAAGCCTACCATTACTTCTAGGGAAATTCAGACCGCTGTTAGGCTTGTACTTCCCGGTGAGCTCGCGAAACATGCCGTTTCTGAAGGGACTAAAGCTGTGACTAAGTTTACTTCGTCTTGAAGAAAGGGATTTGTGCGTTTATCTTTTTAGTTAGGGTTTGCTTTAATTTGATGTTTTGAGATTGTGTATTGGAAGATGTTTTTACTTGATCCTGATTTGATTATATAGTAGATTTGAATGGAATTAATTCACAGTTTCGCATTATTTCTGGGCATTTGTTCGTTTTTGTAATTCAACTAATGTGATATTTGAATACAATTAAAGTAGAATTTTTTTTTAATTTATTTGGTCAAATTTGTCGATGATGTGTTTAGAATGATTTTAATTGTGCGGGTGAATCATATAAAGTATACTGAGACTCTGAATCGAAAGCCTTGAAATTCGGAAATTTTTGTCAAAATTGCAGTGCTGCCCCTGCTGGTTTATTTCTTCCTCTGCTTTTGTCGATGGAGCCTTCTAATATTTTTTAGAGAAGCAAAGATCTTATTGGAAGAGAGTAGACCGATGCAAAACAAAGGAGGATTAAATAATTATTGAATGAAAAACTAATTAACCAAATTGTTATTTACATATTTCTATAATGAAAATATCTTCAATATTTGTTTTATTTTTAAATATATAAATCATTTTGATACTTGTTATTGTCGAATAACGTCCTTTTAAATGTTTGAAATTACGTTTTTTGATTAAAAATTATTTTATTATTACAGGTAACATTTATTTTACTAAAAATTGGTTGGTTCATTTATTAAAGTAAATATAAAATATAAAACGGAGAATTGTTACAAGTTTCGAGGGTATGTTTTGAAAACAATGAAACATATCGTAAAATTAAAGAAATGGAAGACAAATAATCTAAAAAAAAAAAGGAAAGAGGAACTCATCCTCTAATAAATTTGTTCTTCGATCTCTCTTAGTTAGAAATTGAACTGCATCCGAGAAGTCTTCTCATCATGCAATGAAATTGAATTTCATCATGCATCCAAACGATTGATCACGGCACGATTGGACAATAAAGTACCCAAATCGTGCCGCAATGTCACTTTATCTTTTACTTAGGGTTATTTTAGATGTAGTATGTTTACTTATAATTAATGTAAAAATAATGATGACGATAAAATTAGATATTATAACGATACTGTAACATGAGATAAAAAATTAAATGTACTATAATAAAAATAAACCTCAATCCAAAGGGAACCTTAATTTAAAGGATTTAATTCAGCCTGCATTAACTTGAAAAGATTATACAAAACATTAGCCATCATAGGCTAGCCAGGAAAAAGTTGTCTTCCGCATAGCAAATAGATTAGTCTTCGCACTTGAGCAAAGGACGTAGTCTAACGACTGTCTGTCAAATAGAGCTTATCACGCAAAAAAATTACTTGGTGAATGTTGGACGGAAAAACAGGGACCTCAAATCTTATATTTTTTTGTATTTTTTGAATTTAGTTATTTTCCTATTTTTTAAAGAATTTATTCTGAAATTTTCAGATTTTAAATTTTAAATTAAACTATTATCCACATTAAAATTCGGCACTGTTCTGACCTTAATTTACGGGCATTAATCCGGTGTGCTGGTTTGGGCTGAAATAGAAAACGAGATATACAATGCGTGGGGAGATAATTTCACGAATCCAAGTAAGCTCCGGGTCCGATTCGGAAACCGACCGCGAAAGCAACCTCATTTCGGGTCATACCCGATATTTCAACTTGCTTCCACGTGGCGCAATATCAATGGACAGACCTACCCTCTCTCCCACGACCTCTTCGTCATACGAGTCTTATCGGAGTAAAGCAACTAAAACCTTAGCGAGGAAAAAATAATAATAATAAAATTTAAAGGACAATAGAAGCCATTTATTATCATTATTATTTTCTTTGAGTTTTGCCTTCAGATTCTTTCTCTTTGTAAGTTCAAATCTAAAACGCCATGGTGAGTTCCTATTTTTTTTCGCTTTTTTAAAATAAAAATTCAGTTCAACTGGTATTTGCCTGATTCCTACTTCTTTGACTTACTGTTGATTTTTTTTTCAATTTAAAAAATGTAGATCTGATTATCATTTACGTTGAACTTAGATCTTTAACTTAGTTTGAATTTCTAAAATATTTGATTGTTGGATATGCATTTTTTGGATTTTTTCTCGGAGTAGATGATTTGATTGTAGAATAAGTATTCATTGTTTGATATATTGCTTGCCAATTGATGTTTATTTGTTGTTGTTTTGGATTGTTAATTTCGTATAAAGTGTGATTTTTTCTTTTTTGTAGCTAAAGAAATTATTTCTGTTAATCTCCATGGCCCATGGATACAATATTGATAAGCATTATAGTGTTGAAAGAAAATGATATAGTATTGGCTTTTAAATCCAGTAAAATATTCATGAGTTTTATGTTTTAAATTGGGATCTAATCGTGGATAGATCATAGTTTTTTCGAGTTTAGATTCATTTATTTAACTAATTCCTTACCTCACCACAGAATTGATATCCTATTGATGAAACCAGGACATGCATTCTCTCAACTGCCTTTATTATTGTTGTTGTTGCTTGAATTTGTCTCAAATAAGTCATTAGCATTCATCTCTCACAGTGGCTACTTTGATTTAATACTCTTTAAGTTTAGGATTTTGCATTTAGGCATGTTACATGTGTAAGAATTTTGGGTAATTTCTAGTTTATCTTGGGTTTCGATTGGAGTGAAGGAGGGGAAAGGAAAGTAAGGGAAATGATCATCTTTTCCTTTGCTTGGATTTTTTTTTTGTTCTTTTTCTATATTCAAGCAAGGGAAAGGAAAAAATAGAAGATGAAAGAAAATGGTCATATTTGTTTTCTTCTTTTATAAATTATTGTATGAAAAGGATATAATTCTAAAAATTCATTATAATGAATCCATCTCCTTTCCACTATTTAGCCAAACAAGAGTTGTTAAAATTACTCTCCTTTCCTTAGTCATCACATATTTTCCTTCTGCGTTCTTTTCTTTTACCACTTTTAATCCAAACACAGTGTAAATGTTTATTTTCAAAGCCTTGGAAATTAAGTGGGTATTGGATGGTCTGGAATGTTAGATTTGTGGATTGGTTGGGGAAGTTGGGGTCTCATTTTCGGAGCTTGATTGTTGTTGCTTGAATTTATCTCATAAAGTCAATGTCATTCATCTCTCGTATTGGCCCCGTTATCTAAAACTCTCAAGTTCGGAATGTTGCACTTAGGCTTGTTAAATGTGAGAAGTTTGTGTGATTTCAAGTTTATGGTTTCAAAACCTTGGAAAGTTGGTGGGAATTGGATGGTCCGAATGATTAGATTTGTGGGTTCGTTAAGTAGGTTGGTCTCTCATTCTCGGGAGTGCGATAATGTTTATGAAGTTTCGTGTCACTGACCTACCATTCTCTTTTTTCTATATGGGAGAGAACTCATGAACTTGTGATTTTTCTAGTTAAGCATATCTATGATGTCATGTCCAGGAAATGCTTGCCAAAGTGAAAGAAAAGAGTCGGAAAAGCTGATAGGTTAATTGGTAATATATAGTTTGAAGGGGTCGTCATTGTTGTAAGTAAGCTTATGTATGCTACGAATGTTTTCGTTACAGGCAAACGCAGCTTCTGGTATGGCCGTGCATGATGACTGCAAACTGAAGTTTCTAGAACTAAAGGCTAAAAGGACATACCGCTTCATAGTATTCAAGATCGAGGAGAAACAAAAGCAGGTTGTCGTGGAAAAGCTTGGTGAGCCAAGTCAAAGCTATGATGATTTCACTGCAAGCCTCCCTGCCGATGAGTGTCGATATGCTGTATACGATTTCGACTTTGTGACTGCTGAGAATTGCCAGAAAAGCAGGATTTTCTTCATTGCATGGTATTATTATTGTATGCTTTAAAACTGATTAGTGGTTTCTACATTTCAATCTTTGCTGTTGATATGCCTTTTTGTTTGCTTGTTTGAAGGTCTCCGGACACATCAAGGGTGAGAAGCAAGATGATTTATGCGAGCTCAAAGGACAGGTTCAAGAGAGAGTTAGATGGTATTCAAGTAGAGCTGCAGGCAACTGATCCCACTGAGATGGGACTCGATGTCATAAGAAGCCGTGCCAACTAAACCGGAGTCTCGGAGAGGCATCGGTATTTGAATTCTTTTCTGCTTTTGCTTTTAGTGAAATGTTAATAGGGTTGCGGGAGGTGGTAATATCGACCTGACTGAACTTTGATATTGGTTTGTTGGTTAAGTCTTTTATATAGAAGTGTTCGGTCTCGAACAAATTAAATGGTTTATTATGCACAGAGGTTGTATGACCGGATGTGTTTACAGTTTGATTCATTAGAACCAAAAGTCTATCTACTTCAATGGTATGAATATGATACTCTCTTTTTTTAGGTTTGTTCTTGCATGTATAAAAATGGATATTTTGGTTACTCGTGTTGCTTGTACGGATTGAAAATGGTGGCTTGTGGTTGTTTGATTCGATTCCGTATGTGATTGATCTGAAAATGATCATTGAATGCTTTCTAAATTGTTGCATTTAATCTGATATGCAGATGAAATGTTAATGAAGCTGGTCTTGTTTTCCTTGTGAAGACTTTTATTTCTATAATTTGCTTCATACATTTCTCATGAGTTTTACTATGTCAAAATCCCCAAATCTATCCGGTTAATTTGAATCCAAATCTTAATATGATTTTATCATTAAAAGTTACAATTTGAATTAGAGAGGACTCATAAATCGGAATTATTCAAATTTAAATGGATCGAACAAATGACCTAAATAGAAAATGATTCAAAATGATTTAACATAAAATTTGAATGACTTGTCAATTGAGTTTTAGCTCAAATAATATGGGCATTGTTTTTAATGTAGGAAGATGTGTATTCGAGTGTTTTAGAATATATTATTTTATGGATAATTTTAAATATTGTGTCAATAAAAATTATTAAAAAAATTTTAAATAACTTGAATTGCATTTGAAATAAATCTAAAAATTTAAATCTTGAATTGAATCTTTCTAAATTATTTCAAATCAAAATCAACATAGCTTGCGATAAATTTAAACAAATATTTTTCAATTTGGTTGCATAGTAACTATAAATTGAGTTCAGTTTGCCCATATGAAAATATTAAATCCTTTCATGTCCCAAATTTGATTTTACCATTAAATATTAATAATTTAAATTAATTTAATTCAAACTCGAAATAATTTAAATGATTAATAAATAATTCAAAAAATACTTAAAATGACCAGAATCCTAAGCAACATCAATCCAACATGACCCGAGTCTTATCTTATGTAATTTCTTTTTCTAAATTTACAATTAGCTTAAATCACTTAGGCGGATTCTATTGAGAGTTATTCCGATTTAAAATAATTATGTTGGATTTATACTTTGCAGTATTTGCACAGAGTGTCTTCTTATTCCTAGCTCATCAATCCGAACTCCATAATATCCACCAACAAACACTCGCCACGTCCCAAAATTAATTCCCGCGTAAAGTGTCTTCTTTTACCTTATCATTCGTGGCCGTCGATCCCATTTCCTAATCTATGATCATAATTCTCCACATCATCGATCCGAGTCTTCAGTACTATCCAATCAAAATCTTCCATTTACCTTTATAAATATCAGACGCCCCGCCCTTCCTCCTACTTCACCGCTTACCCGCAACAGCTATCAAAATTTCCCAAACTAACTTTTAAGGCAAACAAATTTTTATTTTACAACATGGCTCCCAAAGCCGAGAAAAAGCCAGCCGAGAAAAAACCGGTGGAGGAGAAAAAGACCACCGTTGCCGAGAAATCCCCGGCGGAGAAGAAACCGAAGGCCGGCAAGAAGCTTCCAAAAGAAAGCGGTGCCGCCGGTGACAAGAAGAAGAAGAAGGCCAAGAAGAGTGTGGAGACTTACAAGATCTACATCTTCAAGGTTCTTAAACAAGTTCACCCTGATATCGGGATTTCAAGCAAAGCTATGGGGATAATGAACAGTTTCATTAACGATATCTTCGAGAAACTTGCTCAAGAAGCTTCGAGGCTCGCGAGGTACAACAAGAAGCCCACTATTACTTCAAGGGAAATTCAAACCGCCGTTAGGCTCGTTCTTCCCGGTGAACTTGCGAAACACGCCGTATCTGAAGGTACCAAGGCGGTGACTAAGTTTACTAGCTCTTGATTTTGATGAAATTTAGGGATTTTAGGTTTATCGTTTTATACGGAGGTTCCATTTTGAATTTTCGTCGATGTATGTAACTCCTTGTTACTGATGGTTTTAAAATTGTTGGAACCATGAAATGAAATTGTATCCTTTTGTTCAGTAATCAAAATGTTTCGTTGTTTAACTATGGCTGTAAATTTGTTTTGTTGCTCGTTTTTAATGGTTTCATTCTCATAGCTTACTGTGCTATATCCCAAGTTCTAACATTGCTCCATTGTTACTTTTTCTATGCTTATTTTGATATATAAGAGTCTTTGGTTTCACTTTGCAATTTGCAACAACGATATTGAAATGAAACTTCTCCATTTTGAACGATAAGGCTACTGCCTGCCTCTACTTGATGATATGATATTTGGTATAGTTAACATTTATATAATTTTTGGTGCAATCAATAACATTTCGATGAGAGAGCGAAATACGATCAAGTCTTGAGCATCACTCTAAAGGCTCGA
Source organism: Gossypioides kirkii (assembly GCA_005610355.1). Lineage (NCBI taxonomy): Eukaryota > Viridiplantae > Streptophyta > Magnoliopsida > Malvales > Malvaceae > Gossypioides > Gossypioides kirkii. Next base: position 42,493,572 of record CP032255.1, on the reverse strand, counting down.
CAAACAAGTTATTGTTTTATTCTGTTCTCTTCGAAGTTTATTTATATCATTTAGAAATATCCAAATTTCATATGCTAAATAAAGACCAATTTATGTTTCGTGCTATCATATTTTGAATTGGGAATATGTGCCTATTTCATAACATTCACAATAAACTTTTTAGTTGCCTAATAAATTCAAAGTAGAAATATGCTTAAGTTGGATTGATTTTGGTTTCATTATTATATAATATTGTTCAACCTTTTTGTAACATGAAAGTTTTAGATTTTGTTCAAGTCTATTCGTATATGATCTTTAATTAGCGATCATATATGTATCTTTACTATAAAAAAAACTTCACTTTTAATTCTAATACTCCTATGGGTTACCGTTCCTTTTAAGTGTAAACTTTAGGTGTACCAAACTATGCTTATGTTTTTTAATCATCTAATTTCCAAACTATTATAGATTCCTTCAATTGCAAAAAAACTTTTTGATCAACATGAAGGTTGGTTGGTTCTTTTGAGAGAAGTTTTTGAAATGTCGTTTGTTAGACAATTGATCGAACCACTAATAATTGAAAATGATGTTTCCTAGAGAGCGTCGTCTCTTGTGCTTTGTCAAAAACTAGTGTGCCATAAGTGTTAGCCTTGAAGACTTGGTTCATAAAGTCGAGCGTACCTTGAATATATGTGAATGTACAATCATCCATCAAGAGGCGACATAAGCTTCTTACTCTTGGTGAGATTTGAATCATTGATCCATGCATATAAATCACTTGTTCAATATATGGTACCATTTGAGTTAACAAAGGGCTTTAACAATTCTCAATATGATAATACATTTAGCTTACATTGTGTCAAATTTGTTATGGTTGTAAAGAAATTCACCTCATATATAAAAAAAGGTTTTTCTAAAAGATTTTCCAATTGGGTGTCGTGGTGTAGTTGGTTATCACGTCAGTCTAACACACTGAAGGTCTCCGGTTCGAGTCCGGGCGACGCCAAATCTTTTGGACTAATTTTTTACTTTTGTAATTTTCGACTTCTTGAATTCTGATACTATAAATATCGACTCAAGTCCAACTACATTTTAAATTTTCCTCCTTTGACTGAACCCTGTATCCTCTGTCTCTGATTTCGTTTTTAGGGTTGTATTTTTCTTTGTTCTAATTCAAAAAAAAAAAAAAATGTCAAGTGCTTTAGAGATGTCGCTCGACGATCTCATCAAGCGTAACCGTAAGTCCAGATCCGGCAAACCTCGCGGCCGGGAACGTGGATCCGGACCTGGACCGGCCCGCCGTTTTACTAATCGGGGAGCAAACCGCTCGGCACCCTATGCTCCTGCTAGGGTAAAATATAACTAGCGTTTTTAGATCTGATTTATCACTTTTTGCTTTTTCATTATTTGATTTACTTTGATCGAGTTGATTTGATTTTCTTATCAATTATTTTCGGTTTTTATTTTTTAAAAACTCAGGCGCCGGAGACAACGTGGCAGCAGGATATGTTTTCCGATAAGAGAGCGGCGTTGCAAGGATTAGCGGGTCGGACTTCTGGAATAGAAACCGGAACGAAGCTCTATATCTCTAATTTAGATTACGGTGTCTCAAACGACGACCTCAAGGTATTTTTAGATAACATGTATTTTTATTTATTTTTCGTTTAAGATTTTCTATCCTGTTTCGATTTTGTATTATTTTAAGAGTAATTTTGATTTGAATTATTTGTTCTACATAAATTAGGCTTTGCTGATCTAAAATTGGTCAAATGTTCATTATACTAAAAATATTTAGCTGAAGAAAAGTCTAGCAACGCTTTGTGTTGTTAGTGTTTATTTTTCTGACGTTTTTTTTATATAGGAATTGTTTTCTGAGGTTGGTGACCTGAAACGATTTTCGGTCCACTATGATAGGAGCGGGAGATCGAAGGTATCTAATAGAGTTTGGCATAGATTTGTTCTTCGGATGAGATTCTCGGTATCCTGCAGTAGTTTAAAACAAAACAACACTATTTTTCCGTAGGGAACAGCAGATATTGTCTTCACACGGCCAGCAGATGCTTTGGCTGCAGTAAAGAGGTACAACAATGTTGAGCTTGATGGGAAGCCGATGAAAATCGAGATTGTTGGAACAAACATTGCTACCCCTCCTGCACCTTTAGCAGCTAATGGTGCCTTTCGAAGTTCTAATGCAGCCGCTAAAGGGTACTCTTTTATTTGCTTGACTACTTGTTTTATTCAAAACTATAGATTCTATTATTAGTTTCACTGATGCTTTTGATATGTTAAAGAGTGTTTAAAAGTTTTACCTGTGGCATAAAAATCAGAAGATGCTAATCCTAAGATCAGTTCTTGGCTGAAAATTCTACTTAATTATCAATTGTTCGAAATTTAAGTTTTTGGATGTTAATAGTATGATAGCTAGAAAATGGTAGAATTGCGATGCATTTGATTTTGACATGTGTTTTTAAGAGTGTTAGATCTGCCATGTTTTACAGTTTTTAAAATGATGTTAGACACATATTTCTACTTAATGGGGCATGCAACAATTCCTATTTTAAATGCATATTATCTTTACTGTATGACAAACTGATATCACCCCAACATTTATGTTAGTGAACATCTGTGGAATATGTGATCCATATCTTGTAATTTTGCAGTGGCCAAGGCAAGGGTGGTGGATTTGGTAGGCAACGTGGTGGTGGTGGTGCTGGAAGAGGCCATGGACGAGGGAAGGGTCGTGGAGAAAAGGTTTCTGCAGAAGATCTTGACGCCGATCTGGAGAAGTATCATTCTGAATCAATGCAGACAAATTGAAGCATTTCAAATGTTCTATTGGCTGGTTTTATATCTTTCTAGTGTGGACATTACATGCTTCATCCCGACTAAGTTGTGTATCTCTACCAAAATCATACTCTTTACTAGAACTAGTCATGGAGAGAACTATTAGCGTCTTGATTTATAGAGTTTGGCCTTTTACTGTAACCTTGGTTTATGATTTTGGTTCCATTGCTACCGACTCATACCACAAGCTGGGAATGAAAGCGGGAAGTTTTTTTCCTCTCAGTTTTCCATATCCAACCGAAACTTTGACTGCATGCTATTGGAGTAGTAATCTTACCATTGGCCTGAGCTGCATTGCCTGCTGGTTGCTCTGCAATCGAGGTAGATTTCTTTTTCTTCTTTTCCCTCATGGATTCCTTTTTTTAGTTGTTCGGACTTTTTACTATCTTGTTAGTGATGCACTTGGTTTTTGCTTATTAGGCTTTTAGGTGGTAAAGTTACCTAAAGTTATTATACCGTCTCGAAGGGAATATTCTTTACCGAATTATCTGTCATGGCTGATATTGGCTTATTGTAGTCAATTATTGTAGAATATCTATACTTTGGGTCAACCTGTTGAATTCGTGTTGGAGAAAAAACTGTTGAAGGCTTTTAATACGACTGGCATATAGGAATCTGTTGAAGTACCGTATCTGAATTTTTAACCTCTTCATATTCCATAGAAAGTGACAGAACTCTTGTTCTTTTCTTTTGGGCTCGGCTGCCTAATCCCTGAAAGTTTGAAGAAAAGCTTGGGTTATCAGGTCGGGTTTGAATGTTCGATAAAACCGTGCTTGTAAGGAGGTTAGACTGAAAATCGTGGGAACCAAGCCACCTTGCTACTGCTTGGAGTATTAGGGTAAGCAGACAACAACATGCTATGGTTTTTCATTTGCTATAGGTCTTGGTATGTCTTGAGGTTGCCATCTCCATTTACAAGTTTTAGCTTTGCCTCAAGACCGGTGAGTGCTGGTTTCCTGTTGATTGATTTGGGTATAGCTTTTGACCCCATTGGTCCGTGTTCCGTTAATCTACTTCCTCCTTTTATGATATTTCAAATGCTAGTCATTTTATATGCATACATACAAGTGCACATCTCATCACATCCATGATATCATATCTTGATGGAAGCTTTATTGGGTGAGGTTCATTGACACGTAAAATACACAAACAAGATATGAATTCGCTTTTACTGCATATTTTTTCCTTCTGGTTTTGATATAGTGCTACTGGTCTGATTAATGGCAAACTGATTCATCATGTTATATATGTTTGTGTGTATATGTATTATTCTTAATTTCAAGTTATGAAATTCACCAACACTACTTTGTTTTACTGCATTAATGCCTTTAGTAATAGGCTTATATATATTTTTGGTAAAAGTTATATATTTTAGTGTTATATTTAAGGGTGATATTATTAGGTTTGAATTTTCACTATTTTAGTAAATTTGAATTTATTTAATTGTGTTTAATTTGTTAAATATAATCTGATGATTGATATTTTGTGGTTTGTTAACTTTAGGTACCAAAACAGTCTAAATAGTGTAGATGAATGCGTTAGCCAATTTTTCATGAATATATAATTTACAAACAGATGCATAATCAAATAAATGTTAACTTTTAAAGCTTTCAACATTTAAAAAATTCATATTATATAATAATATTTATCTGAAAATTAGAGGTGGTTGTCATCCGGGTTTGAGTCAAGTTTAGGTATGATTTTAATACATTATATGGTTGTTTAAATTTAATTCAGGCTTAAAATTTTTTTTAAACCCATTTTAGATTTATTTATATTATTTTAAAAAATTAAAAATATATTTATATTTAAAAAAAATATATTTATATTGTCTTCAATTTAATATTTAATAAATTTTTATATGTAATAATCTTAAACATTTTTTAATATTTATATTATAATAATGTTTAATTATAAATTTAATTTTTATTTGTTATAAATTATATAATATATAAAAATAAGACTTATTATAAATTTTTAAAAATAGGTTAGGTCGATTGAGTTCATGTTTGCATGTTTTAATTTGAGTTTAATGTATATTTTAAATGAGTTTAATTTTTTTTTTGTTTAAGTTTATTTTACAATAATGAATGAATTGATTGTAAATTATGAGTTTTTGCAACTTTTGCCCGTTGCAAGTAAGGTATTAATCGTAAGGAAAATGGATTTTTCACAATAATTGCAAATCTTTCCGCTATCATTTGAGAATATAAATTATTGTTGTGCCTAAAAATCGAATTTTGATTGGAATTATTAGTAGAATTAATCAAATGATATTGTTGCGAACTTGTAAGAGATAACCCATTAATAATTCTCACAGCGCATCTCGCACCAAATATCATAGATATGCGCAGATTATTACTTGCGAACTTGTAAGAGATAACCCATCAATAACTCTTACAGCGCATTTCGCACCAAATATCACAGATATGCACGTAAGACCATTTTTAGCAAACAATCCTTGTTGCGGACCATTAATAACATTCACAATTTATTATAAAAAATTTGCTCATCTAAATTAAGTAGACACATCGAACTATATATCTCATTCCTTCTCTGCTCCATGCCCAGAGGATTCACGTCTGGTGGTTATCTATTGAACAGATAACTTACGGGTGAATTATTAACAGCGAGTCCCTTTATTAGCGGAAACATACATGTGAGAAAGTCGTGGCGGAAACATATATATCTTTCATACACGGTTCTGCTTACACATATCTCGCACATAGTAATGATTTTCAAGCAAACGAACTCATACTTGGTGCACTCATAAAATTATATTCGGACCTTCGAATGGATCGATAATTTTCTCATTGAAGAAATTTCCATAACTATCGTGGATGCAAAACGTTGAAAACAAATCAAATGACCATTGTAGCTTGTATTGACTTGTGAACTTCCACAGAAGATTGTCATTGCAGACTTCCACATAAGATAGTCTTACGAACTTCTCACATTTACTATAGTGCCATGGTCATGGACTTCTATTCATCCCACTAAAGGCTCTAATATGTCCCTCGAGGGGCTCTTAAACGTCCCGTAAAGGGCACTATTACGTCCCACATAAGGAGCTCTCATATACGGGTGCGCACTGAATCCTCATATCATTTAATCTCCTTTGTTGACTCAGTCCAATCAAACCTCCTTCAAAGCCACATAAATGTAATGGGTATGCAATCTCAAGTATAATCATATGATCCTCCACAAAGCCACATAACTATAATGCATATCATACACACATTCCGCCAAATAAAGGCTATGACTCATACAACATATGATTAGGGGTGAGCGTTTAATCGAATCGAGTAAAAAATTGGAATTAATTGAGTTCACAAGTCATATTTTATCACCCCAACTCAATTTGAACTTTTTTTTAATTAAGTCGAGTTAAATTTTACAATTCGAATAACTCAAACAATTTAAATAACAAATTGGCGTAAATATCCTTTTGGTCCCTATCAACTTTGAAAATAAGCAAATTGATCTATCTCAACAAAAATTACAAAAAAAAATCAAAATAAATTTTAAAATTCAAAATATTAATAAAAATTTTAAAATTTATATTTTAAAAAATTATAAAAAAAACCCGAACATTAAGTCAAAGCACTAGGATGTTATTACATTCTTTACCACATTCTTCACTTATCAAATATTTTCTCATAAACTTTCATAAATTTTCAATTTAATCCCTTTTTGTCATAAAAGTTAAATATTCATTAACTAATAATATTAAATCAAGTTTTTTTTCTTTTTACACTTTAGTCACATAATTTATCTCAATATATTGTTTCACATATCAAATTTCCATGTAAGAGATAATATCTGCTATCATTTGAAAATATAAATTATTGTTGTGCCCAAAAATTGGATTTTGATTGGAATCATTAGCAGAACTAATCAAATGATTTTGTTGATTTATTAGAAGAATTAAACATTTCACAATTAATTAATTTAATTTATTATCATAATCTTGATTTAAAAAAAATCATTGATTTATTTAAACCATGCTTGTGCATAAACATGCTCTCGAGAAATAAGTAGTATAAAAAATCGTGTCGGCTGGATCTAATTAGTCCCAAATACAATCTAACCTCCCTACAAATTTACAGCTAGAAAGTTCAAGGTGTTTGGTGAGATGTTCACTTGGTGGTTATTTTAAAGGTTTATTTGACAATACAAAGAAGCTAAATGCATCAACATATAAACACGGATCGGAACTTTGCTAGGAAACATAAGATACAAAGAAGATTATTCTTACCATCCCATGAGTAATCTTCTAACTCTATCTACAATCTGATTTCTAGCTCCCATACTTGAAAATTTTAATTTGCAGTTCTCATCCAAAAGGAACCTGTACACTTCCCATTCCCGTTCCGAACTTGAATATCTTCCGATTTCAGCCTAAAACACCACGAAAACGAAGATAGTTTTGAACAAAGAAAACCCCGGAAAAGAAAATATTGAACACACCCGTGTTTGATACTCAATAATCGAATATGAGTGAAATAGGAATGAAGTGTTAGGCAATCACGTTAACATATGGGTTCTGAACAAGGAAAAAGACGCTCGTAGTTGTATCGAGTAACATGGGAATGAACTATTTAGCCAATCATTCTATCATACTGGTCTTAAACTATAGATATACAAGCTCAATATTCTAGTTTGAACTACCAAACTTAACCCGGAAAGATACCCATGCTCGAGACTCAAATGAATTCGAGTAACATGGGAATGAACTATTATCCAATGACGCTACCATATGGGTCTTAAACCAGAAAGAAAAGCTTACAATATGCATATATAGGTTCCAAAATACAAGCTCAATCTTCTAATTTGAACTACCCGGGAATATATCCATGTCTGAGACTCAAATGAATCCGAGTAACAATGGAATAAACTATTAGCCAATCACCCTACCATATTGCTCCTACACTATAGAAATACAAGCTCAACCTTCTAGTTTGAACTACCAAAGACGGGAATATACTTGTGTACAAGTCAACCGAACCCAAGTAACATAGGTTTTAAACCATAGAAAGACGCTCACTCTTCTAGATTGAACTACCAAGCTTTACGTTATTGTTTTCCTATCATTACGATATATCATGGCAAATTGCAGAAGTTACAACTTACAATATGATATATAGGTTCCAAAATAATTCTCTTTGAAAGTTATAACTTACCGAGAATATGCAAATTCCATGGGACTTTAGAGCTTGTGTAACATCATAGAAAACCCTTGGTCTACCCTTTCCAGATAACTCGACCGGATTAGCAACCAGAAGTTCGGTATCTGGCCCTCGGTTCGAAATGATAACGCGCAATGGATGAAGCATTTCCATCCTCAAACGAGAACATAATCCTTCTTGCTTATCGGGATCCACAATCTTTTTCCCATCATTTTGCTGAATAAATAAGTCTAGATCACGAAAACCTTTGGAGTTCAATGAGAATCGACCATAAGCTATCTGTACAAAAACAAAAACAAGATAGCCATTATCAACAAAATCGAAATTTTTGTCGAATTAACAGTGTAGGGAGGAAGTAGGAGATATGTAGGTTCAATCCGTTAGACCAGTTACTCAAATTCGAATGTGATTGTCGGTTAGAGATATGTTCAATATTTTCCAGGATTTTAATATTCATGTCTGAGTATATGTTGCATATGACTGTGAGACATGGGTATTTCAAGCAATGAAGAGTCAGAGCAACATAAAGATATAATGTCATTTTCATCACGAGCCCTTCATTTAGGAGAAAGCAATAAGTAGATTCGGTTAAAAAAAAAAGGAAAAATAGACTTAATGAACCTAATCGAACTGTCGGTAAAATCAGTTAAAACGAAAATTTTTGTTTTCTTTTTCTTAGTTCTTTCAAGTTTGAGAAATAAAACACATATACAAGTCAGTTAAGTCGGTCAGTCCAATTATGAATTTTCATAACCGATAACTGACCAACTTATTTTAAGCACCTACAAAACCGAATTAACCATCATAACGATTTGACTGAAGGCTATCTGCTACGTCGGATTGAAACCAGTTTTGCACATCCTTACCTTCATTCAGCAAGAGGCAATCTTGTGACTCAAGAAAACAAGCCTAAACCCTCAATTATGCCATTTTTTCAAAATATGAATTTAGTAGTCATGAGATGTGGGAACCATGCAGCATAATTAAACAGGAACTTATAGTACTCTACAATCTACGTCACACGGATTTGGCTATGTGTTCGACATGTGTATTTCCAATAACTAATTTTATAAGGAACTTCTCAAAATTTAACATTTTAGCAGAATACCTTGATATTGCAGTCTTTCAAAGTTCTCAAGACATCGTAGAAAAGACCTTTGTGATCCACACAAACTATCTGAAGCAATGTATGAACTGGGCTCAATGAATTGTCAATCACCACACTAGCTTTCTTCAATTTCGCCATATCTGGGCTAAGAGCTTGGGAACGAGTCTCTTTATCCGATAGCTCGAAACGGAATAACTCTTCTGCTATAGCAGGAGAAAGTGATGAGATACCATGATGACGTTCATACTCAGGACCAACCAACTTGAGTTCACAACTGATACATGATTCACCCAACACAGCATTTAACTGTTTATATGTATCATCTTGTCGTTCTTTTGTGTGTAAAAGCTCCCTGACAATGTTTTAACATAGTTGAGACTATAACCAAACCATACTACTTTATCCATTGACCACTTGATTATAATTCATAAGCTCAATCATCAATACACAATAGGGTTAAATCATTATCCAGAGCTTGAACTTGGCAACAATTCTCAAATTAGGGGAACCTTTTTTTGTCCAAATTAGTCTTTGAACTTGATAATTGTTTCCATATTAAGGCCTGGATAGAAAATTGTTTCCACATTGGGGCTTGACCTTTCTTTTGCCCAAGTTAGATCCTAAACTTGGCAATTGTTCTCAAATTGGACCTTAAATTTTAGGGTTTTTAAGGAAATGTCAGAGGCTAACTTGGATAAAGAAATATTCTAACCCCAATGTAAGAGCAATTGTCAAATTAAACCTTAAAAATATTCAAATCCCAATGATGGAGTAGTTGAACCCAAAAAATGATTTAATCCTACACAATACATGCACCGTATTATTTTTCATTTTTCAATGAAGAGACACTCTCAATGGCCTATAAGTTCAAAGCAGCAATACAATTTACTTTCCACAAGAAAAACGCAGCAGACAGCTATGATATTTGGACTCGGTTGTGAGTATTATGTGCAATGCGTTTATGTTCAGTTTTCCAAGATTTTCCATAATTAAGAATGCTGAACACGTGTACTTGAAGAAAATAAAGAAACAAAGCAACATGGGCAGAGAGAGAATCAAATAAGAAACGAAAACAAAAATGAGCTACAAAGGCAAAATAAAACCACAAACTACATGATATGACATTTCACTTTCATTAGAAATGGACCACTTGATAAATGGTCCCAAAATTAAATACCTTCTGGGAAACATCTTAGAGCTAAAGCCTAATATTCATCAACCTATCTATCAACCAGAAACAAAGAACTAAAGTATCCCGTAAATAATAGGGATAAAAATCAAATGTATATATGAATTTTAGTCCAATAGGCAATTTGATACATGAACTTTAATTTGGTGCTATTATACATATGAAACTTTGATTTTGATTTAATTATACATATTTTAAAAAATAAATTTAATTGTTTGAATATACAATATATCTACATAAATTTGTACTAATTCGATAATTTTGTTAGTGAATGGTGAAAATTAAATTAAATCAAATCAAATTTTCATGTATAAAATCACACAAAATTAAAGTTTACGTATAATTTTAATATTTATCCTTCAATAATATCAATTAGAGAATTCCTCAGCAACATAACACTGCAATTACATATTATACGTCTCAGAATAGAATCTCACATGTTATCGGTTATAAAGAAGAGATCAAGGACTCTGCCATCAGGTGTCGTAGTAACTTTCACCTTTTGAATTGTGAGCTCAAGCTCACTAAGAACCTGTGTTACATCTAAAGCAAAGATTCCAAGCAGCATTAGAACCAAATAATACACAATGTACACAATATGTCCAGTACAGTCAAAATTATGTTAAGTTTTTTTGGTAAAACATGTCATAAGTCCTTATACCCTTTGTAAATTGAGGATTTAGTCCTTATACTTTTATTTTTTGAAATTTAGTCCCTCTACTTTTTAGATTTCAAAATTCAGCTCAATTGTTAACACTCTTCAAATGGTTAACAATTGGACATGAAATTAGAAATTTGAAAAGTAGAAGAGCTAAATGCTTACAAATAAATGTACAGGTATTAAACTCCAAATTTGTGAATAATACAGGTACCTATGGCAAAATTTAACTTTTTTTCGGTACATCTATGAATCGAACACCAACGAAGTTACTCAAAACAAATGAAAATTCGAAGTAACATAGCACATAAAGAGGAGGAAAGGTTAAATCGGAATCACACACACAATTACCATGTAATAATCCCTTCCGATCAAGGCAAAAGAACTTCAACAAGTAAACCGGAGACGCCGCGGCGGCGGTGGAATTCGAAGCTTGACCTTCGAAGTGAAACGTCACTGAACAAGAAGGACATAACGATTGAAGCCGGTTTTTCAAACTCGGCCAACTAACAAAAGGTGAGCTCGAATGAGGAACAACCCAAAATACCATATAGCACCAAATTCCATCCGTCGAAACATCTATAAACCAAAAAAAAATGATTGCCGTTAAAAAAGAGCTAATCTAAACAAAAAAAAATCCAGATTAACAAAAAGAAATTCAAAATTCAAACGAACGATAATCTAATTTCAAATAAAAACAAATCCTATAATCGCATAGAATAATTGACCTCCTTTAGTGATGTAAAGACCGAAATCAAGAATAATACGACAAATATCGCATCCGAGACCATGTTTATCAGGACAATTAACGGTGATTACTTGAGGATCTCCATTTTTCTTTCCTTTCTGGATCACAACGGCGTCGTCAGTCGGAACCCCCATACCGGCCAAAACCGGTGAAAATTTCGCCGGAGAATCGATTTTGCCTCAGCGCAAAACAATCTCTCACCTCGAAACGTAGCGAAATTTCTTCGCCGAGCTTTTTAAAAAAAAATCAAATTCTGAAAAGATCTCCGGAGAAAAAGATAACAAAAAAAAAAAAGAGGGAAAGGATAATATAAGTGGGGAAGGCAGTGAATTTGAGTTGGCGGTGAAGGGTCGTACAGGAGAGAAAGAATCCACGTCAGCAAAATGAAAACAATGGGATTTCGGGGAGGTTTTAACCGACACGTGGAGGTATATTGGTGGTTAAAATTTTGACGGGATATACCGAAGATCCGTTATCGGTTTCGGATGCTGTTGTACAGGTGTCCTTTTTTGTCGTTTTGAAAAATTAAAAAGAAAAATAAAAGATATTGCCAGTGTCACGGACAGGCAAGGCAACGGTGACCAATTTTTAATACGGAAGAGTTTTATTTTTATTTATTATTTATTATCATTAAATTGAGTCAAGACAAATTCGAATAGGGGAAGCATAAGCTCAATTTAAATTCAGCATTTGATATTGGAGCAAGTGATACAATATTAATTTTTAAATTCCAACTTGTTTTGAGACATGATTCACAGTTAGATTAAGTTGATTTGTATTTAAGTTTGAGTTTATTTGTATTTAATATAAAAAAAGAAAAAAAATATTTTTTTTGTGAGAAAAAACACACAATTACATTATCTTAGATTAACAAAGTCGCAATCCATATCATGTTGGATGGATCCAAGTAGTTCAAGAGGGGAATTGTCGAAAGATTGAAGACTTTGCTTTCAAGAAAGGCCCAATTTAGCCAATCTATCAGCCACTAAGTTCCTCTCCCTTGAAATATATCTGATGCACCATTGATCTTTGGCTTCGAGAATCCTATGCGCCCTTCTGAGGATGGTAGTGCGAAGAATGTTTTCTTCATTTGTAGACAAAAGCTGGACAGCTTCAAGGCTATCGGTCCAAATATTGGCTTTAAGGAACCCATTCTCAATCAAGATTAAAATCCCATCCATGATTCCCCAAAGTTTAGCCTCTAACGGTCCACAATTGCCCAAAAAATGGTTGAAGCCTAAGATCCAATTATCGTCTATGTCCCTTATGACTCCACCTGCTGCAACTTGTCCTAAGTTCGTCGAAACTGCTCCATCAATGAACAATTGCACTCCCAAGTCCCTTGAAAGCCGCTTTGATTGTTGGATCAAGGGTGAAGGCCTGGTGGTTTTTACGCTAGCCTCGTACTGACGGGTCCAACTCTCAGAGGTTTTAACTATATCGTAGGCTGTCCAAGTGATGCTTTGGAAAATGTACATGTTTCTATTTTTTCAAATTCTTTATAAAAGCATCCCAAAAAAGCTCGACCAATGTACACCACGTTCCTATATACATATAGAAGAACAAATATTAGTAATAAACCAACTATGAAAAGGTTTTGAAAAAAACCTGTTTTGTTGACTGCTAGGAATAACAATCTTTCACACATCTCGAGAGCTGCGCAATTGCGAAGGACATGAAGGATATCTTCATTCAAATGACCACATAAGCTACAAGAACTAGTCTGTCCCAAACCACGTCTGATACGCTCTGAATTCGTTAGTAACCGTTGGTTGTAAACTAACCAAAGAAAGAAACGAACTCGCTGAGGTCCCTTATACTTCCAAATAAACTTCCAGTTCAGATCTTTTGGATCCCACAAATCCTGCTTTAAAGTCCAATATGCATTGCGAACTGAAAAACGACCAGAAGAAGATGAAGCCCATAGAATTTTATCCATATATGCACTACGGTGAGGGGGGAATACTCGTAATTCTATGAACAACCTCTCCCGGAAGCCACATACTTAAGAGCTCAATATTCTAAGTACCATCATGTAACACCATATATTTAAGTTTGACATCCAAATCTAAATTAGCATGAGCAGGAACGCAAGGTGTTAAGTGCCCAATTCCCACAACCCAAGGGTCTTTCCAACATCGAATAGTACTACCATCTCCTACTGACCAAGCAAGATTATCACAAAAAAGAGGCCACACCTTGGAAAGGGAACGCCATAAGTGTGAGCACTGACTCTTGTCAATAGAAAGAGGAACAAGATCCTTGACATTGTACTTGGATCGAAGAACCTGAACCCAAAGAGCATCATGTTTAGTAATAAGCTCAAACCTAATCTTCATGAGAAAAGAATTGTTTTGATCATGTAGTCTTCGAAAGTCGAGACCCCCTCTTTCTTTAGGCTGGCAGATAGAATTCCAACCTACCAAAGCTAGCTTTGATTGAGTACTCGAAGAACCCCAAATAAATCTTCTCGCAATCTGTTCAATTTCTTTGCAAACACCTTTCGGGATGGACATTGATTGCATAAAATAATTAGGAATCGCAAGGAACACTGACTGAGCTAAAGTAACTCTGCCTGCAATAGAAAGCTTCCTAGCCTCCCAATTCTGTAATTTCTTCCTCACCTTATCCACCACAAACCATAAGGTACTTTTAGTAACTTTAGCATGTAAGAGCGGAACACCCAAAATACTTACCAAGATTATGGATAATTTGATATCCAAACACCTGACTAATTCGAGTGCAAGTATCCTCATCTAAGCCTTTGGAGAACTAAATAGTACTTTTCCTCGAACTGATCCTGTGGCCAGAAAAATCACAAAAATGATCTAACATACCTGTTACAAGATGTGAGTGTTCAAGGTCTGCCTTACAAAAAAGAACTAAATCGTCTGCAAAGAAAAGGTGGGAAAGACTCTACCCCAAACGAGAAAGACGTATTGGATTCCAATTACCTTCACCAATCTGACCATGGATAATTCTCCCTAGCCACTCCACGCATAACACGAATAAGTACGGGGACAACGAGCATCCTTGCCTGATTCCTCTTGCTGGTTTGAACTTTTGGGTGGGCACCTCGTTCTAAAGAATCTGCATGGTAGAAGTGGAAATGGCCTTCATGATAACCTCAACCAGAAAATTTGGTACAACTGCGATCTAGAGTGAAGCCCTTATGAAATCCCAGCTTTCACGGTCGTAAGCTTTCTCCAAATCTAACTTGAGGGCCATCCATCTCGTCATTTTTCTTTTATTTCGCATACAGTGGAGCACTTTTTATGCAATGATAACATTGTCAGAAATATTCTGACATGTAATAAAATCGACTTGTTCCTGCGATATTATGTTAGGGAAAACTAGTCTAAATCTATTAGCTATAACTTTCATAACTAATTTATACAATACCGAACAGAGACTGATTGGACGGAACTGACTAAAGTCCTCTGGGTGCTCAACTTTAGGAATGACAACGATCACCGTATTATTAAGTTCAGCTTCTATGCTGTTTCCAACAAAAAATCCTCGAATCCAAGCGCAAACATTTTTCCCCACAGTGTCCCACTGGCTTTGGAAAAAATGTGCATGAAAACCATCACTCCCAGGCGCTTTCAAAGGTGCCATATCGAATAAAGCTTTCTGGATTTCCTTATCAGTCACCTTCTTCCCCAACATGGTGATATCTTGATCACTAAAATGAGGAAATAGGTTAGAAGGTAAACCACATAAAGGATTCATATTCTCACCGTAAAACTTCTCAAAGAAAAGAACTGCCTCATTCTAAAGAATGGTTTGGTCAGGACATCACTCTCCATTAGAGGTTCGAAGAGAAATAATGTGATTAAATTTCCTTCGTTGAACTGTTCAACCATGATAAAATTTGGTGTTGCGAGCCTTCTGTTTCCAAAGGAGTTCCTCATGGTCTAAAAGGTTTTCCTATTCATCCATAACCCCAGATTCAAGTTGCAAAAGACGGTCGGAGGGGTTGTGCCCCAAGGCACTTTGTATGCGTGACAGGGAATTCAAAAGGTTCTTCTTAGGGGTACCTATAAAACCGTAAATAGACTTATTCCATTCTCTTACATGAGTAATGAAATCAGAAAGTGATTGGAACATGTCACTTGAGAAATTCCACTTCTCTTTTACGAAGGGGACAAAGTCCTTATGTTTGGTCCAACCAGCAAGGAATCTAAAGGGTCGCCCCTCTGAGATGGACAATCTAGAAAAGTCTTCATCAAGATCGGCCTATGGTCTGATTTAACTCGTGGAAGATGGCATAAAATGCACTGAGGGAAGGCTGAGATCCAAGCATCATTTACCAAAGCTTGATCTAGTCTTTCCATCGTACTTCCTCTCTGCCAAGTGAAAGCTGGACCAACAAAGCCTAAATCTTGCAATTTACAAGAGTCAACAAATTCCCCAAATAATTTGCATCTCTTACCAGGGGCACAATTGCTCTTTTTATCATTTGGGGATAATATAGCATTAAAATCACCCATAATGATACAAGGGTGAAGGTCTCTAGGTAAAGTATGATATAAATCCTTCCATAATTCCTTACGTTTGCTTCTATCCGGGCTATCATAGACAAAAATAATATAGATAAGAGTATGAAGGTTCCTACCAGTTACGCGAAGAAGAACGAATTGGGGATGATTGAAAAGTATTAAAACAGTAACTGAGTCTTTTCAACCTACTCAAATTCCTCCGAAAGAACTTGAAGCTTCTACTCTATGGAAAAAAAAAAAACCCATTTTCCCAATAACAGAATTAGCATTCTTACCACTGATTCTAAGCTTAAGAAGGCAAATGATATCAGGTTTATATTCCAAGTTATACTCATGAGAAAAAAATATATTTTTATAATGTATTAAAATGAAAAGCTCGATTAAATTAATTAATTTTTCAAAATAAAAATTACGGTGCTTTAATTCGGTTCTATTAATTGCTTGAGCAACCCAATCTAAAGTTCAACTATATAATTTAGAGTCAAAACTCAAATAGCATGTGAGGACTCCAATAACACTAGTAATAATATTTTTCATTAGGTTAAAATATGTCATAAGTTTTTATACTCTTCAAAATTTTGAGATTTAGTGCTTGTATTTTTTTTAATAATTTGATCATTATACTTTTCAAATTTTAAAATACAGATCATTTGTTAATATTATTAAAATTGTTAGAGAGACATTTAAAAAAAATACACACTTAAGAGCAATGTAATTTAGAAAATGAGATTTAACGAACTTAAATTTAAGAAACAAAATAACAAAGTTAATAATTAAAAAAATAAGAAATTAAATTTCAATTTTATAAAAAATACATGGATTTATAGTATATTTTAATCTTCCCATTAATAATTTTTCTATAAAATAAGGTCATGCATTACTTTAGAGATGGGTTGAGATTTTGAAAATTTTGATATCCCAATTATTTGAATCGAATATGTAGTAGTTATAGATAAAAATATTTTTTTATTGGCAAAAAATTAAATTTATTATTTAATATATTGTCAGATTCATTTTAATCTAAATTCAGATATATTTCAATTATTATCAATTTGTTTATGCATATAATAATTTAATTCTAACCATATACTTCCATTTGTTTATTATATTAATCCATCAATTATTTTTGTATAGATATTTATTCAATATAAATTTAAATATTATAAAAACATTTACATGTTTAATGCAATTATAACAAAAATATATATATATATATATACACATTAACAAAAAATATAAAAAGTGACATAAGAGTTTAACTACAAAAAGCCTAAAATTTTTCTTAAATATATTAGTATGATTACGTGGTTATATCTGTTCATACTCTTTTAATTCTTTGACATCACATACATATTTTGTACACACCGATGCTCGAACCTAAAATCTAAACATAGACCAAAATACACTAAATATTATCAAAATAAACCAAAAAATTCGCAATTTAAAAAGTAAAGCTGAATCCAACATTACTCCAAACTTTGGTTTAATCAATCATTATTTTTGAAGATAATTTATTATAAACAACCAAAAATTATAAAACCAACAAAGATGAAATGGCGGCAGAGAGATTATGGGCTTTCAGAGATTCTAATAATCTTTTTTTTTTTAATATGCAAATTGACAAGTTGCAAAGAAGTTGCAAAGATGTTTATTGGGTACTATTTGAAAATATATCGGATTTTGGATGTAATTACTTATAATTATATAAAAATGATATATATGAGTAATTATTATAGTTAGTGGATCTTATCGAAGTAGCCGTAATTGAAGTATTTCAATTACACTTTTTAATTTTTAGAGGAAGAGTGGGAGAATTGACTGTAATTGAAAATACAAAAAATCTTCTTACACCATATCATCGAGTATGTTACCATTTTGAGATAATGATGTTAGACACAAACACCATAGTTAACTCGCGAATTCTTTAATTTGAGAAATTTAAAGTTTCGAATTGTGACTAATAAGACATTTATTGTTTTTAAAAAATGTTTCTCGTATTAACAATTTCACTTTAATATAGCATATAAAAACAATGTTGGGTATACCAGCATGTTACATATTTTATAACTTTAATTATTGGTGAAATTGAAATAATTCATGCTTCAAATAGTACATGGAAGAAATAGATTATGAACCAACAGTTAATGATAATGAGCATATATTAAATATTAAAAAAAATAACCAAACAAATATTCACTAGAGCAATTAGATAAAATTACATATAATTTTTATTTTTTTATTATTTTTATTAGTAATTGTATTATCAACTACTTTTTTAGACTAACATAATACATATGATGATTTGATTTTAATTTTCTTATTTATTTAGATTTTTTTATCATTCCAATGACTTTTTATAACATTTTTAAAAATATATATAAAAATTATGTACCTGAATAATTACAATTTTACAACTAAACATTACATAAAAAAAATAGTATATAATACAATTAACCAAACATATTTAAGAAATTACAATTTTTTTTAATTATAAAAAAATTCAATTACTATCTTAATAATTATATTTACGTTCAATTACATTATCCAAAAAAACCTTTAATAGTAATAATATTAATTACAAAGAATAATGATTAATTTTGATAAAAAGACATCTTTAGTCTGCGTCAATTTTGATATTAACAATTTACACTATTCCAATTGCAAGAATGAATAACTAAACCTTGATATTTTTCCTCAATTAAACATATTATAATGGTATAATATCAAATTTGTCTCTCTAATATTACATATTATATCAATTTACTTTTAATTTAACCTACAATAATTATATGTTTTTCAATTTAATCCTAATTTAACATGTAACATTAACTTTCTATTGAACCGTGGTTTCAATTCCACGTGAAAGTCGAAATCAGTAAATAAAAAAAAAGCTCAAATAAGCGAAAAGAGATTTTTCTTACGGAATCCATTGATGATAATCAAAGATTACATAGTACAATATAACACGAACTAGAAACCGAAAACTTAACCACCAAATCCATAGAGAGTACGACCTTGCCTTTTCAAAGCATAAACGACATCCATGGCAGTCATAGTCTTCCTTCTAGCGTGCTCAGTGTAAGTCATTGCATCGCGAATGACATTCTCCAAGAAAATCTTCAACACTCCTCTGGTTTCTTCATAGATCAAGCCACTGATTCTCTTAACTACTCCACGGCGAGCCAAACGTCTGATGGCGGGCTTTGTGATACCTTGGATGTTATCCCTTAAGACCTTATGATGCCTCTTGGCTCCTTCTTTTCTGAGACCTTTACCTCCTTTTTCTCTTCTTGATATTTTCTTGGAAAGTTTTTATTTTCTAGGAAAGTTGACTTTTTCAATGTGAAGAGTGAGAAGCTGGATTGTTTTGTAAAGATAAATGGAATCCTGGGATTATTTATATAAAACGATTTGGAGGGTTTAAAGGAGATTTCGAATATTTTGGCACGGGATAATGTAAGTCGTGCGATTAATTTTTTATCGACGGCTGAAAGTATTGATTCGCGTGAAGGCCAGAGGAGTGTATCTTTACTGTTGATGCAGTTCTCATCGACGGGTCTTCAAGCGTGTAATATTAATGCATGGATGATGCTTTTTTGAATGTTTTAAGTAGGGGTGAGTAAAATCCGATTCGATTCGAAAAACTCGATAAAAATTCAAATTTTGAATTAAATAGTTCGAGTTATTTGAGTTAATTGAGTTATTCGAATCAACTCGAATTAAAAATTAAGTTTTTCGATTTAACTCGGATACAAATTACACAATTCGAGTTATCAGAAAATCCGAATAAGAAAAGGCAAAACTACGTCGTTTTGATAAATGTTTACCTTTTCTAAAGTTGAAAGTTAAAACCATTAAGTTAAAAGGTAAAATTATGTCATTTTGATAAATGCTTGCCCATTAAGTTAAAAGTCAAAATCATTATATTGTTTATGTAGTTAAATAATCTTATATTTCGTTTACTAGTTAAATAGTCGGTCCATGTAAATGCAACATTGAGTATAAATAATATAATTCGTTAACTCGACTCGACTCAATTCGAAATGTTTTGACTCAATTCGATTTGATTCGAAAAAAATTCAAATTGAATTCGGTTGCAAAAATAGGATTCGTCAACTCGACTAACTCGAAATTTTTTGACTCAATTCAATTCGACTCGACTCGATCGAATACTCACCCCTAGTTTTAAGTCAAATTAGGGCGGGCTTGATTCTAATTTCATCTTTTGTCGGGTCACAGAAACGAAGTTATATTTTAAATCATGAAACTACAATCACCCGTATTTATAAAATTATATTTTAAAATTAATTATTAGTGTTTTTATCCTTAAAAATAACATTATTTGATACACTAACAAGTTCTTAATCCGGTTTGTCATAAAACCATGCCTTAAATTTACTTATTTTAAATAACTAGTACTGAATTTCTTTTTAATATGGTTAAACTATCAAAATAGTCACTTTTATTTTTTCGAATGACATTTTAATCACTTATTTTTAAAATATTATGTTTTAGTTGCTTATGTTAATATGTTGTAACATTTTGGTTACTGAATTGTTAATGGTGTGACAGTAAGCTGACATGGCACGTTAAATCATCATTTCAAATGTTAAATTATACAATTAATCCTCATATTTTTTTTTGTTTTGAGCAATTTGATTTTTTATGTTCTTTTAACATTTTTTTGTTTATTTTTCACTCTTTATGGTTCGCCCTTCATTTTCCTCTATTTTCCTTCTCTTTTACCGTAAAAGAAAAAAAATTTAATTACTCAAAACGAAAAAAATATAGACCAATTGTTAACATGATACGTTAATTTAACTTAAAATATTCTTTTGAAATTATAATTTAACGTGACACGTCAGCTTACCGTTACACTGTTAACGACAATTAGCACTTAATGACTAAAATATTACAATACGTTAACATAAGTGATTAAAACGTAACATTTCAAACATCAATGACTAAAATATAATCTAAAACAAAAAAAAAAAGACTATTTTAATAATTTACTTTTTAATATTGATTAAATTTTATCACCTAGTAAAAAATATTTTCTTTAAAAATTATTAATGCGTGGGAGTGATAAATTTATATTTTTATAATTTTACAATTAAATTGAGGATACTTAAGTAATAGTATTAAATGAAATTAAATGGTACCACAACTTATGTATTAAATAAACCAAACAAGCGAAAATGTGATAGAAAATTGTAATTTAATAATTATGAGATGATTGAAAAAAACGAGAGCAGCAGTAATCTAATGATTTCTTAAAATGATCATGGAAAATCATTTGGTACAATGCGAGTGAAAATTTTAGACTCCAAAATTAGGCACATAGCAATGTTTGAACCATACTTATAAAACTAAAACTTTTTACTAATAAGAACATATAAAAGGACTTGGTTGCTATTTTTTTTGTCACACTAAAACATGATAAGTCATATTTTTTACCTATTACTTCAGATTTAAATGAAATTTTATAATAAAGAGACGAATTTGATCCGAATGCAGCTACTAATAAAGATCAATGAATGCATCTAATGGAACACAAATTGTCATTAATAAGCAAAAAGCTTTTGAATACATAAAACATTTGAGAGTTGTTACAATTACCAAAAGGAAGGGCAATATAAGTAAAAAAAAAAGGAGAGAACTTTCAAATGGTATTCTACACGGATATTTGAGATGTATGAACCACATCTTTCCCTTAATAAATTAAGGCACTTACTTCGGTTATGCATGTAGAGCCGAAGCACCATGCTAGCAAACCGATCATAACATTTCTTGTGACCGTCTAACGCAGCGGCTGACCTTCCTCTTGAATTCATCTCTCCTCTCTCTCCATTCCTTCTGCAAATGCATGAAAGATGTTCGATTGTAAGAAACAGGAAAGGATTCATTGATGATAGTAACAAACCGATGTCAAACAGCAACTTTGGAATCATTAGTAAAAAACCATTAGAAATACTATGATAGAGGTAAGAGTCATGTTGCATTTTGCACCCTCTACTCAAAAAATAGGCAAATTAATCCCTACATGTTAGATAAAAGAGCAAACTGGTTCTTTCTATCAAAAATTTCATCCATTTTCACTATAAAAAATTGATCCCTATACAAGTGTGATCCAATAAGGGTTTTAAAGATAATTCTGTTACACTAGAGTCCGTGATAGAAGTTTTGTGTTCACAACATTAGCATATGTCATGGATGTTTGCATCAAAAACTGATGAAATCAAATACCAAAAATGAAGGTAGAAAGAGACAAACGACGATCACTTACTGCAGCTTCAACATTTGCGGGAGATTCATCATTAGGGCTGGAAAGCATTGAAATGATACTCAACACAATACTTTCGACCTGGAACATAGTAAGAATTTAGAATTGTTTATGCACAAAATCACAAAATCAAACTTGAGAACTAATGATCACAAAAGAAGCCACGAGCATTAGCGAAAAAATATCTTTGATCATTTATAAAAATTAAATCAATAAGAAATAAGAAGATAAGACTAAACTTTATAACTTGAGACTTTTAATTGTTTATCAACTAAACCAAGCCTTCATCTGAATCAAGGTAATCTACATGAGTTTTTTTTTTTCAACATTTCATCAAGTTTAGGGTCATATTGAAGCTAGCTATATACAGTTGATCAATCCATTTAAAATCTACGCCATCATAAATTCAATTGATACCTTTCTAAAGTAGAGTCCTTTCCTTAGGATTTTCTTTCTTGATCATTATTCACATTTACTCAATGACAAATTAACTTCACATATTTAGATGCTAATCACCAGGTAAAACTAATACAGTCACAATTGATCTTCTACCATCTCATTTAACTTACCCCTTCAAATTGTGATTTCCATGGAATATGAACATATGATAGTGCTTTACAATATTCTTTCTTGTCTGATTAAATAATTACTTGCTTCCAATCAAGTAGTTAAATTTGAGAAAACCTTAAATCTACAGTATTTGTAACATTAAAAGCACTTGAGTGGGCATAAGAAAAGAACAATTCACAAGTAATTAAGATTTCTTAAACATACTGTATGTACTGGCATCCAGCGCTCGCTTGCAAGCTCGTAACCATTTGGATCATCACCCGGAGGATGAAGAATTGATATGCAAACACGCCCATCAGCGTAAACTGGAAAACATGTAAAACCAAAATTAATTCTTGCACATACATAAAGGCACGTAAGAAGCTAAAGTTTCAAAGGTATACCATTAGGATGCCAAATCTCTGACGTAAATTTCACCACTGGAGGACTGTTTGGATAATTAGGTGGAAAGCTCATGATGGCATTAAAAAATCCCCCATCACTGAAATTAGACAATTCATGTTAAAGAACACTAACAAGTAAAAACCCTAAAGTTACAAGACATAACACCGGAAGAGAGATTAACAAACAAATTTTCAGTCATGACTGTTAAAAAAGTTCCTACACAGCTCAATTCAATGTCAATATGAGTATATGAGTCAAGAACAAAAATAATAAATTGGAGAAAACGCAAAACGAGGGTCAAGACACATAAAAGACCATAAGCTACTATTGTTCCAAATTCCAAAAAACAAAAGAACAATAGATACTTGCCAAAACCGGCAAACCTACAATTATAAGCTAAGATACTATTCATCGTGAGTAAATCAATAATTGAAAACCCAGTCCTAGTGAGGAAAGTTGCTGGTGTATATTTACAATGATAAAAGCTACCCCTATCCATTGTCATTCCCTATAAATGCTGAAAACAAACAATTTGTACCCTTATCAATGCTATAAAACCAATTCGATAAAACTAACCTAATGTCAATCTACAAAACGAGGTAAAAACTCAAAAATCAAATATTCCAAACAGCACAATCACCTCAAACTTGGAACCAAAATTTCCTTTCGAATTCAACAAAACATCTTAAAATCAACTCTAGCATCAATCAAAATTCAGCTAAATTGAACTAATTTTTGAAAAGGCAAAGTGCTAATAAGCATAAATCATAACCACAATCCGTCATCCAATATCAACAAACAAAACCCAATCAAAGAAATCCATAAATAAACAACTAATTTCAGAAATTTATATATATATATATATATACTTACTAAAGAGTATCGGGTGGTCCAATAATCGTTACACTCCATTCAAAGATATTGTTCTCATCAACCAATCCGGCTGAGAAACCATCAACCGGATTCTTACAAAGATCTGCAAAAAAAAAAGATCAATCAAAACACGATTCAAAATCGAATACAAAATCCTTCGAAATTCATATTCAAAGTCATTAAAAATGAAGAAGAATAAGTTACGTTTGAGCTGCTTTTGAAGGAGGAGACTGGCTTGAGATGCCATATAAACAATAGAGAGAAGGAGAGCTTAAAAGAAAAGCTCTGTCATTTGAAGAGAAAATAAAAGTAAGAAAAAATTACAAGCCGACTCTTTAATTCAGTATATATGGATTGAAGGAATTCGCCGATTGTGGGCTCATGTATCGGATGACGTAGGATTGTGTGTGGCTCCCATTTGTTACACATGCGTCTTGGACGAATCCGAAACTGCCACCTAAGATTTTAATACGCTGGTTTTTTTTAACATTCTTATTATATACTCATAATACATATATTTTTTAGATAAAAATTAAAATTATTCATAATTCCTCTAAACTCATAAATAAAAAGATAAAATATTTTAACGAATTTAAAACTGAGATGATAACTCCTTGGACTTCAATAACAAATAATTTGAATAAATTTGAAGAACATTATTTAATATAACAAACATACATGCAAATAAATAAATGAAATAATTAAATGGATACTTGAAATGAATATTAAAAAAACATAACTCATTTAATCCCAAAACCAATTAAAATATCAAGAAACAAAACAAAAAAAAACTCAAATTTGAAATTGTGGAAAAAGAAATCTCAAATTTGTTTGCTTACAAAAACCATTAACTCCTTACCCCCATCAACCAACACTTCAATCCTTTATACTATCAAGACCCCCAAATCTCATGGTTGCAGAAAATGATTCGGCAAAGGGCCAAATATCGACCATTATGGCTGTAATAGCCAACCCATTTGAGAGATTTGAGCAGCGAAGAAATTCATCATACCAAGAATAAGTCGTAATCGAAATTACAATATGTTTCAACGGTCAGATTTTTTGATTGGCGTTGGAGAAGTTCAAAAGCTGAAGGCATTTTTGTGGCTTTTGAGAAAATTTTCGAAAAATCTAATCTAAGCATTCAAAAGAGGGAGGGAAGAGCAATAATTAGGTGCCACTTTCGGGCAAAAAAATGGCTAATCAAGGTGGCGTGGGCTAGGGTTGAGGGAGCAAGAAGGGAAAGAAGATGAGTAGAAATGGGAAACAAAAGGGCCGTATATTTTTATCATTTTTGTTTTTTTTTAATTTATCAATATTTTTTAATTTAATTTTAGATGATGACATCATCATTATGTCACTAATAACATGTGTCGTTGTATGGTATCGTCGTCTGTTCCAGACTTAATAGTATTAAAAAAATATCAAATTAATTTACCGAAACATAAACAACGTGAAAACAACCCCATTTTCAGGCTTCAACCACCAGTAACTTTGCAAAATGGTGTATTGTTTTTGGGTGTCAATGTCCATGATCTTCCCAATGAACCTCGGCGCAGCACTTCCAGCTCAAGCATAAACAAAGACAGGATGTCACTGACTTCAGGAATTAAGCCTCCACAAGCTCAAGGAAAACGAGTCATCAAAGGCTCCTGACATGAGCCATTAGAGGCTCGGCATTAGCCCCACCGCACGGGGTCCAAAACACTCAGATGCACCAAAAGCGCAAGAGCAAGAGAAACTAGAGGGAAATTGGCAAATAGTGATAACATTGAGTGGCAAGAAGGTGGAGGCGAAGATAAGATAAGAGGGGGTGACGTTGGCAAAAGAAGGGGACAATAACCGCGATACATAAACTAAAATTTGATGTAATTATATCGCAGAAACTTATGGATTTTATATATATATATATATGAAATTTTAATTTAGATTTACTTGTTCACATTTATAAAAAATTAATATTTATATTTATTTATATCATATTAATATAATTATTTGTGCATGTAATATATCAACATATAATGTTGCTAATTCGATATAATTTATAATGATAAATATTTAAAAAGAAGGGCAAGTGTAGAAACAAAATTAAGTCAAATCATAAATAAATTATAAATTTTTGGGATTAAAAGATGAATTTATCATTATACTAATTTTTATTTTATAATTTATCAAGGGACTTACAAAGCAATTTTATCATTTTGGTGGTCAAGCAAAAAAGAGGTTGAATTCGATTTTCATAAGATTCATGAAAACAAAACGAAACCCAACATTATCCACGAAACCTTAGCTCAATGGAAATGTCGAGATCTTAAGAAATTTCAAATTTGAGTCTCAATCTATTATATTCGATTTAATCAATTATATATTTATATTGAAACTATTGCAAATTAAAAAAATTAAATCCAATATTATAAAAGAAAAAAATAATATATGATATATGATATATAAATAATGAATAATATCATGATATCTCACTACTAAAAAAATAAAAAATATGAAAAATTTATAAATCCATAGTTCAAAATAACTAAATATTAATTAATTATAATTATTAAAAATAAATATTGAGCATTTATTTATAATTAATTATATTTAAATAAAATTATTAGTATTTATTTATAAATATCTCATTATTTTTTTATTTAATGATAAAATATATTTAAAAAATAAAAGATTTCAACAACACCAAACATTATATTTTAAATAGATTCAGATTTTCGAGTTCCTTTCCCTTATCCCTAACCAGTCCATACATATTAGTTATATATCTATGTAGATATGTATTAAAATATGTATAGATTATATAATAAGGAGCAACAAATAGAAGATGAAGCAAAAGGCAGCTAAAGTCTAAACACCCGCAGAGTATACAGTGTTCACCTAAACCTAGACGATACATCTTCATCTGCATGCACTCATCTCTGTTGAGTCCTCTCTCTCTCTCTCTTCCCTTTACTTCAATTCCCAAAGCCCTACTACCCCTCCTTGCCTTTCTCCTTTACAACCCAACCCTTTGTCTTTTTTCCCCCTCCTTCAATGGCGTATCCATCATCAAGTTTTTTTCTCTTTTCTTTCATTCCCGAGACCCTACCATCAATTTATAATTGTTCAATCCGCTTTTTTGCTGGGGCAATTTCGGCTTTTTAGAACAATAAAGGGACTGAAACTAATATTTAACCAAAGGACGACTACCCCTTCTTCATCAGCCGCTACCCGCCATGTTTTCAGAGATTTTCAGCGCAAAAAACAATACGCATGTCAATCTCAAATCTTTCACTCTTTTAATTTTTTTTTTCCTTTCTCTCTCATCATCTTTACTTGTTTGACTATTTTTTTTTCTTCTTCTCCTTCTATTTAAACAAATAGTCCAAAAGCCATGCAATCCAATTCCCATGCCAATCGCTACACACCCTCTTTATTTTTTCTTTTTAAACCAAACTCCCAAAACCCTACTCCAATAATCAATCAAAATCTAAATCAAACCCCCATTTTCTTTATCTGCAAATGGAAGGTGGCGGTGGCGGCGGCGGCAGTGGTGGAGGAAATTCACGGTGGAACCCGACGAAGGAACAAATAAGCATGCTTGAAAGCTTGTACAAGCAAGGGATAAGAACCCCTAGTGCTGAACAGATACAGCAAATGACCAGTAGGCTCAAAGCTTATGGCAACATTGAAGGCAAAAACGTGTTCTATTGGTTCCAAAATCATAAAGCGCGTCAAAGGCAGAAACAAAAGCAAGAGAATTTGGCTTATATCAACCGTTACATTCATCATCATCATCGAGCTCAACCTGTTTTTCATCCTCCTCCTTGCACCAATGGTTATTTTCTCGAAAACCCAAATTTTTTAATACTTTTTTTTGTTTATTATCATTGTTTATATATATGGAGTTTCGTTATAAGGTGTCTTTACATGCAGATAGGCTCGATATGTGTGTCAAAAGGGTTTCATAATCTGTTAAAGAAAACTACATTGTTTATAATAAAGTAACCATTTTTTGGATCAAATTCCATATTTTACTTGGATTTGATTCCATATTTTGCAGGCAGACATACAAAACATGTTATATTTCCATTTGTTGTGTCATATGAAACATCTTTTCTTGTTTTTCGCAGTTGTTTGTGCTGGTTAATAAGTGTGTCAAAAGGGTTTCAAAATCTGTTTAAAAAACACCATTTTTTGGATCAAATTCCATGTTTTACTTGGATTTGATTCTATCGTTTCTTCGTATATAGGTTACAATCTATATTTCCATTTGTTGTGTTACATGGAACCATCTTTTCTTGTTTTCTGTAGTTGTATGTTCTGGTCGATATGTGTCAAAAGGGTTTAAAAACCTTTTAAAAAATTTACATTGTTTATAGAAAGTTAACCATTTTTTGTATCAAATCCATGTTTTTTTATGGTTTCTTTGTATATAGGTTACAATCTATATATATAATCAATACCCTGCAGACAGTCAGAAAGACAAAACATGTTATATTTCCATTTTGTTGTATTATATAAAACATCTGTGCTTGTTTTCTGCAGTATCTGTTAAAAAACTGCATTTTTTTTTGTTGGAATTCCATGTTTTCCTATAGTTTCTTTGTATCTATAGGTTAAGTACTTTGATGCTGCTGACAGTTCCTTTCAAGCTGATTTATAGTTTACAATCTATATAATCAATACTCTACAGACAAAACATGTTATATTTCCATTTGTTGTATTATTATAGAACATCTGTTCTTGTTTTTCTGCAGTTGTTTGTGCTAGTCCATATTTTGTGCCACAAGCTGATTATCATCATCATCTAGGCTTTTACCCTCACTGTCCCAAGGTTCTTCTCCCTAGTGGATCAATTAAAAGAAGAGGCAGGCCTATTGGTAAAACTGGGAAGGCTCTATTTTACAACGGAAATGCTTATGATCATACCATGGTTCCATCACCTGATACTGAAAACTTATACAATGGAGCATTCAACAATGGCGGCGGCGCCACTAGTCATCACGAGACATTGCCACTGTTTCCATTGCACCCGACTGGTGTTTCCGAAGAGACGTTAATGGCTTCATCATCACCAACTGGTTCAACTTCATGTGAGACGACGATATCTGCTGGTGGTGTTGATAACCATGAAAGTAATAATGAAGGTTCTGGGGAACATTGTTTCATTGATTTCTTCTGAAAGTGATTGGGGGGGAAGGGGGAATGGAAATAAAAATCAAGGGTTTTGGTTCAGAGAACATTGATTTATGGAATTAATGGCCATTTGAGTATTTGAAATGTTTTTTTTTTTTGAGAGAAAGGTTCTTTCTCCAAGATGGTAATGGTATATCGGTTTATAATATTATGTCATTGACTTTTAAAGTATTGCACATGTCTATGTACTAATTTCCTTTCTTTTTTGAATTTTATTATTTAAAAATTAAAGTTTAATGTTTATTATCATAATATTTTTTTAATTTTACTTGCTTATTTGGTCTGAATAATATTAATCATATCAGTATTCTTTTATTTTAGAAATACTACTTAATCTAATTTAATGAAAGTTTTTTTATGATGTTATTATTTGGATTTTAATTATCTATAGATTATATAAAATCAGCTTTTAAGGGTATTCTAGGAGTATAAAATGATAAAATAACATAAAAAAAATTAAATTGTTTAAAATGAAAAAAATTTGGAGAGCAATTGTTTGAATTAATTTAAAATTTTTATTTGAAATGATGATTTAATATGTCATATCAGTTACTATTACATCGTTAACGATAATTAATGACTCAGTGATTAAAATATTATAACACGATAACGTAAATAGTTAAAACGTAACATTTCAGATATATGTAACTAAAATGTAATAATCTGAACCAAACAAAATTGACTATTTTGATAATTTACAAGATCGAAAAACACATAAAATTATTTTGAAGCTAAAACATAGGAATTAAATTTCAATTGATATTATTTAGCAATAATTAAGAACAATTTTTTTTTTGAAGTAACAATTTTTTTTATTTAAATGTAATGAATGCTTTATTTAAATCATAATGAATAAAACTTTTGCTATAAAAAAGGTAAATGTTATGGATTTTTTTATTAAGTTTAAAATAAGATATTTGTGTAGACTTTACATTATATTTAACTGTATTTTCATTCTTTATAAATATCTATAAAAAATTTCCATTAATTTAATGATTATGTAAAATTAAATATATATATTTTTTGTCGATTGAGTTTTAATTCGATTGACATTATTGTCAGTATAGGAAGACGTGAGTTCGAGTGGAGCTATAGATAATTCTAAGCATTATATTAAAAAAACAGATATGATGAAAATCTATAATAAAATTAATGTTTATATATATTATTAATCTTTAATTTATTATTTTAGTATTTCAGATAATTATTTCTAATTAAAACAATTTGTAACATTATTAATGGACTTTGATCAAATTAGATTGTGTAGTGTTTTTTTTTTAAATACCCATAAAATCAATATTATAAGAGTGGAAAATCATTTAAGCAAATAAGAATGTTGAATATGAGATTTTAAAGTTTTAAATTTGGAATATGAAATTATAAAAAAATTTAGATACCGTTTAAAGTAAAGCTTCTATGTAATTTTAGGCATAAAAGCTGTGTATTTAATTTTTATATTTTAATTTAATTATTTTATTAATTATAGTTTTTGAAATTGGAAATTTTAATTTTAGATTAAACAATAGTTTTTTAATTCATTAAGTTGTATTATTTTTAAAATTTTATGTGATAAATATATTATCACATGTACGATATCGTGTCAAATTGTTATTTTCACATGTAATATCAGTACAAGACTAATACTTATCAAATTAGAGAACATAAATTAAATTTACAACTTTGTACATAGTACATAACTAACAACAAAAAATAATCAAAATTTAGATTGAAAATTTAAAAATTAAAAAATATATTGACTAAAAATAACTAAATTAAAGTACATGTACTAAATCTACAACTTACATATAGTACAAAGATTAATAGCAAAAATTGACTTTTTCACCTACATAATAAGTGTGCCATAAGACTAGTAAGCATAAGTTAGACTTGTTCAACGATTAGCCTATCGAGTATCGACCGTAGCCTACAAGTTTGCTTGAATTTTTTAAGTGTTTGGGCTAGGCCCAAAAATGGGTTTTGATAAAAAAAAATAGCTTATCTAAAAACATGGACTGAGATCGGGATCAAATATTCAAGGTCCAAACTCGATCTGAAACGACTTGTTTTCCTAAATTTGTTATAAATTATATCAGGTGATTTATAATACATAAAGATTAAATTTACAGTAGTATGTAATACAACAATATTAAACGTTAAAAAAGTTAAGTCGACTATATATAAAATCATAATAAATTAAAAACACATAAAATTATTAAGTTTCCGTTTGTTTGATTAAAAATGACTTTCGAAAAATAAATTCTGGAAAATGACTTACTTTTCTGAAAAATGTAATATTTTCTAATGTTTGGATGAAACTATGTAAAATATTTTCTGTTGTTTGGCAGATTTTCTAAAAATTATTTATAAAAATTATTTTCAATGAAACAAATATACATTTTTTATTTTTTTTATATTTTCATTATTTAAACTATTTTCTCTTTTGTGCTTAATATAGAAAGTGCTAAGAAAATAACAATGCTTGTTTCTATATGAATTTGACTAAGATGAGATCATAGTGTAGTATTGAGATTTGAGATGACAACGCAATTGTGTTCAAAATGATATTCAGAAAATACATCTTTTAATATCCATGTAGCTATGCTAAGATCATCCATGATACTATACAAGTAGTGAATTTCCAGTGCTACTGCTTTTCTTTAATATCTATGCTTTTTAATCAATAGCTTTCCTTTGGGATTGCAATCACATTGATGGTACCAAGTTTTTCAGCTTTTCCCACCACAATCTCAAACTTCCAAAAAATAAACACAAACACAAACAGAGAATTAGACATATGAACAACAAGGACTACTACGCTAAAACAGGGGTACAAAATGATAGGAGAATGCATTCATTCTAAACTTGCCTTTTATCAAGATTCAATGACTATTTCGATATTGAATGAAGCATACAATTAAAAGCTTAAAACATAACATGCATGTTTGCAAAGCTATGAAAGAAACTGAAAAAGTATATCTAAAAGTAAGGCAGATACAAATATTGGAATTTTCAGTTTGTCATAATTGAACCAAGATTGCCACTTTCCTCCTGCCTACAATCCATTACTGCTTCAAACCAAGCTAGACCCCTTTCAGTTGAAGTCCTAAATTGCACCCATTAACTGTTATAAGAAAAGGAGTTCTTGTATTCTATATCATGTAGTAGATAAAAAAAAAATCATACATTCATCTCTAGGAAAGAATCAATTATGAAATCAGTCAAGTCTGGTATATGAGAAGCGTATATAACAACTCATTCCATGTATCAGGCAATCCAAGCAGACACCAATGCACACAATCCACAAATTTTTTTTGGATCAGTTTTTTGTTCTTGGGTCAGCAACTTACCACTGAGAGCTGAATAAATTGATGTATGTGCATCTTGATCCCATTGGTGTTATTCCAAGCAGAGCTTCTGTTTCAATTTACATATGCAAAATGTGTTAGAAGTGTGTGTCTAGAACAATCAAATTGAAAAGTTTTCTCAAGGTTTTTTGCTAGTTTATACATCATATGTGTAGGAGCCACACTAATGAAGAACACTGAAGTTCGATTAAGATCAACGTTTTCTTCCACCCATTTGGCCCATGATTTCAAAGCACTCTCATATGCTACATTCTGATCAATGTCGACATAATCTGTCACCCCATCCTTGAAAGATCCTCATCTTTTCAATCAGTTTTGAAGGAAGAATTGAGTCAAAATTTCTAGAATTCAGAACAATATATGCTAAAATGTAAAAGACAACAAAGGTAGCAACTCACAGTACTTTCACGGTGGGGTACCTCCACCAAATATATGTATTAAAGATGAGATAATCCACATTTTTCCAGTTATGTCCATGTTTTGAGATTGATTCAAGCTTGACTATAGGCTCCACTGTACCACCCCTCATTGTCGGAGGGTCTACATTGGATTCAACCAAAAACGGTGCCCAGTAGAACTCCATTGTAGCATTATAATCCTACATGGTTCAAACACATTCTTCACTTTCTTTCTAAGTTATTTGACAATCAATGATTTTAAATAATAGAGAAACATCAGCAAGCAATTACCTCTATTTTAAAGACAATGGTATAATTTGCATAGCTAATGCTCCTCTTCTCTAGTGGGATGACAGATTGAACCTTACAAGCCATAGATAGCATCTGGTCAAAGTTTATGGAGTCCTCAACAAACAGAAGCCTCTTTCCTCTAAGTTTCTCCAGCAATATTTTTGCCTCAAACCTTAACCAATAATGAAAACAAATCATCTAATCTATTCGACCACCATGGTACTTCGAAAATAGGGGAGCACTAAAAATAATGAGTCTATTACTAAATAGTTGGAGAAAGAAAGTATTTACTTGGGCAAAGAGTAAACTTTGGGCTGCCATCTCCATTTTTGGTATAAAGAATCAGGCCTTCCATTCTTCAAACAAGTCACCATTTGATTAAGGAACTCGCAGTCTTCTTTGTGAAGATATCACACTCTTCTAATAGCGAAACAATCCTTACGTTTTCATCATCGTCATCTTTGTTTGTTTCTTGAAGTTTAAAATTGGTTGAATTTGAAGATTCCTGGAAGGGTTGTTGGTGATTGAAATCTGGAAATGGGATGGTTTTCACGTACTGATCGTAACAAAAGAATCCAAAAAGTAGAGTTGGAAGGGAAAGACGCCGGCGACAAGGGCTGGTAGAGGTTGCAATGAAGGGGGAAGGAGAAGGGGGAACAGGAAGAGATTTTTCTTTGCTGGATATGAAGTGATGAAAGATGGGAAAATGTCTTACCGAAAAAAAAAGGGGTAAGGCATTTTCCACAAAACAAGCCTCGTTTTCTCGTGTTTTGGCAAATCACTTACAATGGGAGTTTATTTTCCACCTACCAAACATAGGAAAACAATGAAAACTTTTTCTGTAAGATGTTTTACAGGTAAACAAACACAGTCTAAATATCAAATTAAAAATAATATAAATATATTTCAAAAAGTAAAAAATATATAAGAAAATCTTAAATAAATTTAAATTAATTATTTACAAATATGAGTCGACTTGATTAATATTTTAAATCCACATTTCGAGTTAAATTGAGTTTAAATAAATATAAAAATAAGTTAATATCACATTTAAACTCTACTCAACCCATAAATACTTTTAGCATAAACGATCAAGCAAACAAAATATGTAAACCAATGGGAACATAAAAGTTACACATGCTCTTTAGATTATATTTTCTATACAATCATTTGTTGTCTCAACTCGTGTCACCAATTTAGTTGAAACGCGATTAAAAATTTATTATTTTTACAATATGATAAATATCAATTTAATGATATTTGTATTTTTTTTATACTGTTATATGATATTGTATGATAAAATTTAAATTTAAGATGTTTAAATATGTATTTATAAATAAACTCCATGTAATGACCTAATGATTAAAGGTGTTTATTGTCCAAACGTGATTTGAGTTTGAATTGCGTTGGTTGTTTGAGTTTTACATTGTAATTCACTAATATATTTATAAATATATTATTTACATAAAAAATTTCACACATATAATGATTATATCGTAATACAATTTTATATATTAGCATAATTACAATTATTAATTAATAATGAAATATAGTATTTAAATTTAATTACAAAAATATATAAGCGTTCTTTTTTAAATATTTTTGTTAGTAAAACTAATTACAAGATTGATTTGGGTCTACTTATCTT
Source organism: Gossypioides kirkii (assembly GCA_005610355.1). Lineage (NCBI taxonomy): Eukaryota > Viridiplantae > Streptophyta > Magnoliopsida > Malvales > Malvaceae > Gossypioides > Gossypioides kirkii. Next base: position 42,458,359 of record CP032255.1, on the reverse strand, counting down.
AAAATTTTCTAATTTTCTTTTTTTTTTCTAAAATTTTATTTTCATTTTCCCATTTTTTATTGACAAATTAACTTTTCCATTTTTAATTTGAAGTTTTTTTAAATATAATTTTTCTAAGATTGATGGGAAACCGGTTTTAGCAGCGCGGTTAAAGGAGCATATAACCGAAAGACCCGGTAAAAAGATTTTTCATTCAAGTTTTTAAATTTCAAAAAAAGGGTTTCATTTCTTCACTTTCCATTCTTTTTCTATTTTCTCTTTTGGAGATCATCTATCTCTGATTTTCCTTCTTTGATTCCTTTGGCTCTTGCGCAGGTGATTTCTCATTCGCTATTGTTTGGCTCCCGAGCAATTATAGGAAAAGAAAAAGGAAACAATCGATGAAAAATTTAAGATTCTCGTTTTGTTATGTAACGTATGAACTGTTTATTTTTTTCAATCTGATTTTGCTTAGCATTGCGATAATTTTATAGGAAATGTACGTATCCGCTCTCATTTTAATCGATCGTTTGGTTCCTGAGAATATATTGGAAAAAGAAGACTATAGATGAAAATTTCAGATTCTTGTTTTATTTTATAACATCATAAATTGATGATTTTCGATCTGATTTTGCCTAGCATTGCGATAAGTTTGTAGGAAATGTACGTCTCCGTTCTCAGTTTAATTGATCTTTTAGCTACTGTTTGGTTCTTGAGAGTATACTGGAAAAAAGAAGACTATATATGAAAATTTCAGATTCTTGTTTTATTATGTGACATCATACATTGATTCTTTTCGATCTGCTTTTGTTTGGAATTGTGATAATTTTGTTGGAATTGTATGTATCCGCTCTCAGTTTAATTGATAATTTAGCTACTGTTTGGTTCCTGAGAATATATAGAAAAAAAAGTACAATAGACGGAAATTTCAGATTCACATTTATTATATAACATCATAGTTTGATGATCTTCGTATCTGATTTTGCTTAGCGTTGTGATACTTTTGTCAGAATTTTATGTATTGTCTCTCAGTTTAATTGATCGTTTAGCTACTGTTTGGTTTCTGAGAATATATATGAAAGAAGAAGACAATAGATTAAACTTTCAGATTGACGTTTTATTATTTAGTATGAATTATGATTTTCGATCTGATTTTGCTTAGCATTGTGATAATCTTGTAGGAATTGTATGTATTCACTCTCAGTTTAATCTATCCTTTATCTACTGTTTGGTTCCTGAGAATATATAAGAAACAAATATGACAACAGATTAAAACTTCATATTCCATTTTTATTATATAACGTCATAAATTGTTGGTTTTCGATATGGTTTTGCTAAGCATTGTGATAATTTTGTAGGGGATTGTATGTATCCGTTATCTGTTTAATTGATTTAATGATTATTGTTTGGAATCTTTAGCTTCTCATCTTTAATGCTCGATGAGTCAGCTTTCAACCAAAAAGATTAATGAAAATAAGAATATATGATTATATGAAGGATTCTGTTGTCTAATTTAATCACATTAGTTTTTAAACAATTTGTTTGCGATTGATTAATTATTTGTGAATTTGGAATTTTATCACAAATATTTTTTTGCATATATCTTTCCAGTATCTTTTCTCATAAATGATTCAAAATTTCTAGTGTTGAATGCATGCTTCTCGTTTTGCTGCGATGTTGATCTAATTCTGATGTTTCGTTTCAGCTAGTAAAACAAGATGGCAGATGGCGAGGATATTCAACCACTCGTATGCGATAATGGAACCGGAATGGTTAAGGTATCGATTTAGGATACTATCTTATGATCTGGTGTTCTACACTGTTGGTTTGAGATTTATATATGATCTTTTTCAATGATGCATTTTGCTCTTTTTAGGCTGGATTTGCTGGTGATGATGCTCCAAGAGCTGTGTTCCCTAGCATTGTAGGTCGTCCGCGTCATACAGGTGTGATGGTTGGCATGGGTCAAAAAGATGCATATGTTGGGGATGAAGCTCAGTCCAAGCGTGGTATTCTGACTCTAAAATATCCTATTGAACACGGTATTGTCAACAATTGGGATGATATGGAAAAGATCTGGCATCATACCTTCTACAATGAACTTCGTGTGGCTCCGGAAGAACACCCAGTTCTTCTCACTGAGGCACCACTGAACCCGAAAGCCAATCGTGAGAAAATGACCCAAATCATGTTTGAGACCTTCAATGCTCCGGCCATGTATGTTGCTATCCAGGCTGTTCTCTCCCTCTATGCTAGTGGCCGTACAACTGGTAAGCAATTGACTAGTCTCAATCTCATAGATAAAACTTGAACTAAACAATCTCAAATTCAAAATTGGCATTTTGGTTCAAGACATTGCAGGTTATGTCGGAAATATGTAAAGTGAGCTCGAAGTTGGTTGCCATTTCTTCCACTGTCATGTTTTCATAATTCAACACATATACTAACTGTTCTATTTATGTAGGTATTGTTCTGGACTCTGGAGATGGTGTGAGTCACACTGTCCCCATTTATGAAGGATATGCCCTCCCACATGCCATCCTCCGTCTCGACCTTGCAGGACGTGACCTTACTGATGCCCTTATGAAAATCTTGACCGAGCGTGGCTATTCGTTTACCACTACAGCTGAGCGTGAAATTGTGAGAGATGTGAAAGAGAAACTGTCATATATCGCGCTCGACTTCGAGCAAGAGCTCGAAACTGCCAAAACTAGTTCTTCCATCGAGAAGAGCTATGAGTTGCCTGATGGCCAGGTGATCACCATCGGGTCTGAGCGTTTCCGATGCCCAGAGGTCCTTTTCCAGCCTTCCATGATCGGAATGGAAGCTGCTGGCATCCACGAAACCACATACAATTCTATCATGAAGTGCGATGTCGATATCAGGAAGGATTTGTACGGAAACATTGTTCTCAGTGGTGGAACTACCATGTTCCCTGGTATTGCAGATAGAATGAGCAAGGAAATCACTGCATTGGCCCCGAGCAGCATGAAAATTAAGGTGGTGGCTCCACCTGAAAGGAAATACAGTGTCTGGATTGGAGGCTCTATCTTAGCATCCCTGAGTACTTTCCAGCAGGTATTTTATCTACTTCTTTCACAATTCCATTCTCATCACAGATTCCATGCATTTACCTTTCATATATAAAGTGCTTTATATTATATTTTAGACTTCGATTTAAATATCGAATATGTTTAATTTAAAAAAAAAAAAAGATTTTCGTGTACTTGTGGTTCTTTAAGGGATCATATTCTATATTCATGTCTAGATAAGTGTCGGATATGGGTTCTTCAACTAAAATAGAGAGTTAAAGCAACATAGTGAAAAGGGCATAGTTCTGGCTATGTTGCTCTTTTTCTTTATTTTAATTAAATTACTCATTTTTGACACTTGTGGTAGACGCTTATCTAGACAATGGTATGGAGATATATTACCACTAAAGATCATCCAAATACATAAAAATAATTGAACATACTCAGTATATAACACTCACATTGGAACCGAATACTATTAGTATATTTTCCGCTTGTTCTCTCTAGTAAGCTTCATGCATAGACCTGTCAATCTGATCTTGATCCGAACCAGAAACAACCCGAATCCTAAATGATCTAGACTCAAAACCAAAACTCATAATACTTAAGGCATTTTACTCATTTGGGATTAAATTTCAAACTCATAATAACTCATAATTACCCTACTCGGAAAGTCAAATTTCAAACTCAAAATGACCCGAAAATGTTAAAACTCAAATTGACTCGTTCCAAAATGATCCGACTCAAAACCAACCTAAGTGTATTCATGCATATACTTAAGGCATATTACTCATTTGGGATTGTAATGCAGATGTGGATTGCCAAGGCAGAATATGATGAATCTGGCCCATCTATTGTGCACAGGAAGTGCTTCTAGTTCTTCACAAGGCATGAGGTCCTACAAGTAATGTCTTTTAATTTCATTTATTTATTTTAAAAAAAAAAAACCAAATTCAGCTCTCAAGGTTTCTTTTTTCTATGCTGTTTCACTTTTTTTTTCTTAATATTCATATTCTCGAAAAAGATGGACTATAAAGCTTTGCTCTATAAAAAAAAGAAAAATATATAAAAAATTGCTAATATAGTAATTCGTATTAATGCAATTTTTTCATCGTTGTTATCAGGCAAAGCTTAAGAGACAACGGAGATGCTGATAAGAGCTTCAACATTCATTCGTTCTTATTTTTATTTCTTCCATTTTAGCAGATGTTTTAACGATTTTCATTCAATGAAACGGCAACGAATTTGTGATTTATTATTTCTCTAGCTTTTCTCCGTTTTGTTATGTACCCCTCAGGGATATTTTGAACTCTCCTATCAATGTTATTCTTTTGTTTTCTTTTTAAAGAATTTATTTATATATAAGAGATGGGTTATTAGTTTGGAGAGTGATTTTGAATGAATTAGTTAAAAATTGATTAAAATTGTTTTTTTAAATTTTTAATAACTTTGTTGGAATTGATTGGAATGATGATTTGATTGGTTTAATCATCGATTTAATTTTAAAAATATTATTTTTTATTAAATTTAGGGTAAACTATAAAAATAGTTATTTTTATTTGTCTCAAGTTATATTTTAGTCACTTATGTTTAAAATGTTACGTTTTAGTCACTTATGTTTTTATTTTGTTACGAAGTGATAATTTTGCCGTTAAATTCCGTTATCTTTCTAACGATAATCCTACGTGGCAGTCCAATTAAATTTTAAGTGCCAACTTGAATTTTTAAATGGGATAAGAATAAATTTTTAATTAAATAAATTTAATTAATTAAAATTTTTAAACTCTAAACCTTAACTGAAAAAGCTTTAAACCCAATTTCACACGCCATTTTTTTTCATCTTCATCTTTTTCCCTTTTGATTTCAATATTTTTAGTTACAAATTTATCTCAAAACTTGAATCTTTAAAACACATTACCCAAAGATTCAATATCTTTGATTCCAATATCGTCTTCCCGTTAAATTTTTTTGGGTTAATGGGTTTCAAATATTCAAGCTTTGAGACAGATTTGTAATTAAAGACGTTGAAATCAAAATGTAAGAAGATGAAGATAAAGAGGAGAAGTGTGTGGAAATGAGTTTAAGGTTATTTCAGTTAAGGTTTAGGTTTAAAATTTTTAATTAATTAAATTTATTTAATTAAAAATCTATTCTCATCCCATTTAGAAATCTCAGTTGACACTTAAAATTTAGTTGGATTGCCTCGTAGGATTATCGTTAGGGAGATAACGAAACTTAACGGCAGAGTGATTACTTCGTAACAAAACAATAACATAAGTGATTAAAACGTAATATTTCAAACATAAGTGACTAAAATGTAACCTGAGGGAAACAAAAATGACTATTTTTTACCCTTAAATTTAAATTAAAATAATCAAATTTAATGCTTAGTGTTGAGTCTTTGCTTTGTATAAATCATTTAGGTTGTATTTATATTTTATTTCAGTGTAAATTTTATCACAAATGAATTTACGTCTGTTGTATTTGTATTTTATTTATGTATAAATTTTATCACAAATGAGTTTAAGTTTGTTATTATTGTAATTATAACTTTTAATGATTGATTATGATTATAATAATTTGAATATGAAATTTCAATTGTGATTGTCTTTTATATTAAAGAATAAATCTAATGAAATGAGTTTGAACTATTTAATTTTTATATCATAAGTCTTATATATGTGACCTATTTTCAAATTGGTTAAGGTAAGTATAGATATATTTCAATTTTCAAATGATTATATATTAATTATTTACTTCCATCTCAATAATTAAACACAAATTCTTTTCTTACTATTCCAACTGATTTTCTCTCTCTCCAATCAAGTTAACAAAAAAGTCAAGCCCCCCAACCCATGAGGAAAATATGGAAAATCTTTTAACTCCGCCTAGAAAATTAAGAAAACAAAATAGAAAATCTCACTTTGTTCATCCCAACCACGAAACAATAGTCAAATCAAAAGACTACGTTGAGTGAGAAGGAAGAAAAGAAAAAGGTAAAAAAATTCTCCAATCTAAATGGAGCTTCTCAATCCAGCTCACCGAGACCCAATTCCAGGGCCGAGTTTCGGGCCACGAGTTGACCGTCCAGCGAATACCCGGTTCCCGGAATCAGCTGAGGAAACCGGAGGCTTTAACGCCGGTGAAAAAGACAAAGTGTTTATAGCGGTGGGAAAATCGGTTGAGAAAGCGGTTAATTTATTACAATGGACGTTGAAGCGATTTGGCGGTAAACATATTTGTTTGCTTCATGTTCATCAGCCTTCTCCATTGATCCCCACTTTATGTAAAGACCTTCTCCCTCTCATTGTTTCCCTTTTTGTTGTTCTTTTTATGGTAGAATTTTGTTTTCCAACAGAAATTTGATTTATACTATGAATTTGTTGGCCATCGTTAGCTAATATGTGTTCTTGCTTTGGTGATGTAATTTTTGTTTATTCGATTGATTTGGTGAAAAGCATCATTCCCTTTAATTGTGAAATGTTTTTAGACAATAAAGAAATTTAGGTAAAATTGTGTAAAATGTACTTGATTTGAGGTGAATTTAGCAAATTGGTGTCATAAAGCAACGTTTAGTACGTGAATTTGACAATTGTTTTTAATTTGGTCCCTGAAGTTCTGGTACATAATAGTTCTAGAGTTTGGTAACTTTTCCCAATTTGATCATAGAACTTGGATTCAGTTAGGAATAATGAATTGGCACTCTAAGATTTTGCTACCTAATCACCTGAACTTTAAAATTTTTTTATATAAAAACTTGAACTTGGATTTAAGTTTAGGGATCAAATTAGGGAAAACTGTCAAGTTTCGAGACTAAGGTGGATAAAAAAATTCAATGACTGAAGTCAGAAAAGTTTCAAAGTTAAGGGACTAAATGTCATTTTATCCCTTTGGTAAACTTATTGTTTTTGTTTTTTCTAGATAAAGGTAGTAGTAAGGGTTGTCCAAACCCAAGACTAATGTCAATTAAAAACTTGAACATAACACCAATGGTTCGGGAGAAGTCTGTGAATTGTCGTCCGTCTCTTCAAACGCTCAGGCTCTTTGCAGAGTTGGGAGATGAACTCTCAACAAAGACAACACCATTGAGGGGTCTGTCCGCTCTTGATGACCGACACTTCTCCCAAGGGAGGTATTTGTCGTGGTTTAATATGTAATTGGTGTTTATAATTTGGCAGTGGGGAAACTTCCAGCAAGTCAAGCCAATAGTCTAGTCGTCTCTGCATATAGAAAGGACGAGAAGGAACAATTGAAGAAACTTTTGGAAAATTACTCGAATTTTCCCCGAAAATTTAAGGTCCGGGTCATCATGTTTTATTTCGTTCTTGGACTCTGAGTTTTTAGCATTCTTAGAGGGTCATATCCCCATTATACGATTTAATGGCATTTTCATCTTCAAAGCACTTGTTTTTGCAGGTTAATATAAGCATCATCACCATTGAGGCTAACCAAGTTCATAAAGGAATTGTCGAACTAGTCAAGAGACATGGTATTAGGAACCTTGTTATGGGAGCCATACCTGAAAAGTAAGTAAAATCGAAGGTCCGAGACGCATACTTTTGTGTCATTTCATATTTTATCAAATGTTGGCATCTGTGTTACTTGGACTCTCGTGTAAGTGTCGGGCACAAACATGTTCATTTTGTGTGTGATGCAGTTGCATGAGGATGAAAAAGAGCTCCAGCAAGTCGAGTTATGCTGCAAAGTATGTTCCATGCTTTTGCGATATATGGTTTGTCGATAAAGGGAAACTTGTTTGGACGAGGGAAGCCTCTGAAGAACCGTGTTTGTCTCCACCAGTCAGTCAAGCGGCTGTTACTGCAAAATCGTCGAGGTCTAACTCACTGCCGCATCATAACAGTGATTCGTTAGTCCACCCCGATGATCTTCGTTCTAACTCTTGTTTGAGCATAACGTTTGCTGCAAGTAGTACCCGATTGACCAAGAGTATACTTGCACAAACGGACGTGTCTCTTTCACCTAGGTTATCTAGCTTCAGCAATTTGTCTAGCCCGAGTTTTACTAATGGCTCCGAACGTGCTTCTTCTGAAATGAGATTGTCTTTAGATTCTTATTCAAAGGATGAGGATGAAAATGTGTACCGTCAGCTTGGAGAAGCGAGTATGGAAGCTAAGGCATCAAAGAAAGAAGCATTAGCTGAGTCGTTAAAACGCCAAAAACTGGAGTTGGAAGCTATGGAAGCTATCAACAAGGTATATATCCGAACTTCGTCATACGGACTACAGTTTGTGTATCTTGCTGTTTATCATTTCAATCGATTCAATGAATTTATGCATCGTTTTGAGTTCATATTGCTTGAATCATTGCAGTTTCATATTGTTGATATGATGGTAATACGAGCTGGTTATTTTTTCAGATCAAAGATCTCGAATCTGCCCGTGTTCATGAAGTCAAGCTTAGAGAGAAAGTCGAGGAAGCCCTTAGAGCTACCGTGCGAGAACGAGAAAAACTCATAAAAGAGAAAGAAGAAGCAATGGAAGAGCTACAGAGGACCACGAGAAGCGTCGCCCTACTAAACGGATGTGTACAAGAAGCGAATCGTAAACATGATGAAGTTGCTGGCAAACTGAAAATAACCCAAGCATCTATCATGACTTTGCGAGAGGAAAAGCAGAGAATCAGACGACAAAAACTGGAAGCCGTTCGTTGGTTAGAACGATGGAGAAGTCGAGGGCAAGCTGGAGCCACTACTTGTAACGGTTTCATTGGGATCGTCGAAGATTTGCCCGAGTTAGCTGAATTTTCATTGGCGGATGTCCAAACCGCAACGTGCAATTTCTCCGAGAGCTTCAAAATCGGAAAGGGAGGATACGGTTGTGTTTACAAGGGGGAAATGCTGGGTCAAACCGTGGCTATAAAGAAGCTGTATCCGCACAACATGCAAGGGCAAGCCGAGTTTCAACAGGAGGTTTCATTGTTTTCCTTCTCTATCGGAATCCGAATTTATCGAAATTTGTCTGCCTTTGAGAATACCGTTTACAAGTTTTACTGCTCGAAAAAACCAAAAATTTTTTTATATGTTTTCTTGTTTACATTTGTGGTGCAGGCTCAAGTTCTCAGCAAGTTACAACATCCTCATCTGGTGACTTTGCTCGGTGTATGCCCTGAAGCCTGGTCCCTGGTTTATGAGTATGTGCCCAACGGAAGTCTCCAAGATCGGCTTTTCCAGAAAACAAGTGTTTCTCCCTTGACTTGGAAGATTCGAGCACGGATAGTAGCCGAAATCTCTAGTGCTCTTTGCTTTCTGCACTCTGCCAAACCGGAAAAGATAGTCCATGGTGATTTGAAACCCGAAAACATTCTTCTTGATTCAGAATTAAGTTGCAAGATTTGCGATTTTGGTATCTCGAGGTTGGTCACAGAGGATAATCTATATTGCCCGAGTTTCCGTTGTAGTACAGAGCCAAAGGGTGCTTTCCCATATTCGGATCCAGAATTTCAGAGGATCGGTGTCCCAACTCCCAAGTCCGACATTTATGCCTTTGGGTTGATCATTCTACAGATGCTCACTAGAAGGCCACCAGTTGGGTTAGCCGGTGAAGTTCGAAAAGCCATATCGAGTGGTAAATTAGCATCGATTCTTGATAAATCAGCCGGAGAATGGCCTATGTTTGTGGCAAGACGTTTGGTCGATCTGGGGCTACAATGCTGCGAATCTTACGGTAGGGATCGACCTGATCTAAAACCATCTCTGGTGAGGGAACTAGGGCAGTTGCATGTCACCGAGGAACAGCCGGTGCCGTCTTTCTTTTTATGCCCCATTCTTCAGGTAAGTGTCTTAGTAAGTTCATATATGTCACTTAAATGACGTGACTTCCCGATCCGTTAATCTGTGTCGATCAAGCCGCATTTGGCTGTAATGAGATAATGTCTAGGCTGCTTTTGTGGTTCTGGACTATTTGATCCAGCATGTTCAACCAATGTCTAATACATGCTTTTTTTTTTTAATAAAGGAAATAATGCACGACCCTCAAGTGGCGGCCGATGGATTCACGTATGAAGGAGAAGCCTTGCGTGGCTGGTTGGAAAACGGCCGTGAGACTTCACCGATGACTAATTTGAAGTTGAGTCATTTGCATCTTACTCCGAACCACGCCATACGTCAAGCCATTCAAAACTGGCTTTGCAAAGCTTGAAATCTCTCTATTCGATAACGTAGATAGAAAAATATAGATTGTGATTAGATAATTGCAACGTACCGAGATAGTAATAAAATGATTCATAAGTGAAATACTTGCGTGCTATTCATGCATTGATATAATATCGGGATTTGTCTTTTCCGATTTCTCTATCAATTTCTTAACAGCCAAGTTAGGTTTAATGTATCATAGTTATGGACCCTAAGTAACCCAACCATTTGATCAAATTAGAACCTGGGAGTGTTTTATACCATGTTACAATTTTTCGTATGTATTCATGCACTAGTACGAAAATATAGTACCAAGTAACACGAGTGAATTCGAATAAAATTTAAATGCTTGTAAGCTTCTTGAATTTGATTTGAAAAAAATTTGAACTCGATTCGGTATTTATCGAGCTAAGCTTGTGCTGCTCGAGCCATCGGTTTAGCCAAATCCAAGTTTAATAATACTTGACTCGAACGGCTCGTGAGCCTTATCAATCTTTTCATATTTCTATTTCCTTAATTTATATTGTTAAAACTAAGCTTAATTATTGAGTTGAACTCGAACTTGAGTACAAAAATTAGTAAACAAGCTTAATCAAAATAGAATTGGGGTAACTCAATTATATTATGAGTCAAGCTCGAACTTAAAAAAAAGAGTATTTGATCGAGCTCAAACTCAATTCGGCTTAATTACACCTTAATCTAATTCCAAAATAAATTATAGCCCTAAGCATAGCCCATTTAGACCCGGCTATAAAACTCATTCAACTATTCAAAAAATGAAAAGTATTTTTTATTTAAAAATAATTATAAAAATATATAAATATTAATATAAAATATTTTTATATTTTTATGATTTATAAACAGCAAAACGAGCCGGGCCAAGCCAGATCAGGTTGAAAAATACAAGCCCAACACCTCTAGGTAAAACGACGCCGTATGGTTTGAAGACTAGGGTTTTTTTCTTTACTTGAAACGAAACATAAACCCTTACTCATAGTCACCTCGTAAAAGAAAGAAAAGATCGAAATCCTAGAAAGAAATTCAATTGGAAAAAAAGAGAGGTAGTATCCAGTATGGACAAGAACATGTTAGCAGCACTCGAGGGTCTCCCTGAAGAAGACAAGGCCCGAATGTCTGCCATGATAGACCACCTTCAGCTTCGTGACAGGTGACTCACTCTTTTTATTGTCCTTTTATTTCTTTATTTTGTCAAGGAAGACAGTTTTAGGATGATTATTTAGGGTTTATGATCCTCATAGCTTCTTCAGATTGTGAACGATGAAGATTCCCAATTTCAAAATCTGGGTATTTTGATCTTATGAGAAGCTTAAAGATTCGTTCTCCTTTAAAACCAGTGCAGCATTTTTGGATGTTGCTTCTGGACGTTTTGGGAACTACATTTATGTATTTTTAAGTCATTTTTTATGATGCTGTTAGCTAGTATTTTGCCTACATTTCATTGGATTCGCTTTCATATAGAGCTGTTAGGATTGGATTGATTTTGGGTCGGGTCAATCTGGTTAATTCGGATTATGAAACCGGGTTTAGATCGGGGTTAACATGTTCGATTCATTTCAGCTTTGAGTTATTTCGATTTCACTCTCTTTAATGTCATTTTTTCTTAATTTGTTAAGGAATACAGTTTTAGGATGATAATTTAGAGATAGCTTCTTGAGATTGTGAACAATGCAGATTCCCAATTTCAAAATCTGGGTATTTTGATCTAATGAGAAGCTAAAATATCTGTTCTCCTTTAAAACCAGTGCAGCATTTTTTGATGTTGCATCTGGACGTTTTGGGAACTACATTTTTGTAGTTTTAAAGCCATTTTTTTATAATGCTTTTAGCTATTGTTTTGCCCACATTTCATTGTATTCACTTTCGAATAAACCTGTTAGGGCTGGATTGATTTTGGGTCGGGTCAATCTGGTCAATTCAGATTGTGAAATTGTGTTTTGATTGGTTAAGGATCAGGTTACTTAGATTTGAAGCTCGGTTTTTACATGCTGGGTCTTCACAGGTTCAAATTATTTGAGTTATTTTAGATTACTTGTTCATGTCTTCTTGTGTCTTGGTTGTTTTGGGTTTCAGTCAGTTATGGTTCGAGTCAATTCGAGTTTAGGTTTTAAAGGTTGGAGTTGTAGACGATTTATGATCAGGACGGCTTGGATTAGGATTGGGTTTTGGGTTTTGGGTCAAAATTGATAGGTTTACTTGTGTTCAAATATGGTATTTAAGAAAATTCGAGGAGTTTGAATAACGTTGATCATAGCGACCACCATTATCTATCTCTGGATGCTTAAATCGATACTAGCTTTTCCCTTGCATAAAGATAAACTTGTTCCAATTTTATTCCATTTCCTTTTTTTGGATCTTGTTTCTATAGCTTATGGGTATGCCATTGTTATATTTGTAGACTTATCTCAACATTGTTAACATGGAGACAGACATATCTTTTCTATGGCATTGGGGAAGAACTAAAAAAGTTGGGGTAGGGTCGAGGTTTGGATTAGGGTTCAAAGGGATTTTGATACAATCTCCATAATTTTTATGTACTTGAAATCTTTGTTTTTAGATTGGGGAACCATTGATGGTTATGCCATTGTTATATTTACAGATTCATCAGCATTGTTAACATGGAGATGGACAGATCTTTTACACTATAGAAGAGATAAAAACTGGGGCAGGGGTGGAACAGATTAGGGTTTGAAGGGGTTTCGAACTTCCAATACAATCTCCATATCTGTTAATGGGTGCTTTTGATTTTACAGTTTGAGAATGTACAATTCACTCGTCGAGAGATGCTTCACCGACTGCATTGACAACTTCACTCGCAAGACGTTGCAGAAGCAAGAGGAAACCTGCGTGACACGATGTGCTGAGAAGTTCTTGAAGCACTCGATGCGCGTAGGCATGAGGTTCGCGGAGCTTAATTCACAAGCAGCAACGCAAGATTGAAGGGGAATAATAAGAACTGCAAGAAGGGGCTCGAAATTTCTTATTTCGTAAGAAATTTCTTTTGGATTAATCGAGTTCTTCGCAATTCTTGTTTATTGGAAGAATTTTTTTTATTTTCACTATTGAATCAATTACTTGTTGTGGTAAGAGTGAAGATTGTTCAATTCACCTTGAATGAGCTAAAATTTGGGACAAAACGCTTTGTTTCCTATTCTAATGAAATTATTTTATGATCCTTCACATGATGTCATACATAGTTATTTTATAATTATTTAATGATATTTTAGTAATTTTTTATGTCATTAGCATAATTTTGATAATTTTTTTATTTTAAATTTTGAATCTTGATCTTGAATCCGAAACTCAAATCAAGGTTTTGCTCCAATAATTCAAGGCATGATTCGAGATTTTGGATTAATATTCTTACTTGCTCCCCTCCAGAAACCCTAACTAAAAACAAAAAGAAAATTCATATGTACATAACTATATAGTTTTTATATTTATTAATTAATAATTTATGTTATATTACTCGTTAAATAAAAGGTTTAGTACAACCTTAGCCCCCAAAAGTAAAAAATATTAATTCCAATAAAATGTAACTTCTGACCAAAAAATCTAACTAGGTCACTTACATTACAAAAGAAAATTACCAAAAAGTACAATGTCAATTTAATAAAATCTAATAAAAATCATACAGTACGACAAGGTAGCCAAAGAAATCACGTGCCAAAAGGAGCTAAATCTCATTGTATTTGCGGCCACTGAACTTTCCAATTTTAACCCCGACCCTTGATTCACTGAATAGTTACAAGCTGCATGACCTGCCACCATTACAAAATATTGTCAGTCCAAATTATATTTATGTATTTTTTTTATAAATCATAATTGTTTTTTCCAAGAGATTTCATGGTCTAATTTTGGTTTTAGTCCAATTATCATTTTGAAATTTGATGTTTAATCCTTATTATTAATAGGTTTAATCAATAATACCATTAATTGTTTCCATTAAGGCATCGTTATAAAGTTTAAATTGGTGATCGAACCGATCATACAATTAATTCAACCATTATAAAATGAATTTTGTTTCAAAAAATTTAATAAATAAAATAAAATTCAAAGCAAGTTAGAAAAAAATGCAATAAAACAAAAAAAACAATATAAACATTCATTTTATAAATTGTAAAAACAAAATCGAATATTCTACCTAGCTTAAATCTGATTCAAACATTTTTTTATCATTTCAATTTATTTTCATACTGGTTAAATCTTTCTTCGATTTTAGATCACGATTCCTGATTCAATTGATACAATCTATCAATCCAATTTAATTATAATATCATGTGTTAAAAGTGTTTTAAGTGAAAAAATTTTAATCCATCCGCTTACACAATCAACTGATGATAAATTTATATGTCAATTGAATCCTTATTACTTTAATGACAACAATTAATATTTGGGTAATCTACATTAATAGTTATCTAACTTTTTTTTTATCACTTAATTATGAAAAATTACGAAATAATCATCGAACTATTAGTGAATTTTTTTATTGGTCACCCAACTACGAAAAATTTACATAATGATTAACCAATTATTTAATTTTATTTTTTTTAGTCACCAGCTAATTAACGTCAAAATAAAAACATCCAAAAATCTAAGATAATTAGGTGATCACAAAAGATAAAATTAAATAGTTGAGTGATTATTTTATAACTTTTCATAGTTGAATAATCAAATTTTTTTACTAATGATTGGATAACTATATTATAACTTTTCATAATTAAATTATAAAAAAGAAAAATGATTAAATTACTACTAATGTAATTTATCCCTTAATAATTATTTCAACTTCAACTTACTAATACCAATATAAAAATATAAAACCAAATTTATGCCAAATATTAACGATGTAAAGGGAAACTTACTTGGATCGGTAGAGGTGATGACACCCGAATGATTGAAATCACAGTTGAAATCATGACGACCATTGGCTTGATAATACGCATTCATTGCGTACGATGCATGTGACCTCACATTATTGGGGTTAAAGCAGGCCCCACCCGCTTGGATTGGCTTACAATCCACTCCGCTGCTACACACGTAATCTATGTTCGCTTGCAACGCCGCATCGCTGGCGACTGATTTAGCCACGCACCACTTCCCAGAACCACTTGATGGCGCCTTTCCCGCCGACGGAGCTGTGGCCGCCGATGGAGCTGTGGCAGTCGTTGGAGCTGATGTCGGACCCATCCCCTACATCACAAAAAATTCAAATTACTCTAATCAACTCGGCTCAGTAGATGATTGAATTTTTAGTCCTTCAAAGAAATTATCATATTATCTTTCAACTTCTTTTATCTATATTAATCTTGAAATTTCTTAAATTCTCTCGATTAATGTGATGCCATAACATCATCACTTAAAAACTTTTAAAAATTATAAAAATATTAATAAATTTCAATTGATAACATGATGAAATACTATTAAAAATCAGTGTGATTGATGAAATAACCAAACAATAATACGTAATTTATCATGTGTACTTTATATTGATATAAATGACTAGTTTTAATTATAAAAATGGATTTTTTTAATAAAAAATTTAATTTACTCTTTAATTTAATATATGAATTGAAATTAAGAATGAAAAAAAAAGTCAAATAAAATTCAAGCTAAATAAGTAATATATGTTCATTTTTTTTATTGGTCAAATAGTCCCTTTTTTCAAAATTTAAGAAAATAGATCTATTTTGGGGATAGTGTGAAAACGAATCCAATTGAGTAAACTTTCTACAAGTTGACAGAAAAACTCGTCCAGCTAAGCGAGTTTTATGTTGACATGTCATGGAAAGCATACTTAGCTAGACGCATTTTCTTTGAAATTTTCACAAAATCGCTTCTAGTTGAACGCGTTTTCCTTAACATGTCAATAAAAAGCTCGTCCAATTAGATGCATAAAAAAAAACCATTCTGAAAATTCCAAAAAAAAAAATGCATCCTACTAGACACACTTTTCCAAATAGATTGATAAAAAACTCGTCCAGTTAAATAAACTTTCTCATCAATTGTATTAAAAATTCATCTAAGTGGATACGCTTTCGTACTCTTTTTTTAAAATCAACTTATTTTTTAAAAACTTAAAAAATAACCTATTTAATCAATTAAAAAATCAACATATTCAACCTATTTAGCCTAAAGTCCAACTAGGTGCCTTGATGATAATTTTTATGGGTCAATAATAAAGATTAAAGCTAAATTTGTGTGTTCTTTTATTTTAAAAAAATTGAATCGAAATTACTTTTTCAAACGGACATGCCGAATAAAACAAAGAATGCACCTTTTTCAGACAAATAAGAAAAGAGTGAGAGCTTTTTTCAAGCAGGTAAATAAAATATAAAAATGACTAAAAAGCGGAAAGCGTGACTAAAACAGCTAAGCCACGTACGGCTTGTCGTCGACATCAATCAAAGTCGGCTACGCAATTACATAAACAGAGCTGGCATGTGTCAGAAACCAAGAACATGAAAGGTTTAATTTTGCCAACAATCACTGTAGTTTTACGACTTTTAAAATTAGCACCTGAATTAACCTTACATCATTAATCAACTATAATTTTTAGAGAGTAATTTCATAAAGTACAAGGTTGAGTGCATAACTAGCCTGTAAAATTATCACAGAGAATAATGTAATATGAATTAAATTATATTTTATTTTTTATTCAAAAAATAATAGATTAATTTATTTTTTATTTAAAAAATAATAAATTAATTTATTTACGTTAGATCAAATAATAAATTAATTTTTTTATTAAAAATTTTATTTATTTTTATTGTTGAGAACTGACGAAATTGATAAAATAAATAAATAGTTGCACATAGCATGCCAAATATACCTCATTTTAACATATAATTATTAGTTTTTAACATTGAAAATGAATGAATTTTTTAACAAAAATATTAAATTATTTTTTAATTTAATGTATATGGATTAATTTATTTATTTTTTTGAATAAAAAACAAAATGTAATTCACTTCTAGTACAGAAGCCAACACTTTTAACATAATTAAACACTAGTACTTGCAAACTATTACAATTCAACTCGATGAAACTTGAATTTAATTTAATAATTATCGAATTAAACTCAAATTATTTCAATAATTATGGTATTTTTATAATAATCAGACACTAATGCTTATAAACTTGAATTGTTAATCCAGCTCGAATTAAATTACTCAATTAAATATTGAATATTTAACTTCCAATTGTGAATTTAACACTAACTCAAGCTTACTATTTCAAAACATTAAGGATTAAAGCAATCATCAAGAATATTTACCTGTTCACTGCGGAGGATGCCCACGTCGTAAACCGGATTCAAGTCGGGTTTAAACAACCCGAAATTCCGCTCCGGAACCGATTCCTTCAAGTTCTCGTTAAACAAAGCGAAAATATACGTTTCAAAGGTCCTATTGGGCATCAATGGAGTCCCTTTACCAGAGTCCACGTGCTTAATGAGGTTCCCATTGTACGACAACGCATTCTCCAAGCTTACACCGGGTTGACCCGGCTCACCAACAGAAGGCCATCCGGTTTCAGCCACAACGATATCCACATCCTCGTACCCGACCCATTTCATCGCTGTATAAACCGCGTCCAGTTGAGCGTCGAACATGTTGGTGTAGTTTATCCCCGTACCGGCGTCAAAAACGCCACTGTTTGGTTTAAACAAAGCGTAATCCAACGTCTGTGGCTTGAACCCGAAGTACGGGTACGGGTTTACCATGAAAGGCGATTTTGTTTGCTTATGGAACTCCAAAATCGGCGCGAAAATGAGCTTATCGTAACCTTTCCGGAACTTCCCCGCACTCGGCGGCTCCGACGTAGACAATATCCCGAGTGAATGCGGCGTCGAGACTTTAACACTTGTAGCGTTAGCCGAGTCGAGAGCCGATCTGAGGGCTTTCATGGCGGGCAAAAGGTGAGCTATGAGAGTTTTATCCGACGTGGCGAGGATTTCATTCCCGACGGCGATGTATCTGATGATTGTTTTCGGGTGAAACGGCAAGATGTTCTTCTCGATCCAAGCTTTAGCTCCGGGAAGCTTAGCCAGAGACGGTATGTCGCCGTTTCCGACCGTTACGGTAACGCAAATCCCCGTTCCGGCGAAGGCTTTAAGTATGTCGGGATTCGTGTCGAATATCTTGATCCGGTCGATGTTTGTTTTGATTTTGAGGAATTTTGCTACTTGTGTCGGAGTTGGGAGGTTGTCGGCGATGGTTCCGTAGTTGACGCCGATGGTATAGACAGCGGTGGCAGTGGAATAGAAAATAGAAAGGTGGCAACTAAAGAAGAAGAAGATTAAGAGCCTAGTTCCAGAGAGAATCCCCATTTTTATTACCTCTGAGAGAAACAAAAAGTGAAATAGAGATTCAAAGAGACAGTGATTGATGGAGTTTAAACTGGAAGCTCTGGTTTTGTCTATGAACACGGTGCCGACTATGGAGTGTTTTGAAAATGGAAGAAAGAGAGAGAGAGATTGTGTGCGGCAGTATCTTATAGGAAATCTACACACAAACACTAAAATAAAAAGGTTAAAATCTGTTAGAAGTGTCTGTCCTTTAGTAAATTTATTATGTAGTCCCTGTGCTTTTATTTTTAGAAATTTAATCCTCTACTTTTCAAATTTTAAAATTAAGGTCTAAATGTTAATACTATTAAAATTATTTTATTAAATTCAGGTTTATTACAATATCATTTTTTTTGTTGCATTGCTACCTAATGAGTATCTTTTTATTTCAATATGTTACACCAACAAAATTAACAATGTTAACAATTAGATATGAATTTTAAAATTTGAAAAGTAGAACAATTAAATTTTAAATTTGTGAATAGCACAAGGACCTATGACAAATTTTAACCAAGTAAAATTGGGTTAATTTCAGCAAAACTCCCAAAACTTTGTATATTTTCTAAATTGATTCTTAAAACATGAAATATTCTAATTGAATCCTCTACATATCAATGTAAAGGTTAAATGTCAATCCAAATATCACATGTAGTATATTTAAAACATGTGCATACTATTTGCATAGAGAGCTTGGATAATGAATTCAACTTGCTAACATGTCATATCTAACTAAGTTGTTTTATGCTCTAAATTACATGTTTTAAATATACTTTGAATTATATTTAAATAGTACACTTTAAACTGTACGTGTATACTTTGAATCACGTGTTTTAAGTATGTTTGATGTTAAATTTGAGTTGACATTTAACATTCTATCAACTAGGCAAAAGCAAAAAAAATGATATATATGATACATCCATACACATATTTTGAATATTCAATGAGAGGGTATTGAAATTTAGAGTAAATTTAGATTTTTTTATTATTATTATGGTTTGATGGCTATGGTGTAGTTAACCCAATTCATATAACAAATACCAACGTCAAATGTTTTTTTTTCTATCTATAATTGTATCACAAGTCAACTCAATATTATTTTATTTTTAATTCTATTCATGATTTGATTTTTTAACTATACTAATTTTTTCGAGTTGATACTTATAAATTAATTATTTTAAAAAAATTTAACTAATGTGAACATGTTAGGTCTCAATGACATGATATATTAACAGATGATTGGCATAATAATCGATAACATGATAGATTGATCACTGTTGGGGATCGACCCGATTAAGCAACGAACAAGTTAAAAATAGCGGAAGAAATTGAGAAATTGAACACACAAATTTAACGTGGAAAAACCCCTCCGAAGAGGATAAAAAACTACAGGCAAAGATAATTTTACTATAATGGCAAAGAACGAAGAATACAAAAGATAGAGATAAAAACTAAACCTCAAAAACCCGAAAATAAAGAACCTTCAAAACGTAAACACTAAATTATCCAAAAGTGTTAGGAGTTCTAAACTATAATGAGCATGTCTAAATGGGTATATTTTTTAAGGTTGTAAAAGAGTCTATTTATAAGCTAAATTTCTAAGTCAAATAATAATAAAATAATCTAGAATAATAAGAGTTTGACTCAAACAAATAAACAGAATTTAATTGAAACAAATAAACAGAATTTAAATGAAAGATTAATTCTTAAATTTAACTTAAAATAGAAATCATAATTCAACAATCACTATTTCGTATCATCAATCAACATGACATATCATCAGTTAATATATCATGTTATCAATTATATATATTTAAGGATTAAATCATGAATAAAACCTTATTTTTTTTAATTATATTAGAAATAAATGGGAGTGTGAGCCCGACTATAAAATACATGTGATAATTTATTCTTTTGGATGGTTGATATAGTGGTCCATACGCGTTTAATGTGGTCAACATTTGATACAATCTGTCAACTAATAAAATGACACGTGTTCTTTCTGTAATTATATCAATTTCAGTTATTTCTTCAAGTACCCAATCCTTGCCCGATTTCATTGTATAGATTTTTTTGCTTTAGCTTAGGTTTCACTAAATAGTTATTGGAGATTAGGCTTTAGAAGACGAATTTAAGTTTTATTTTGACTAAGGGTAAAAAAAAGTTTTATTTGAATATAGGGCCGAACGCAAAAAAGGTTTTCGAGCGTGGAAATCAATTTTTAATTTTTACGATAATATTTGAAAAGTCTACATTTTTATATTTTTTTAATGATTAAATAAATTTTTATTATTTTAGAGTTGATCAAAGTGTAATTTTATATTCATTAATTTAAAATTTTAAATAATTTAAATAATTTTTTTTATTTTAGAGAAATCGGGTCTTGTCACCCCTAACTACACCCCTAACCTTACCATTAATCTAATGTATAATGTGTAATTTAATTTTCCATTTTTCATTTAACCTTTTTTTTAGCTAAATTTGATTTTCAAGAAGAGTTTTTAATAAAAATACAGATTATAACATTAAATTTTTAAATATTTTAGTCTACGTGGCAATTCAATTTTTTATTGTGTTTTTATAACTTTTGAATTTTTTAGTTAATATGATATATAAAACAAATATTATCATATAAACATGAATTATATGTAAATTGTCACGTTGGTTGCTATACCAATATTATTAACAATTTAATGTTTTTATCAGCATTTTTGTTAGATAAATTTAATTAACTCTTTTTTAAAGAATAATGACCAAATTTAACTTAAAAAATAATAATTATCGAATTGACAAAATATGTAAACGACAGCTAAATTTGACATTATAACTAATCTAATTAATTGATTAATTATTAAAATTTTATTTTGTTATATTTTATCATTTATATATACAATGATCACATCTAATGATTTTGAATATATATATATATATTATTTTGGTATAATCACATGTCTTGTCGCCTGTTTTATGGTTAGAGCATAATTTTATTCGAGTAAAATATGGCATTTAGGTAAATCTCTTTTAACAATGACGCTTTCAAGATTTGATCTTAGTTCAAATATCAAAAAAAGAAGTTCATTTTCACTTATTCCAAGTTCCAATCAATTATTTTGTATTTTGAATATATTATTACTATTTGGTAAATAAATTACTATTTAATACGACTTCCTATTTATGATTATGATTAAAATCATCTGTATGTGTATTATTTATAATTATTCTTAAAAATATTTGAACTTTGAATGCATTAATTTAAAATTCATAATTAATATATTATCCATAATTATTTCACTCTAAATTTAAATAAATTTCAAATTTCAATTCGTTAATCTGATTATACTTATCCCATCATTGTTATTTGAGATTATCTTTTAAATGTTTAGACTTTGGTATTTAAATTATATTGAAATTTTTATTTAGAATTTTTTTGAATAGTTTCGCTCTTTAAATAAATTTATATATTTTATTATATTCAAAATCTTATTTAAGTGTGAATTGGAGATGGATTGCATATTATTTTACAAAATATAAATAAAAAAATTATTTGAATGTGATACATGTATAATAATAACTCATTCAAATATAATGATTTTTTTTTCATTTCGAAGTATTAATATACTATCCGGTATTTATATTTAGTTCCAGTGTTAAAATTTCGTATATAAGTTTTTTTTGTTCTAAATTGGTACTTAAGTTTGATTCCAATGTTTAAATTGGTATCCAAACTAATCAACATCATATGGCCTAATAAATATTTGACATGCGTGTTTTAGTAAAAAAAAATATAGGTATTTAATTGGGATAAAAGAAAAACTCATATACCAATTTGAACATTAAACTCAAACTTTGGTACTTGCACATGACAAAGAAAAACTTAGGTGTCAATTTGAAATAACCTAGGTACTAAACTGAACATTAAAATCAAATGTAAGTACCAATTTAAAACAAAAAATAGATGTCAAATTAAATATTGAGACCAAAAATAAATAACCATTTGAGATTTTATTGACGTGTGTTATTTTTTGACACATAAAATTCAAGTTATCAATGCAATAGGTATGCGCTTGTTTACAAATTAATCATTGTAGTTTGAATGTGCTCCATATCATATCTGAATTGACATTTAATGGTTAAGTTGATCGAAGAATCTAACTAATACAATATTGAAATTATGAGGACTAAATTAAAACTTTTAAAGTTCAGTGACTAATTTAGAATCTCAGCGATAAATATAAGGACTATTAATGGAAGTAACCCATTTTGTTGCTTAAAAACGCACGCGTTTCGTTAGTCTTAACGGCGTTTTTACTACATACTATGCTAAACGGTTGGCACGTCATCCGAATTAACGGCAACAATCTCACAGCGTTATCTGGAGAATCGAATTGGTTGTACTTACCCTTTTTCTTTCCTTTTCCGTAGCACGCACATATTTCAGCTCGTTTCTTTTAGCGCAATGTCAGACCCGGTTCAAACCTCCCCGGCCGATTTACCTTCCGATCCGCTTCTCAAACCCGGAGCTTTCATCGACGTCAACGGTCAAGGAAAACCGGCCGAGCCAACCAAAGCTGGCAACGGTTCGATCCCGAACGGTTCCCAACCGGAGACACCTTCGCGGGGCTCGGTCAACACTTCATCGTCGGCAGATTCTAAGGTGAAACGGCGCGTAGTGGCTCCGGAAACTTGGTTGCCGCCTGGATGGTTGATCGAAGATAGGGTTCGGACCTCCGGCGCCACTGCTGGACTAGTTGATAAGGTCACTCTCATCTCTTATTGAAATTTCTCTTTGTTTTTTTTGAAGATTATTTGATTATCTAATTGTGTACTGTTTGTGTTTTAAATTTGATTGATTAAACCCTTGTTTTTGCTGCTAGAGTCGTTGATACTTGCTAGTGTTATTTGCCATTAAGCAGCATTGTATCTTTTTATCTTAGCCGTCAAATTGGTACCTACAGCTAGATCAAGTTCTAGGGTTCATAGATTTCCCACTTTGATTAGGGTTATTGATCTTTTGAACTTTTATCTATGGGGTATGGAAGCATTTGTTTTTGAAAGAAATTTATTGAAACACAATTGATTGGCGTAATTTTAATCCTGGCTGCATATTGAGAAGCCAAAACTCGGGTTTGCGTAAACACACGACCGAGCTTTCATCTTTGTTCTATACGTTGGTCCATATGATTGGATTTGACTAGAGAGAATGTTTCGTTGTCCGGCAACTAGTATTTTGCTTTAGAGAGTTATAGAAACCTATGAAACATTGGAAATTTTGTTTCGGTTAGGGTGTATTTTAGTTGAGATATGGTTATTCTCTTACATCAATAATATGTTTCTTGTGCACTTGGATGTACGTTGCTCGTGTTTTTGAGAGGATTGGCTATGCGGTGATAATATAAACATACATGATAACCTTTTTCATGCAGTATTATGTTGATCCAACGTCAGGCCGAAAGTTCAGATCCAAGAAAGAAGTGCTTTACTTTCTAGAAACCGGATCTCCCCAACCTAAACGGAAGAAGGGAACCGAGCTTCCCGGCAGTGAAGTACCTGTAAGTCAGAAATAAAAAGCCATGTTAGTTGAAAAAGCTGTATATTTAAAACCTGATGCTTCACTTCTTAATCCCCTGGTATTTGGTGAATGCTTGAATTGTGTCTTTTGCAGTCTACAGGAAACTCTCCCGGCCAAAAACAGAAGAAGTCTGCTAAAAAAAAGAAGCCGTTGAACTTTGATCTCGTTAACGTTCCGGAGAAAGTCGATTGGTTTTTAACCGATGCCTGTTCGGACTCCTGGACTCCTTTCCTCGGGAACAATTTAGTACCTGAATCTACCAAACAAGATTGGGCCGCTGCATTTACGTCCCTAACAGTCAAGAAAAGTAGTCAAGCAATGTTTTGAAGACATTTTCTACATCGTTTTAGATTTGACTACATCGATTAAACGCCTGGTTTCATACTGACCAGCAATATCTATATTTGTGTTTCCATCTCTAATTGTTTTCGTTTTTCAGCTGTAATCGCCCATGTCTTGTTATCTTTTGATCAGACATTTCACACACCGGCCAGGCTCAACAAAGGTTAGGACTTTTTTCTAGTTATAAAAAAGTTCAATATACACTCATGTATTCATTTTTTTTGGTCCCCCTTTCCTCTGTTCATATGTAGCCTGTAGCTAGAAAGTTTATTTTTAAATGGCTTTGTTGCTTAAAAAAAACTCTGAAAACTTATGGTTTTCTTTTGATTTTTAGAGAATGAAATGCGGAGAGCCCTTTTGTTTATTTAGTTAATGGATTTGTATTTTGTGTTTTAAGCAATTTGTTTCTCATTACAATTAGGGTTAATACGCTATTTAGTGCTTGAATTTGGTTTCAATGTTCAATTTGATATCTGAATTTGACTTCAATATTCAAATTGGTATCCAAGTTTTTCCAATTTAATTCTTGAGTTTAGTTTTAATGTTTAATTTGATATGTGATGGTTTTCTTTATCTCAATTAAGTGATTATAATTTTTTTATTAAAGTACATGTGTCAAATATTGATTGAGTGAAATTTTTTGAATAATTCAATGTAGATTACCCAAAATATATATAAATTTTCCATCGGCAGATCTTCAATGTTATTACAATGAACCTTTTTAGCTTTGGGTTTAAGGTTCACAACCCAAAACGCACTGAAACGAAATTTTATGGCTAGCAAATAAAAAAAATTATGTAAGAAGGATATTTGTTGAGGGGAAGCCGACTCTTTTTAGAGAAGTTTCGGTAGTGTTTTTCATTCAAAATCGGATGGCTCTTTAACAAATTAGGTATTGGATTAGGACATTTATAATCGATTTTATCTTCAGATTTTTTCTCCAACATCCACCAGGAGCTTTACCGGGCTCATGAATGGAGAATTCCTTCATTCACCGGCAAATTCAAGTTTTATGTTTGGAGTTTGAACCCATATCCTATAGTTAGCATATAGGAGTTGAATAGGCAACTTGGATACCATTTGAGTTGCCCACAAGTGCTTTGTATGTTTTAGGGCACGGGCTAAAATCCTATCAAGTGCAAACATTCACATTTTTCTTCATAAGTAGCCATGTGCCATGCACGGTCTATCCTAATAAGGTGTCCAGTTGAAAATATTTCGGTGACTTTTCTTAATGGAGTTGGCCTTTCATCACCAATATTTACTATAAAAAGTTTATGAAAACAAAATGAATGAGTCTTTTGTTAAAAATTTGAATTTGAGGTTTTGAGATCTTGATGGTATAGACTTAAATTTCACCATTTGTAGATTTATTTTCGATTTTGATTATTGATTTTATATATATATATATATATAATACCCTCATAGTAATATTTTATTACTTTTTAAATATAAGTTTTTTAGTTATTTTTCAATTGAGTTAGTGTCCTGTTGACTCGTAACTTCAACTAAATCAACAACTTAAATATAGTATATAATATAAATAGATAAATATTTTAATTAAAAATAAATAATAATATTTTTATATAAAACTTTGTAGGCAGGATGATCAATTTAACCCATAATGTATAACTCATTTGTCGCTAATTTAATTTAATTTTTTAAAATAACAAAATAAATAAAATTAAATAATTAAATTTATCATTATATCATCTCTTTTACTAAGTTTGATGTTGCTAGTTATCACCCGAGCCCATGGTGCATGACTTCTCTATGTACAACCTTTTTTCATATATATTATAATTGATGTAATGAGTCAAGTAATATTAATTCAATAAAAAATTACAAAAAATACATGTAATTTTTAATAAAAATATTTATTCTAATAAAGTGTATAAATATCATTTTAGCATAAATTATATATGTTCTTTATTTTTATTTGGGAAAACCATCAACTGTGAAGCTTCTTTCATGTTTTTTAAAATCAATGCAATTTTTTAAGTTATCACGATAGTAAAATTATACATTAGCCTCTTTATTTTAAATTATTATGATTCATAAGGTACGATTAAAAATGTGTGACATTTGATAATTTTATTCATAATTAAAAAAAATTAAATATTAAAATCGAGTTTTATTATATTTTATAATTACTCAAATTTATAATCATATTTGTATGGTAATTACGATTACATTGTATATGCATCCATAAACTCTAAAATAAAAATAACTTATTTCTTATTTTTCAAAAGAAATTCTAGTATTAATAATTGAAAAGTTGATTTATGTACCTCGTTTCAATTTGTTTATATTCTTTTAGACAAATCTCTCTATAGTACTTTCATTTCATACTTGTTTTAGGAGTTAGACTTTTGATTTTTTTTGGAATTTGTAATTTTTTTTGAATAATTTTATTATATATTCAGATCATATTTTTTTTTTGCATAATATTTAGAATTATTCATATCTTTTTTAAACTCATAAATAAAAAAACAATACACTTCAATTTATTTAAATCTACATCTTCTTACATAACAATCGAGTTAAAATTCAATGGACTAAATTCTTTTAATCTCTTTTAATAATAATAATAGATGGTATCATTTGGTTGACTTTAACCAAATCTCTTTGACAAATATAAAGCGAAAAACAACAACAAGTACTTCCATTCCGTACAGTCAATTAAAGTATAAAAAAGAAGTACATATTGTATTCATTTTCTTATCAAATGCTATTAAAAATTCCTTTGATTTTGACTGTCATTAAGTTGTTATATTTATCATGATTATTATTTTTGTAGTTTTTGCCAATGGAATTAGGCTTTTTGGACTTTAATCCCTCCAACTTTTTTTGCTTTAACATTAAAAGAGGCTGAAATTATTTTGTTTTAGACTGACTAAATTATACTCTTAATCTTGGTTTTTCTTAAAGTTATGGCTCTCAACAATTACAAATAGAATTAATTATTTTACTTATTTATTGAATAAAAATAAAAACTCGATTCAAATAAATTAAGATTTAATTCGAATTGGATGAAGATATATTAGATGAGGGTGGAGACAAGCTAAATTGCCCTTCGCCGCCCTCGTTATTCAATCACTTTACTCAATCACTAACTCAATTTGATTAAATAATTAGCATACAGCCAATAAATAACTGATAAAATGCATATCATTTTTATTTTAATATTTAAAAGTAATCATATCGGCATATTCAAAAATATTTGTTTTTTTAAATGGTGGTTTAATAAGAATTTTCGAAAGTTTTAGGATCTAATTAAAATTTTTAAAAAGATTATGAATACTTTTAAACATTTTGAAGAGCTTAATTAAAAAATTTAAATCTTTTAAAAATTTTAATTAAAATTTCTAAAAACTAAAAAAATTTTGAAAATTTTTAAGAGGGTTTAATTACAATTTTCGATCCTTGTTTTCATGAATGCTAGTTGGGCTAAATGGGCAATATATGCTATCTCCTTTTTTTTTTTAAATTGGTCAAATATACTATTTTTTAAGATGTAAAGAAATAGGTCGATTTTTGAGAGAATGTGTGAAAGCACGTCTAGTTGGGCGAACTTTTTACACAATTGGCAAAAAAGTTCATCTAATTGGATACACTTTCAAACTCTCTTCAAAATCGACCTATTTCCTTAAATATTGAAAAAAAGACATATTTGACCAATTAAAAAAATCAGCATATTTAACCTATTTAGCCTACTAGTTGATAATATGATAAAAGAGCCAATAAAACAAAAAAAAAAAAAAGGAGATAGAAAGTAGAAATGTTGAGCATGGCCAATTGATTTTATTGACTTTTTAGAGACGAAATTTTGACTTTTGGCGGTAATGTTGAGTAGGATCACATTTTACTAAATCATTTTCGTAGAATTATTTTTATTTTTAGACTACTGCATAAATATTGAAGCTTATAGTATTTTACACATTCCTATTGTAAATTATTTCATATCTCCTTTATCAAATAAATAAACTAAAATTTCTCTTTTAATCAAAATAATAGGAGAAATAAATAATAAAAATACATTTTTATAATTAAAACACGTTATCTATTGTCGATTAAAGGGTAAATTAAAAATAATCGTAAAATTATCATAAAATTAATATTTGAAGCATATTGTAATAGATAAAAATTAATATAATTGGCCAAGAGTTAATTTTCTTTAACTTATAATAATTTATATAATGTTTTTTAAGGTAATATATTTGGAAGAATCAAATAATCTAATTAATTAGTATTTATCATTCTCTCATTTTGGATGAAGTGAATGGAATTAAAGTCATTAAAAATTGATAGAATTGTTCTTCTTTAATTGAAAATTTATTAAGTCATATAGAATGGACCATATAATTCGGGGAAAATAAAAAAACAACAACAAACACTCGTCGTTAGTGGTGACAAGTTTCATCAACGCGACAAATGCTTCAACCTTAGCATCAACAAAACATTACAGCACTTTGACAACTGGCTTTGTCACAAGTCAAACACAACATTTTTCGAGTGATTGCAAGCAACTATCATGATAAGGAAATCAACCTCGGATTGTCCAAAGCAACGAGCAGGATCGGCAAAAAAATCGAGCATCTACCAATCTAGAGAGGCCGACGAGAAAATCCCCTGAAATCACTTGCAAAAGTAAGACTATATGTATAAGCAATACTAAAAAACTTAAAGATAATATAGGTAAAAATTGACTCACGAAGTCATTTATTATTTCAAAATAGAAACATATTAGGAAGCCGATGAAGATCCACTATTTGAGTATCTACAGCCAACCCACTTTTCGAGAGAAACTACTGATGATCGGTGAAAGTTCAACGACGGCATCATCATTTGTCCATCGCAACTCGGAAAGATAGTGAAGATACCCACAAAATAGATCAACAAACTAAAAAAAGAGATGAAGCATTTGGAGTGATTAGGGAGCTCACAAAATAGATCTGCAAACTAAAAAGAGAAAATACACATGAAAAAAAAGAAAGAGAAGGTCGATGGGAGGGAGAAAAAGACGGACGGTAACCAACCTAAAGGCTGGCTACCGCCGCTAGGCAAAATAAAGAAAAAGAAGAAAATCGCTTTGAGAAAAAAGTTTTTAGGGTTTTTCAAATTGGGTAAATTTGTTAAAAACATCATTTCGTAAGGGAAATATATAATGTTATTTAAAGTAGAGATATTCATAAATCAAACCCGATCGAAACCCATTTTAAAAATTTTCAAATCCAACTCAATTTGTCCAAAAATTCATATTATCGCAAGTCAATATTATTATTTAAAAATAATAATAAAATAATTTATAATTTTATATTAATATTAATATTTTTATAATTAAATTAAAAAATATATCATTTAAATTCAAATTGAATACCGAATCATATAAAAAAATCTAGAAGTATTCCAAAAATGTTACATTAATCCAACCAAACTTCCCATAAAAATATCCACATTACTTTCGTGGTTTTACTTTACTTATTCACTTATTTAAAAGTCACATGAAAGTACCATTTTATAAAAGCATGGTGGAGACATGACACTATAAATGCCCGTCAATCTCGTTTCATAGCCGACAAAACCGTCACATGGTAGTGACGATTGTTTATTCACTTCCCATATTCAACACTTAATAATTACCCTTTAATTGTGGATTCGGCAATTTATATAATTATTATTATCAATACAAGAGAATTGAGTTTAAGTATATTAAAACGCATTACCTTTTATTCATGTATTGAGAAAAAATTATTAATAATTTTAAGCATTATCTCAAAAAAAAAATCAGAATCTGGGTTGCAAGTTGTTGGAGAGTGAAAAAATAATTAGGTAAAATCAAAGTTATTTAGTTAATCTTAAAATAAAAAAAGTTTTAATAAAAATACGAGATTTAAAAAAAAGATTAAGCAAAAAAATTAAATTTGTTTGAAATATGGACTGAACTTGAGATTTAATATTCAAAGTTCAAGCTCAAACTGTCCTAGCTCGTTTTCTACTTTGTAAAAGATACATATATATTTTTTTATTTTTATATACTATGTAATTTATATAAAATATAATTAAGTATATAATGTCATAATGTAAACATTAAGAAATATGCTAAGGTGGTCGATTGAATCTTAATTCGATTGGCATCGACATTGTTGCTAGTATAAGAGGACGTGAATTCGAGTGCGTCGAAACGCATTATCCTTCTGTTTAAGGATTGAGAAGAGATTATGAGTAATTTTAAGTATTGTATCAAAAAAAGCAGATATGATGTTAAAAAAAATAAATATGCTAAGGTGTGAATGTTTAAAACTTTAATAATAGGAAAATCATATTAAATTAATTGATATCAAAATAATATATATACTATTTAAAATGATTAAAAAATAATAATATGATCAGATCTAAAATGGCTCATAGTAGTCATTTAAATAGATGGATCGATTTTGTAAAATTTAAGACCCATATTTCGAGTCAGGTTTGACTTGAACAAATATAAAATGTGCTAATATTATTTGCGGCAGCACCAGAAAGGCTAGCAAGACTCCAACCCCTTAAAATGTAAATTTTCATTTTTAACATTTTAAATTTTGCAATATTTTAATTTTATAAATGATAAAATTACATTTTAATCCTCAAAATGATAAAATTTTGATTTAATTTTTTAAAAATTATAAAGATACTTGCCATTAAAATTGTACTCTCATAAAAATATAAAGCTTAATTAAATCAAAATTACATCTAATATAAACAACATATTTAACAAATTTTATAATTTAAATTTAATATTTTAATTTATTAAATGGTACCATAATTTGTGATTTCTAATTAAAAAAGTATATAATTTGATATAGTAAATTAATTATTTCAAATAAAATTTTTAAGAGATGTCGTGAAAGTTACATATTAAAATTTTTATTTTAAAAATCGTAAAATTGAATAATATTTATTAAATAAAAAAGCTCATTTCTTACAATATGCTTCAACATGTATCACATGTAAAATATTATATTTATTTATTTAAGAGAATATTATTACTTTGTTTCGTCGTTATATTCTAGAATTAGGGATTTGCTTTCTATATTTTAATCGGATATAATTTAATAATTATATAACTATTAATATTATGTCCCAATCCAAATCCCTAATTAAAAATTTATGGCTTAATATGAGATTTAGTATCTAAATTTGACATTTTTTAAAATTTGATACTTAATTTTTTTGGTTCAATTTGATATATGAACTTGGTTTTTTTTTTTAATTCGATATCTAAATTTATTAAATGTTATACAAATTATACAAAACACTAACAGTATTAAATTTTTTTATTATGCTACAAAAATATTGTCAATATTAAAAGAAATTCATGTTAAAAAAATAAGTATTGAGGATTAATATTAAATAAGAAAAAAGAGCTTTAAAACCTCAAATTAATTTTTTTTCATTATTTTCGATTAATAAAATAATTAATTAAATAAATCAAACTGAAAGTAATTGAATATATAAAATAAAAAAATCATATATCTATCACATGCCGACCATACGTTGATTATTTTTAATATTTTGTAAAAAAATAACATTATCAGTATACCAAATTGAGAAAAAAAGATTAAGTATTAAATTAAGAAAAAAAGTTAAATTTAGATATCAATTTAGATTAAAAAAAGATTAAGTATCAACTTAAGAGAAAATATCAAATTTAAATACTAAATTAAGAAAAAATGTGAAGTTTATAAAAAGTACTTTTAATATTTTAAATTGAGTAAAATATTGAGATGAAAATCGCAATTTAAATAAATAACATTTATAAAATATGCATATGAAAAAAACTTTTAATATTTTAAAAACTAACATACATATGAAAAATATTTTAATATTTAAATTAATAAAAACGTAAATCAAGTCTTTTAACGTTAAAATATTTATATTTTTAATGAACTAGAAAATATTGGGAACCAGTAATTTATAAAAATAAATATTAAAAAATGTATTTTAAATTTTTAATCCACCGAACAGAATAAATGCTTGACGGCAGGAATCCCTACCAGCTTGGCTCACGGCTCAGCGGTAAAAGCCGCTTAAAAGCCGAACCTCGTATAAGCATTGGGCCCACCGAGACATTACGTGGACCCATCCATTGAATGACTTCGGTGACAAGAATGTCTTTAAATCCGACGGTTGTGATATGTTTAGATTCATGTGCTGATTCAAGCGATGAAGAAAATCATACGTCACCCTTGAGGTGTAGATTGGACGAAATTGAAAGAAAGTTAAAACTAATGGCTAGTTTTTTTTTTTTTCCAAATATTTTGCTAAATCCCTATTAAAATCACACGCATGAAGCCAAAAGTTTACTTTTCTTCTTTCGTGTTTTAATTGAAGAAGACAATTACTTAAATATGACAAATATTTTAATTATGATTTTTAAAATAATTTTATATTTAATTTAAAATTAATGAAAAAATATAAAATTTTAGCATTTACATTTACATCCGGAGCAAATCTAGGGAGGTTGATAAGAGTCTTAATTCCCTCTAAATTTAAATTAGTAATAATAAAATTATATTTTAATCTTTTAAAATGATAAAAATTTGATTTAATTATTTAAAAATTATAAAAATATAAACTATTAAAATAATAAAATTAAATTTTTACCATCATAAAAATATACAATTTTATTACCAAACTATATATTAAATTCTAATAGTAGCTATATGAACAAATTGATTTGATTTTTTTATGATAATATGAAAATAAAAGAAAACTTCTAAATATGGGATTTATTGATTATAAGTTATAAAGAAAATAATATTCAAACTAATAAATATTCTTTATCATATTAAAGAAGTGTTCAAAGCTCATAAATTTATAGGAAAGTGAAGCTAGAAATATACCATCATTGTTGGTAAAAAAGGGAAATAAAAGCTAAAAATGATTGATGGAAAAAGATTCATCAACAAAAATAAAGGCTTCCATGGAATTTCCTCCATGCAATGGGGACCATAATAATGTCTTTTCCCTTCTATTTCCATAAGAGACAAAAGGGATGACCTGCAAAATTAAAAGATTAATATACCATTTGGTATATGAATTTATTTTCAATTTGGTATTTGAATTTAATTTTGATGTTTAATTTGGCATCCAAATAACATGTTATTATGCGGTCTAATGAATATTTGATACACAAATCCAAATAACAAATTAAACATTAAAGTTAAAATCAAGTGTTTATTGGAAAACAAAATACTCAAGTATCAAATTGAAAAAAATAAATACTAATTTAAATATTAAAATCAAATTCAGATACCAAATATGGATGAAGGCAAAAGGGTAGACATTGATCTTGATCCTTCAAAAATGGTAGATTTCTAATTTAACCCCTTAATTTTTTTAAATTATGTGCATTTTGCCCCCAATAATTTATAAATCAGCTTTGACCCTTATAAAACAATTTTTTGATTTTGTCCCTGGTACCAAATAGTATATTAGCCCATAAAATTATTTGACATAGACACCATTCTTGTTGCCAAACATAAAAGACTCCTACAATATCACGCGATTGAATGCATATTTGATACCTGAGTTTTTATAAAAAAAAATTACTTAAGTATTTAATTAGGAATAAAAGAGTTAGATGCCAAATTAAACATTAAAGTAAAAAAGAAAAGTATTAAATTAAACATAGAAGTTAAACTTAACTGCTTAATTGAGATAAAAATTAAATTGAAGTAGGGCTGAAATAAAAAAAAATAAAATTAGGGGTTGAAATTAATTGTAATTTTTATGATAGCAAAAATGTAATTTCACTATTTTAATAGTATATATCTTTATAATTTTTAAAATATCAAATCAATTTTTTATATTTTTAGGGGGCTAAAGTATAATTTTATCTTTACTAATTTAAAATTTTTGAAAAATTAAAAGACCTAAATACATTTTTTTTATTTTAAGTGGCCTGAATTGAAGAAAACTCAAGAACTAATTTGAATATTAAAGCCAAATGCAAGTATCAAATTGAATATTTAAATCAAAATTAGGTACTAAATGGTATACTAACCCATAAAATCACCACTTGACAGTGACACAGACACTGTTCTTAAACAGGTAGCCAGCTATGGAAACAAAGCTAAGAAAAAAAGCTTATCTTTCTTAAAGAGAAGTATATAAAAAAGCTAAGCTTAAAAATAAAAATGGGACCAACCCACCATTAATGCAATTCTTCCCACCTTCCTCTAAAAAAACCTCTTTTTTTCTTCCTCTTCTATTTTTGCAACTATCATCATATTCATTTTCACTCACTACTGCTGTCTCAGAAAAAAAAATTCAAGCTTTTTTGCTTCCATTTTCTCAAACCCTCACCCCCAAAAAAATTTTCTTGAGGTTTTTACTTTGTTTCAGTGTTGGGTTTGGTTTGCAGCTAAAAAAATAGGTGGGTTCATATATATATCATTTTTCTCCCTTTTGGGTGGTTAATTTATTTGGTATTCAGTAGTTTTTAATATTCTTTTTGAACTTTTAAATATGACCATATATGATGCTTTTTTATATGAAAATGGCTGAAATTTTTTCTTTTTGCTTATTCAAAACCCAGATCTGCTTCTTTTTCCTTGTTGAATTCTGGTTTTTTTTTTTTAAATAAATTGAAAGGCTCATATTTCTGCATGTTGTTGTTGTTGTTGTTGTTGTTGTGTTTTTATGATTCTTATAAGAAGAGTTGAAGAGATAGTGGGGGTTTGATGGGGATTTGCTTAAGTGCTAGAATCAAAGCTGAGAGCCCAAATAACACAGGTATTTATGAAATTTCCCAGAAAATCCTTAAAATTTTCCTTTTATGGCATCTTATCTATGTATTTATGTTTAAGTTGCTTTGATCTTTTATTATTTGCTTTTAATTAAGTGTACTTGTTGTTTGTTCCCTTTTTTAGGTTTTTAGCTATGGTGGTAGGTAAATTGTTGTTTGAATGTTCAAGTTTGCAATTTAGGAATTTTGAAGGTCCCTTAAAATTTACTTTTTTATTGATTTTGCTTGAAAAATCTTATATTCCAAGGTTTAGAGGTTAGCTTTTTTGTTTTATTATAAGCATGGGTGAATTTAGAAAATTTTTCAGGGGTATGAATTGATTAACTTATAATTTCATCACTTTTGGAAGGACTAAAGAGAAACCTTTTTATTCTTTGGGAGGCCAAAGTATGATTTTACCACATAGTAACTTTTAATTCTGTCATTTATTAGGGGACTGAAAGATAAGTTTTCCATTTGAGGGGGTAAGGCCCCTGCCTGCCCCCTCTAAATTTGGCCCTAATTATACAGATAAGTGTCGGACACGGGTAAGATTCGTTAGGGTGTTTTGTATATAAGTATTTCAAGAAAAACGAAGAATTGGGACGATATTATTGCTCAAATATAGTAATGTGAATATTATGTCACTTTAACTAATGTGTTGGACCGGACTCTGTGTTTACAGGGTTGAGTTCGAACTATGTTAGTGGTGATACGAGCAGCAAGGTCTCGTCGGTTTCGGTGCCATTGACACCTCGGAGCGAGGGTGAGATCTTACAGTGCACCAATTTGAAAAGCTTCAGTTTTGCTAATCTCAAAACGGCCACCAGGAATTTCCGGCCCGATAGTGTGCTTGGAGAAGGTGGTTTTGGGTCTGTGTTTAAGGGTTGGATTGATGAAAATTCGTTTAATGCTTCGAAACCTGGAACCGGCATTGTTATTGCTGTGAAAAGGCTTAACCAAGAAGGGTTCCAAGGTCACAAGGAGTGGTTGGTGAGTCCATTTTCACTCTATCAGTTTCGTATTTGTTCATCAACTGCTGGTTGTATTATTTCGGGATCTAATTAACTTGCTTGCCTAAGACGATGAGATTAACCCGTGATCTATCTTTGATCTTGTAGGCTGAAGTGAATTATCTCGGACAGCTTTATCATCCAAATCTTGTGAAATTGATTGGATATTGCTCGGAAGATGAACATCGTATGTTGGTGTATGAGTTCATGCCTCGTGGCAGCTTGGAGAATCATTTATTCCGGAGTAAGTTTCTTTATTTCTTTGCCGCCCTCTCGGTTTTATCAAACAAAATTTGGCTTAGCCGGGATTTCGTTGTCTGTACCAGGAGGTTCTTATTTCCAGCCACTTTCTTGGGATCTTCGGATGAAGGTCGCTCTCGGTGCTGCTAAAGGACTCGCTTTTCTCCATAGTGCTGAAATAAAAGTTATATATCGAGACTTCAAGACTTCTAATGTCTTGCTTGATTCGGTACCCGAGTCTCCATTCTTTTCCGCTTCCCCTTATATGGTTTCATTTGATAATTTCCCGTAAAGTTCGCCTTTTATCGACATTGCAGAATTACAATGCAAAGCTTTCAGATTTTGGATTGGCCAAAGACGGACCAACAGGCGACAAGAGCCATGTTTCGACCAGGGTAATGGGGACTTATGGATATGCCGCTCCGGAGTATTTAGCCACAGGTACTTTATTAACATTTTCTCGAAGTGCTTGATTTAGTGTGGCTCAATCTTTTTTTTTTCTGCTTCGATAAACCTTTGGAGCAGGGACGAATAGAAAGGGGTCAGGCAGTGGCCTCCCCCCCTTCCAAATGGTAGATTTTCCATTTAGTCCTTTAAATTTTTATGAAATTACATGTTAGTATAATAGTAAAATTGCACTTGGGCCCCCAATAATTTATGATTCATCTTTGGCCCCCCTAAAGCAATTTTTTTTGGTTTCGTCCTGGCTTCAAACTTGAGGCTTTTCGTTATGTTTCTTTTATTTACTTAGTTCTCAAACTGTAGGTCATTTGACTGCCAAGAGTGATGTTTATAGTTTTGGAGTCGTGTTACTGGAGATGTTATCCGGCCGCCGAGCAGTTGATAAAAATCGACCTTCCGGAGAGCATAGTCTAGTGGATTGGGCCAAACCTTACTTAGCCAACAAAAGAAAAATGTTCCGTGTGTTAGATTCCCGTCTTGAAGGCCAATACTCGATGGAAGGAGCCTTCAAGGTTGCTACCCTTGCTTTAAGATGCATTTCTACCGAACCCAAATTCCGACCGAGAATGAACGAAGTTGTAATAGTATTGGAACAACTCCAAAATTCCAATGAATCTGGAAGTAATCTGAGCAACAACACTAGCAGTACACCCCGGATACGTGGGCGAAGTGCAGACAATCCTAGTGGTGGAAGGAGTACTACTACTACAGCGTACCCTCGGCCATCGGCTTCCCCTCTTTATGACTGAAAATGAAAACTGAAGTTCATCTCCGGCGGTTCCGGAACGAACTCTGCAACCATTTTATAACCTGTTAGTGTACAGTTTTGTTTAAAAATGGATGTAAAAAAAATCTCTACAATTGCAGGTGCAAACCCTAGAAACATGGGTGTGTGTGTGCAATGTTGTATTTATTTTTGAAAGGGTCTTGCTTTTTTTTTTTCTAGCCATGCTTGGGACTCAATTTTATAATTAGATTATTTTATTTTATTATTAGAGGTAAACCTATATGGTTCTTTTTCAAAGTTTTTTTTTAAACAGTTTAATTTTTTTTATGAAATAATTTTGAATATCACGAATTTATAAATTAGAATTCAAATAATTTTTTTATACGATTTCTATGTCATATCGATTTGAATTTAAGATATATATTTTTTTATTGATGAGTGTTGATTTATCGTACTAATCGTTGAATTTTCACTTGGAGTTTATCAGTTCGACTTTAAAATAACTTAACAGCGTAATCTTAAATAAAAAATTTCGAGTAGTTTAATTATCATTATATAATTTTTAGAAGTTGAATAATAAAATTTAAACTATTAATAGTTTAGTGATATTTGATGTAGTTTACCCTATTATTTTTAAATTTCATTAAGACTTTATTACATTAATATTTTTTTAATTTAGTGTTTCAATTTTTTACAAGATTTTGTAATATATTCTATTTAATTTTGTAAAACTAACTATAATAACAAAATTTCGTAATATTTTGAGTCGAGTTAAGTTGAAACGAGTTCAAGTTTGAGTGAAGATTGAAAGGTAAGCATAAAAATTGGATTGAGTCACATCAAACAGTGCTATTTTTAATACAGAGATTTAGATCTAAATCTTTACTTTGTGGGCGACGACGTCCGTCATCGAGTTGATTGCTAGTCATAGTCTCTCAAACATTTTTTTTTGTAGTTATATTTTGCTTTTAATTTTAGTTTACATTATCATAGTTTTGTTCACGGTTTCATGATTTTATTTATCTACATTTTTGGTGATTTTTGTTTTGTCCACATTATTTTCTTTAAAAGTAAAGGTGGTTTTATTTTTACTTTTAGT
Source organism: Gossypioides kirkii (assembly GCA_005610355.1). Lineage (NCBI taxonomy): Eukaryota > Viridiplantae > Streptophyta > Magnoliopsida > Malvales > Malvaceae > Gossypioides > Gossypioides kirkii. The sequence continues at coordinate 42,419,613 of CP032255.1, read as the reverse complement.
TTTTAATCATGTTCTGACCTATATGTGAGATTTGCTAATATAAGGGTGTTGTTAGATCTATTAGGGGCCATTCTTGAAGGGCTTTATCATGATAGATCATTATATTGATATAGATTCGAGATGATGAAAAGAATGATAGACCATTTGAGACTTAGCTTTTTGTATATCACTGATGCGGTAGTTCTCTAAAAACTTTTGATACTCTTTTTTTGGTTGATCGGTGTTCATCGTCAAGTTGATTTGATAATGACAAGGGTAGGATGCAAATTTCAACTATTTAATCAAATTGATGCATCTATGATTTGTTTTTAAATTATTCCAGGGTTGCAGTTACTATCAATTTATCCTCCTCCTTTTTATAGATTACTTTATAGATATGACATTTGTGCACTAGTTTGTAATAACTTATTTATCATGTGTACTATATATCATGTCTTGGTATTATTGTTAGTCATCATCCTTATAAATAATAGTATTTTGAAGGATAATACAATACGAGTTAGAGGAGATTAATCTCGAATTCGAGTTTTGGAACATTAACCCTAAAATGTAGCTGTTCTTTGAAAAAAAAAACTATCTTTACAACGAAGTTTCAACAAAAGAAGAGCGGGTAGATACATAAATTATCCTCCAAACGTTCAAAGAACTACTTCTATCATATTCGTATTCGAAGTACATATTATTTCTTTTGCAGCTGGAGAGGTCGTGGTTACCAAGTTCTCACTAGCCCCGGCGTCCAATTTCTCCAATCTAACTTCCCGACCGATCGGTTTCTTAAACTAATTATTTCTTTGATTTCGAAAACCTTCTTCAAGTAATTGTGTCCTTGCTTTGTGGACTCGACCTCGGTCTCCGCTTCACTTTCTTCCTTTACATCTTCGTTCTCGCCGATTGGTTGAGAGATCGATTCGTATTGAGGTGAAGTCTCACTAATGATGTTGTCTAGCATCTCAACCACTTCACTCATTTTGGGACGGGATCTAGGGTTTTTCATTAGACATTTGTTTGCTAGGGATGCTAGTTTCCGAGCTGATTTCAGGCAATATTGTCCTTCGAGGCGAGGGTCTACAATAAGGTGAAATTTCTTCGAATCCGATATGTAAGGTCTCACCCATTCTAGGAGCTTTTGTTCGCTTCGAGGTAGGTTTCTTTCTAAAGCTCGCCTTCCAGTGATGAGCTCGTATAAAACAACCCCGAAGCTCCAAACATCGCTTTTGGCGGTTAGCCTGCCGGTTTGCACGTACTCAGGGGCAGTGTAACCTACTGTGCCGACAACCTTAACAAACATTTTCCGAAAGACAAATGCAAGAACTAAGTTTCTTAAGACACAAGGCATAAAAATCTAAAGCTTTCTAGATTAACTTACTACTGTTGAAACATGCCCAAATCCTTCCGCGGGTCCTTGCCGAGCCAGTCCGAAATCTGAAAGCTTTGCATTGAAGTCGTCGTCTAGTAGAATGTTCGATGTTTTGAAGTCTCGAAATATTAGCTGCAACCGTAAAGCACGATAAAATCACAAAGACAGGAACACAATTCGCATATGGATCGGAACAATCCCAAGATTTCGACTTTAAAATGGGCATTGTCGAGACGGTATATACCTGGAAATCCATTTCTTCATGCAAGTAAGCCAAACCCCGGGCAGCGTCTTGTGCGATACTCAACCTTGTCACCCAAGGCAACGGCGGCAACGGCAATGGAGTCCGAGCCAAAAGTCGATCCTCCAAGCTTTTGTTACGCATAAGCTCATAGACCAGAAGTCTCTGAATCCCTCGCTCGTCATCCTCGGCACAGTAGCCGACCAATCGTACAAGATTCGGGTGGTTAACAACGCCTAAAAAGTTCACTTCATTTATCCATTCCTTATGCCCCTGCATACTAGGAAAGCAAAAACATGCCAAATCCCTCAAGATGTTAATAACAAACACAATAATGCTTAGTACATTCAATATTTAAAAATGTTAAATTCTATCATTAATCTCTATATTTGAATAAATTTATAATTTAATCTTTACTTTTTTTATTTAAAAATCATAATCTAAGTCAAAATTATCTTCATAAACAAATAATTATAAACTTAATAAGCATACTTGATGAAAACAAAATTTGACGAAAAATATTAATAATGTTAGTGGTTAAATTAAAATTATTAAATTGGAAAGTATGAAATTTAAATTTGTAAAAAAATAAATTTCAAATTTTTTGGCAGAATCACCAAAGAAAATTATGTGATTGATGTAGATAGGTTTATGATTTAATAAAAAGAAGAAACATTTTCAGATTAAACTTTTATTGTGGGCGTCGTTTCTGCTGGTTTCATTTATTTGCCCACCTTTCCAGATTAAACTTTTATTTTTTTTACTGTTTGGGGCCTTTTATTACCCTTCATTTATGATACAGCAGATGAAGTTTATTTCAAAAAAAAAACAAACAAACATTTTCTAACATTATTACAAATATTAATGATTTGACATTTCCTTAATTTGTAATAAATTATGAAGTTCGAAAAGCAAGATTCAGGTACAAATAATTATAATTGCGACTAAATTGAAAACATAAAGAAAGTGGAATCTTTTAAACCAGATAGTCAAAAAGAACGTAAAATTGGAAAACAATGAGGGGCAAAAAGGGAATATGCCTGGAAACCGTGACGATTAAGCTGTTTAATGGCGACGTCCAACTTTGAATAACGACCGCCGTTATATTCATCGGAAACGTCAACGGCGCCTCTATAAACGCAGCCGAAGCCTCCTTCGCCTATCAAAAGGGCTCTACTGAACCCGCGAGTAGCTGATTTCAGCTCCGCGAATGTAAAGGCACGTAGATCGTTAGCTCGGCGTTGAGTCAGGAACTCACAGAAACTCGCAGCCGAGGCGAAGTCCCGAGTCGACTCGGAATCGAACTCGGAACGACGCGTGTCGGCACTGCTTGACGCCACGCTTAAAGACCTAGTCCACGTCACCTTCGACGACATCCTCGAAACAACGCCTCCGCCGCCGCTGACATCTTCTCCTTCGTCACGACCCTCGCCGTTAGTGAAATGAAAACACTTCATAACCATACGAAATGCAGAGAGTTTCAAAACGGAGAAAACAAAAGAAGAATGGAAAGTTTTTTTTGAGGTCAAATGGGAGATGGCGAAGAGATCAACGAACTCAGATTGGTTAATAATAAAATAAGAAACATAATATAATTTGTTTTGGGGTTTTTACTATATCTTTTTCTAGGTTAAAGATTTATAATTTTATGCTTTTTTCTTTTTTAATGATAAAATTAGTTGGAATATATTTACTAATGCAATATCAATAAAACCAGAATTAAATCAATTTATCGGATTGATTAGACCTAAAATCAGTCGGTATATTAATCTGAACAAAAAAATTGAACTAATTTTTAAGTAAACCGTTTGAAATAAAACTAAAAATTGATTGAATCGATTATTGAATCGAATTTTTTCTATTTATTAATATTTTTATTTATCTTTTATGAATTATTAATAATTTATTTAATTAAAAGTAAGTAAGTCAGTTGAACAGGTTAAACTGAGAGCCAACAATTTAATCAATTCGATCACTTATCTAATTATAAAAACCTTACTCAAAACCCTTAAACAGAGGATAAAAAAAACACTTAAGCACGTTTGAGTTTGTTTCCCCTTAATTATTGCAACAATAAGAATCAGTGGCAGATCTTAGGACTAAATTTCTTTTGGGAGGATTAACAAAATTTTTAAAAAATTTAAGAGTTTAATAACAATTCATTTTTTAAAAAAAATTGGAGGTCTTATTAAAAATTTTAATATTTTTGTGAGGTTAATAATAATTTTTGAAGATTTTGAGGGATCAATTAATTTTTTTTAAGAAATTCAAGAAAAAAAATCATAATTTCTTACAAATCTTTTAAACGATCTGTTTTTATAATAATAATAATAACAATTGAATTAAAACTTAATCGATAAAAAATATCAAACTCGATTTAATAATGATTTGTATGAATGAGAAAAACAAAATGAGTGAGTGGAGGTCCCATTGAGAATTTCACTTCCATTTTTGGATAAGTTTGTTGAATGGGTTTGGTGTGGTTGGTTTTTGACGTGGGTCTTGTTTGGAATTTAGGATTTAGAATTTGTGGGGATATTTTTAAAAATAATTAAGAATAAGTAAAAATATTATGTTAGTAGAAATATTTATGGATCGAATCGGTCAATTTTTTGTTTTAAAAAAAATCTCAAACTCTATTTGATACGCTCAAATAGTAATTTTTTTCGGGAATTGATTTCAACATGTAATATAATTTTAAATTTTATAACCAACTTTGTTCCATTATTATTTCCAAAAATGAATCGAAAAGATTTTTATGAATTTATATTTGATGCATTATTAAATATTACCAATAACTAAACAAATAAACATATTTATATGTAAAAAAAAAACAAGAGGTCAATTCCGGCAACATCGGTGAACCAAAAGCATGTGTAAAAATAAACATATATATATTGGCAAATTGCTTGAAAAGGACAATTTTTTGGCTGCCCAAATTTGATAATTTCGATTGTGTTAGAAACATTGCGGGTTTTTGGTCCCCGCTTTGCTGCTTTAATATAAATCAAAGCGTTAATTTCATCAAATATCCTTAGATTATGACCCTTATTTTAAATTGGTCTCTAAAAGTCAAATCATTCTAATTACGTATCAAACTATTGAATATATCAGTTAGGTCTTTTTGTTACTAAATATGTTAATTTAATTGTTGAATGATACATAATATTTTATGTGATATTATTTAAAGTGAAAATTGTAAAATTGGATGTTTTAAAAATCTTAGTTTTAAAGTTTTTAAAATTTTAATAGAAGCTTTATCATTTGCTTGTTATTTTTAGTTTTTATTTTTAGAAGTTATGTGACAACATTCTATTTTTCTTTAAATTTAGTTACATAAGATTTGATGTGGCTTTTATTGATTAATTAAACAGTTTTAATAATGAAAGACTCGATTTATATAATTTTGATAGTTTTGAGATGTAATTAGAATATTTTGAAGTTTGATGACCAGTTTAGAATGAGGGTTATAATTTGAAGATGTCTGGTGCAATACTCTAAATTAAATTAAGATAGTGAAAAAATTTAGATAACAATTATATTTATTAAAAAATTAATATAATAGATATATGATGATTTAGTTGAAATAATAAAAGTAAGATATTAAAAATTATGGTGTTTTAAGTTCAAAATGTAACTCTTTAGATTTTGCATAAGATGTGAAATGACAAAATACCCTTGTAGTAATGTTTCTTATTATATAAAACAAATGAGTTTTTGTAATTTATTAGTTGAGTTGAAACCCAATAGATGAGTGACACCAACTTAGTCAACCTGATAAAATCGTAATATATTGGTTATTTTTTGCATAATGCGCACTCGAACCCACATATTTCTATATTGACAATAATACTTCATGCCAATCGAGCTAAGACTCAATCGAAGAAAATTTTAAATGTATTGGGTATTGAAAATTAATGCTTAGTAAAGTTATTTTTTATTATAATACTAATTTAAAATGCGGGTGAGTTATTTTAGATTTTATTATGGTTTATGTCGGTGGACTCAGTCTAAATTTACTATGATTTATATTTTGATATATTTTGATTTTAATTCATTTATGTATTGTTATATATTGATTTTAATTATAATAATTTCAACATGTATTATTTATAATTATATATTTTTAAAAATAAGAGATTTCAAGTGACATTTTTTATTTTTATATATCAAGGCTGCTAAGGTATCCACACATATTAAAGCAACCTACATTAATTTAAACATTAATTTTTTTTATTTGAAAAATAATTTAGAATAGAAAACAACATCACAAGCAATAAATTTATGTAGAAAAAAATGGAAGACCAAAATGTAAATTTAAACAAAGCTTATCTTCCTTCATAAACAAACAATAGCCATTTGTTTTAGAGTTATCATTTAACATGTGATGTGTAACACTCAAAACCCAAACACCGTCGCCGGTTATGATTTTCGGTGTTTTACTATTCATTTTTTCACTGTTCATCATTAACATCATATATTTAACTTTATTTACTAAGTACTTTCACTTTACACGTTATATATCGTCATTTGAACATAAACACAAATTATTAAGGATAAAAATGATATTTTCAATATTTTAGGAGGCTTCTATTGACACCTAATGGTCAAGTATCGGTAGTATCCAAGCCAGTAAACAATTCAGAAACTGTGCAGATTTCTATTGGTACCTGTGCTAGTTCTACCGATACAAGTATAACTTCTACCGATACAATTCATGCATTTACCAATACTAAAAACTCCAGAGAGCTATAATTCCCACCCTGCAACTTCTACCAATACAAGCATACAACCTATCGATACATCAATAAACATAATTACCGATACTTGTAATCCAACTATCGATACAACTCAAATCAGTGAACAACCTCTCTCCTACCCTGTACTTCTACCGATACATGTGAAAGTTCTACCGGAACAAGTATGCAGAATCTTAAGAATTATGGCAAAACACAAGTTTAACAGCTTAAATTATACACTAGGCCATCACACAACATACAAAATATTCAAGTCTTTACTTAGCATCTTAAGTTCATACCCAAATTGTACTTCATTCATAACCACATTCAACATCATAGGGTTTATCATTTCTAATACAAAAGCAAAAATAATATCATCCTAGTACATGCCAAATAACCGAGTGATGTAAATACTACCGAACGAGCTCTAGGATAATGTGATGTCTTCAAGATGATCCGATCTTCAAGTCGTAAAATGAAATCTACAAAATAACAACAAGTTCACTGGTAAGCATCATAGCTTAATAAGTTTGCAAAGTTCATCAATTTACCGAGTCTTAAGTAAGCATCTCTATAAATCTGTTGAGCCAGAACAACTGAACTTTAGAGATCGTTATTCGTTTACTCTCTGTTAACTCAAAGGTCATGATGCTCATTTTAGTCCCTATTGACCTAAAGGTCATGCCTGTTACCAGTATACGATGCTAGTCTTAGCTATCGATACGGTATATTTGTTCCCTACAATGCTCCTCACACTAAGCTGACGAGAATATGCAAGCAAGCATAAATCTCAGTCATCGTAAGGTCTGTAATCCATTATTGGATTCTATTCACCTTATAGTGACTCACGATGCTGTAGAGGATCTACAACAAATCCAGGATCTCAGCCATCAAACCATTTTCTATTTTTGGCACATGACCGGGGAAATCCTCATCTCGTCGTTTCTTTCTTTCATGTTTTCAATCGTCATTTCTCATTTCCAACAATCATTAGAAAGACAGTTATAAACAGTTATTAATAAGAACTTAACATTACAAACTTATCGGACTAAATTGCAGTTACGGTTTAACTTCAGGGACTACTCCGCTAATTTTCCTTTTCCATGATCTGAGTCACGATCGTAGTCTGAATCCATAATCATCCAATTATTTACATTAAATCACACAATCAGATCATTCAACAAAATTTAGTCATTTTGAAAAATTACAATTTTACCCCTAATATTTTTCTTTTATTCAATCTAGTCCTTTTAACGCAAAACATGCAAAATAACCATTCTCTCATACAACCTACCATAGCAGAATTCTCTAGGGTGTCTATCCAACCCTTCACATATTTATTTTCACAACAATACTTGTATTTTCATCACTTTCACCTTTTGGTCCTTAAACCCTATTTTCATCAAAAATCCCTTTACAAAAGATTTAACCTTAGCATCAATCATTCAAATATTTCCAAAGCTTTCAAGAACAAGCATTTCCAACAATGGAAAGTTTCATAACATTTGACAGATTCACAAATTAGTTCTTCCATAAGCTAGATTAAGCTAATATGGACTCAAAAATATAGAAATCACTAAAAAATGGTGAAAAATCACCTACCTACGGTTGAATCTTCTTGGCCAAACCTAAGCTTCCTTCTTTAGGGTTTTTCTTTCTTTTCTTTTGTTTCAAAATGAAGAAGACAACCTAATTTCTATTATTTTTACCTATTATCTCTTAATTACAAAATTTACCTATTTACCCTTATTTTGAATCGTCAAATTTAGCATTTTCTCATGTCCATTACCGTCCACCTAATTTCATCATGGTTTAATTACAACATAAGTATTTCACCTTTCTTTTAGGTTAGCATCTAATACCATTATTCAATAGAACTCAACTTTCGTACCCTTTACGATTTAATCCTTTCTATTCAATTAACTATCTAGACAATAAAATTTTGAACCATAATTTAATACGATGCATATATCACCATAAATATTTAAACGAATAAGTTTACGATTCAACTCATCGAATTTGTGATTCCGAAATTACTGTTTCCGACACCACTGAAAATCGGACTGTTACATGATGTTAATTTTACATTGATGAATTAAATAATGGAAAATTATATTTGAAGCACATCCAAATATTTTTGTAATATAAATTGATAGTAGTTTTACATAAGAGTAAAAGGGTTTATGGGTCGAGTCAATGCTAGATTTAAAAAAAATATAATTTTGGGCTCAAGCATGACCTAATTCAATCTTAGAATTTTAGATTAAAATCCGACTTCTATATTTCAATTTATATAACATTGCTTCTATTTGGGAAAAGTGGAGGGATGAAAATAAATTTGTCTATGGGTCGAGTTAGGTATCCCGTTCAAAAAGTAGGAGGGTTTGGGTAAAAATATAGGTTCGAGAAATGGATTTGGGCAAAAAATAAGCGGGTCAGACCTCGGGAAAGTTTTTATGGCCCGAGCTCGGCTCTGTCTGGTCCGAATTTGCAAAAAAAAATTGTTGTTTTTCCATTGTTTTGCTGCCATTTCATTGTTATGTTGCTACTATTTTGTTATTATTGTTTGGATATTGTATAATTTAGACTTATTCATGGGTTAAGCTATCCGCTCAGGCCTGAAGGTCCGCCCGAAATTTGGGACGGTTTGAGAAAAAATATTAGGCCCGAAAATGGGCTTGGGCAAAAAAATAGGCCCATTTAAAATATGGGTCGAGCTCTGGTTTGAACCCGACCCGAACCCGATCCATTTTAAGTTTATAATAATTTATATTATGTTATTTTTATATATTAATGTAATTTAAAACACATTAAAAAATTAAACTTATATTAAATATAATACTACTCTAATGTAAACATTAAAAAATATATGGATAGGTTGAAAATGGATTTGGGTTAGTCTTTTGCAAATATGAGCAGGTTTAGACAAAATTTTAAGCTCAAATTTCAGACCAAGCAAGGCTTGGACAAATATAAAGTATGTTAGTATCATGCTTAGATCCGACCAGAACCCAACCCGATCGACCCATGAACATCTCTAGTATAATTCTTATTTTATTGTTAATTTTACTACCATTTTCAAGACATTTACTTGTTAAGTTGTATTTATCTTAATATTATTTAAATATAAAAACTTTTTTTAATTTATTTTCAATTTATTGTGAAACATTTATTTTAATGTTTTTGATTTATTATATATTTTTAATTTTTTTATATAAAAATAAAAAAAATAATATGACCAAATTTGGTTGATTCAAAGCTTTAATATATTTATTTAAATCGAATTGGACCAAATCCTATCAATCAAATCTAAAATTTTATTAAGATTTGACTCGAATCAGGTCCAACCCAAAAATAATTCTAGATAAAAAGAGAAAGTAAAAAGTGGAAATAAAATAAAATTTGAGTGTTTTAATGCATAAAAACTATATTTTTGAATTAATTTGATGAGATGATGGGATTGATAGTGACAGTCATTAGGGCCTAGAGCCCCGGCCTCCCAAAAGTTTTTAAGAATTTTAGTTGTATCCTTAAACTTTTTTGAATATTTTAATTTGGCCTCTAAAGTTTTTGAAATTTATTATCAGACCTTTGAAAATTGTTAAAAATTCCAATTAGACTCTTAAATTATTTTTTGTAAATATTCATAAAACCTCTAAATTTTTTGAAAGTTTTAATTTGACCTATCAGAATTTTTGAAAAATCTCATTAAAACACTTAAAATTAAATTTTTTTTATTTAACCCCCAAAACTTAATGGTGACAATTATAACTACCAATTAAGACCTGAGAAACATCTGATAAAATATTATAACTCGCGGTATTTGGTCAGCATTTTTCGATTTACTTATTTTTAAGTTGATAAGATTGTACCATGATATTAATGATAAATAAATTTAAATCTTAAAAAATCTAAACTAAGTCCTCGTAAGCTTAGAATAAAACAAAATTTTAATTCTTTTAGTCCCTCATTTTATTTAGTTATGCTTTTTTAGTACCTTTTAATGTTTACCAATTCCAAAATACTCTCAAAATCAACTCATTTAAAAAAAAAATCCTCTGCATAGAACACCTCACAGAACATCCAATTGATTTTTAATTAATTTATTTAATAAAAGTATTTAACATAAGAGTTAACTAATTAAAATTTTAATTGAATTTTTTAATTAATCGTTAATAAAAGGATTTAATTAATTTTTTAATACCGATAACTCAATTGAATTCGAATTTAATATAAGAGTCAACTAAGTCTTTTGGGTTTTTTTTTTGGTGAAATAAGTCTTTTGGTTTCTATAAAGAAACAAAAAATCCTTCACATTGATGATTTCACGAATTCCCAATCCCCATATTCCACGTATTCGTACGGATCCCCCGTACTATCCCAACGAACCAATTGCATTACACTCGCCCTTAAAGCTACTTGATTAAAAATCAAAGCCCTTACTTGTATCTAAATCGCGAGTACACAGTTTTAGTATACTCTCGAGAAGCCGTCTGACCCAGGAGAAATTGAAACGACCAATTTGTTGCCATCATCATATATATACAAGCGCGAATTGGTAATTGAAAGTCGTACTGTTATTCTCTTATTCTGGTAAAGTGGTAACCACAGTGCAGATAATTTTTTCTCAATTTTTTTTTTAAAATTGATTTTCATTACTTTGTTTTTTGTTCTAACCCTAGGTTTTTCAAGGTTTTCAGTGTTCCACGGCGGTGATTTTGCAAAGACGGTGATCTGTTTTCAAGCTTCCTGTCAAAGTTTTCACCACGAATCTTCGTCTTTATAAGGTAAGTCCTTAATCCTTACTGTTTGTTGCGTTTTTTTTTTGAATAGTGCCGTTTTTGTTTAACGTGTTATATATATATGTGTGTGTGTGTGCGCTTGCGCTTGCGCGTGCGCGCTTACTCTGTTTGACTTTAACAAGAAAGTGAAGGAAAAGGAAAAGGAGAAGGAAAATGTCGATACATGATATATATGTGCTTGCTCTGTTTGGCTTCAACGAGGGAGTGAAGGAAAATGAAATGTAAAACGTCAATGCATGATATGTGTGTGTTTCTTGCTCGGTTTGGCTTTGACGAAAGTGAAGGAAAAGGAAAAAGAGAAGGAAAATGTCGATACATGCTATATATATATATATATGTGCTTGCTCTGTTTGGCTTCAACGAGAGAGTGAAGGAAAATGAAATGGAAAAGTTCAATGCATGATATTTTTTATGAACACTGACATTTTTGTTTAACATATTAAATATAGGTTGGATCACTTGCTATTTAGTTTAACAATTTAATCATTGAGCTTATCAATTATAATGTTATTTATCATATATATGAAGTTTTAAATGGATGTAATATTTCTCTTATGTTAATCGAAAATCGAAAATCACATATTCACTGAATGAAAGTTTTTTTATATCAAACCAATAATTTGACATTTTTAATTTATTTGACGTAATCCACTTTAGGAACATGAAGTATGACACTAGTGTAATTTTATCCTCGTGTATATATTTGCTCTGTTCATTGAAAATTCCTCTAGTTTACTTAATTTGGCTGTTGAATGCTTGTTAGAAATGAAAAGACGTTTGAATTTAAGTTTGTAGCTGCTTCATATGTTTTAATTTTTGCATTTTCTTTGCTATTCTCTGCTTGTATATGATTTTATTTGCTGAAGATGTGCCTTTGTCATGTATATATATAGTTTCTAAGAAACTGAGGCCTAGAAATGGTTTCAAAGTTTCTTTTATGCATTGCTTTTATTATAATAAGACACTTCACTTTCTTCAGAAGGGGTAACCTTTTGAAATCTGTTAATGCTTTTAAGGAATTTTCAAAAGTTTACTAAAGATATTAATGCTTTAATTTTGAATATAGGATTTTACTTGCTAAGGGTCATGAAATTATTTGACTTTGAGCTAGGTTCTTGTGTTTTGAATAAGGACTATCTTTAGTGAGGGTCATGGTTCGTGCTCTTATGCGTTGCAAATTTTGAGATGCTATGGAATCCACTCGGCACATTTAATCATTATACCGCATCATATCTGCATATATTTTCTAGTTGTTTACAAACTTAAAATGTGTCTTTTTTTTTATTTCGTGATGATCAGATGTTTGTTTATCCATGGAAGGGCATCATTGCCAATATTCCAACGGCATTGCAAGATGGAAAACATGTGGGGGAAAGTGGAAGGAAACTGAGGGAGGATTTTGCAAAAAAGGGATTCAATCCACTGAAGGTTCAACCTCTTTGGAACCGACAAGGTCATTCAGGATACGCCATAGTAGAGTTCAATAAAGAATGGGATGGTTTTAACAATGCCATCATGTTTGAAAAAAGTTTTGAATTGGACCATTACGGAAAGAAGGATTACTACTCATCTCGGAGGAAAAAAGACAAATTGTATGGATGGGTTGCTCGTGAAGATGACTACTACTCTGGTGGATTGATCGGTGACTATCTTCGTAGGAATGGAGACTTGAAGACCATTTCGAGCAAAGAAGCTGAAGATCGAAGGAAGACTTCAAAGCTATTGACAACACTAAACAATACCTTGGAGACCAAGAATCAACGCCTTCAAGAAATGCAAAACAAATTCAATGAAGTGAGTAGCTCAATGAGTACATTGATGTGGCAAAAAGATGACATGATCAGAGCTTATAATGAAGGTATGCTCAAATCCTAGTTTCTAAAAGGGATTTAAATTCAATTTCTACTATTCTAGTTGTTAATGGGTTATAGTTTATAATGTGTAGAGTGTAGAAAGATGCAGGAGAATGCTCATAATCATTTCAAGCAGATTTCTTTAGAACATGAGAGGAATGCAAAATGTATTCTGGACCAGAAAAGAGAATTAGAGCAGCGTGAGAAGGAATTGTTGCAACGGGAGGCTCAAAATGAAAATGAGACCAAAAAACTTCAGCACGAAAAGATGATGGTATGTTGAACATATTTAAAATACGTGTATCAAATTTTTAGTAACATGTTCTGATATTTTTTAATACCTTAGATATAAGTTGCCCAATATAGTAATTATAGACATGTTTAAAATTTAATTCATAAATTGTTTTGGCAGAATGAGAGAGCAGCTTTGGAACAAAAGAAGACAGACGAAACTGTGTTCAAACTGGCTGAAGAGCACAAGGTATATCTCTGGTCTTCATATTGTTTACTATTTTCAATTTCTAGAATCTCTTCATTTACCATTTATTTACTTTCCTATGTCAGAGAGATAAAGAGAAACTCCACAGAGAAATCATTAAGCTAGAAAAGCAACTCGATACTAGGCAAGGACTAGAACTTGAGATACAACGTTTGAGAGGGGCTTTACAAGTGATGGAGCACATGAATGGTGATGGGGATGCAGACGCAAAGAAAAGGATGAAGGTAATTCAAGATGAATTGGAAGAGAAGGAAGAAGAACTGGAAGACTTGGAAGATCTTAATCAAGCTCTTATTATCAAGGAGCGCAGAAGTAATGATGAATTACAAGATGCCCGAAAAGAGCTAATCACTGTAAGTATCTGTTATATTCCCCCTTTTTCTGTTCTTTTTTGGTCCCTATATTATAAGTTGTAGAGCCAAAGTAATTTAGTCACTGTAAGTATCTGAGTTTGTGTTTTGAAGCGATAGAAAAAGGGTTAGCTATTTAATATTTATTGTCTTTTAAAAAATTCTGAATTTTGATTTCTCTTTTTTGTTTCAGTCACTTTAAACAGACAAGTCAATAATTTTTAACGTTCACTCTCACTATAGTTTAAAATTTTAACTTTTGTGCTTCAAAATCACTATTATAGTAATGAAATTAGTTTACTTTTCAATAGTGCTAGTTGTTCAACCGTTAGTTAAATGCTTAGATGAAGAACTTACATGCATCAACTTGCCTTTGCATATTTTGAAGAAAGATAGGAGCTTATATATATATATATGGTGTCCATGAATTTTGTAAGAGATTTATGTGTTACTTGATTTTTGTTTCACAGGGATTTAAAGAGGTTTCCACCAGAGCTCATATTGGTGTCAAGAAAATGGGAGAGTTGGACATTAAACCCTTCCTAGTTGCAGCCAAAAGAAAATGCTCAATTAAAGAAGTTGATGTGAAATCAGCAGAGCTGTGTACACTGTGGCAAGATTACCTTAGAGATCCTAGCTGGCATCCTTTTAAAATCCTCACAGACGAGGAAGGAAATTGCAAGGTATTTTTTTCTTTCTCTATATTTTACACCCAAAGCTTATTTTGGCGCGCACACACTTGTTTTTCAATCAATTCAATTTCCCCTTCTTTAATACCTCTTTAATAACTGTTGTTGCTTGCCTATCTTTATCCTTATTTGTCCTTAAGGTGTAACAATAGGTAAATGATCAGTTCATCCTCTCTTACTCGGATTCAGGTAAGTGTCAAGATAGGGGCAAAGCTAAAAAATTTATTATGTGGGGGGTGAGATAAAATTATAAAATTTTGGAGGAGCCAATTAAATTTTGTGTTAAAATGCTTAAATTACATTATTAATTTTTTTGAGGGGTTAAATATGCAAAAAATTCATTTATTCAAAACAGATAGGACTTAATTTGCATAATTTATATTATGGAAAGGGCTAAATGAATATTTTCCCATTTAACTAAAAGGTGTCATATGTGAATATGCTTATCTTTCAAATGATTTCAATATGTTGAAAGGATAATACCTGTATACTTATCTAAATAACATACTAAATTTGTTGCTCTATGACGTTGGCTTGTCTTTAGATTTGTTTAGTGGCCAGATTACTTTCTCAACTTGAGAGGTTTAACTTGCTTGGGCCGTGTTTGGACAATATGTCAGACTTTGTATTGGACAATTTCATACTCATACTGCCCCGAATATTAATATTAATATAAAAATAGATCTGAAAATTTTCTGGACCTCTATAGACCAAAAAATAGTTATTTTTTCTTTTACAGGAGATACTTGATGAGGAAGATGAAAAATTGGTCCAACTCAAGACGGAGCTCGGCGACGAAGTATACGGTGCTGTGACAACGGCATTGAAACAGATGAACGAGTACAATCCGAGCGGCAGATACATAGTACCGGAACTTTGGAATTTCAATGAAGGAAGGAAAGCATCATTAACCGAGGGAGTGCAACATTTACTGAACAGATGGAAACTGTATAAGCGTAGGAGATACTAAAATTTCTTCATCAATTTTCTTTCACTGAAGGATCATTTTGTCAATCTTCAGAAAAAGGTAAACTTATCCTGCAACACAGAAAATGTGTTAATTCTTCCTTTAAGTCGAGTTGAACTTTCTCTTTTCGTTTTAAGAAGTTTGATTAGGTTTAACTAGTTCGAGCTTGAACTTAGGATACTTGAATTAGTCAATGATTGAGCTTTTGGATTGAATTAAGATAATATTGGATTGAATTTCGAACTCCTTTTTCAAGTGGAACTGTTTTTAGCTTATTTGAATTTTTTGGGGAGTTGAATCGTATTAGCTTGCAAGTACTTCTGTTACTGTGAAATTACCATTTTACTTGAAATGTATTACAGGTAAAAATTAGTAGTGTAAATGAATTGTGCTCAAGTGAATAAAGTTTTGTTTGTATTCGTTTGTTTATTTTTAAAGTTGTATGTTCGTATTCATTTAAACTTTTAATATCATGTTCAAACTTTATTTATTTAGTATCTTCAAGGTTGGTTCATTTAAAGTTTGCAAACATATAAATGATTTGAACTTAAAATTAGTCACTCTCAAACTTAAATGATTAAAACTCAAAACAATTCAAATCTGAGATGATGAACACGAAATAACACTAAATCTAAAATTTATCTAATTTGAAATGAATCAAAATTTTTTATATTTGAATTAACACCCATCTAGATCAGTTTAATTGAAAACCAATTCAACTGGTCCAAATGACCAGACTCCTTGCTTTCTAACCAATTAAAAAGATAAAGATTGGAAGTGGCAACTGGTAACGAGGCGTGGCAGTTCTTTGCTTGTCTCCACCTTGACTTGATCTGAAAACCAATTGTAAAGATTAAGGTTAGAAAAGGCAAGTGGCAACGAGGCGTGGCGGTTCTTTACCAGTCTTGACCTTGGCCTCATATATCCGTAACATAATTCCAACCTGACTTGATCTGAAAATAAACTTGGTTTATTTAATGTTCGCGAATATATAAATTATTTTAACTTAAAATAAATTAGTCTCAAACCTAAATGATTAGAGCCCAAAACAATTCAAATAAAAAATGACAAATTGAAAATAACCTTAAATCCAAAATTTATCTAACTTGAAATAGACTAAAAATTTTGAAATCAAAATTAACACGGTTTAAATCAATCGAATTGAAAACCAATTCAACATGTCCAATTGGATAGACTCATTGCTTTCTAACCAATTAAAAAGATTAAGATTGGAAATGACAAGCGGCAACAAGGCGAGGCGGGACGGTTCCTTACTTGTCTCAACCCTGATTTGATATATTCTTAACATAATTCGAATTTGATTTGATCTTAAATTAAAAATTAATTCATTGGCTCCAAATCTAACCCGAAAATTCAAAATTATACCCAACTCCAATACAATATTCCACAAATTATTTTTTTATCTTTTTTTAATCAAAATGGAATAATAAATTTTTTTATTTTTTAATGATGTTATTAATTGTTTTTTAGGTATAATTATACAATATTCCATTGAAATTGCTTGTGTCCCAATTTATTATATAGTTATTTTTAAAACATTTTACTATATCTTATAAGACATTTGTCATTATTGTAATTTTTATTTGTGGAGTTTAAAAACTTCGATGAAAGTGTACTAAATATTTTCTAATAATTATACTACACCAAATATGATTATAAATTTTATTCTCATATATATAAGAATATTTTGATAATTGTCTCAAGATAGATTGTTTCTAAACTTCACCTCAATCTTACTTGACTAATTTTAGAATTAAATATGTTCCAAAATTAAATTAAAAAAAAAAATCAATCCTATCAAATTGTAGGGGTGAACAAAATTCGATTCGATTTGAAAAAATAAAATAAAAATCAAATTTCGAGTTAATCGATTCAAGTTATTCAAGTTATTTGAACTATTTGAGTCAACTCGAATAAGCAATTTGAGTTTCGAGTTCGAATCGAATTGAATTTTACAATTCGAATAATTCAAATAATAGATTGGTATAAATATTTTTTTGGTTCTTGTCAAGTTTGAAATTAAGCAAATTGGTCTCTCTTAAAAATTCAAAATATTTATAAAAATTCTAAAAAAAATTCTAAAAAAATGTAAAAAAAAGTTAAAAAAAATTAAAAATTTGCTAGAATAATAATTTTGGGATCTAAATAAGTTAATTGATAATTCAATCATACTAAGTATTATTATTATTATTTTGATTTGAAAAAGTTTTTAAATATATACGGTTTCAAATTTAAGTGCTCTAACATGAAATTAGTTATGCTGTAACAAGATTTTAATTGGTATGTTTAATTTTTTAATTTAACTCGAATAATTTCACTCGATTCTACTCGATTCAAATTTTAATTCACTCGACTCAATTAAAAAAATTTAAATTGAATTAAGATGATAAAATAAGACTCACCAACTCGATTAACTCGAAATTTTTTTACTCGATTCGATTTAATTCGATCGAACACTAACCTTTATCAAATTGGCTCGAATTCAAGCCATGAAATCTGTTTTATTTCCAATAAAATCCATTAAATATTAAAATAAACGAATTTTTGTAGTACAAAATTACCATTTATGGGTTCATTACGTGGTTCATTACGTGACCATATTTGAAAAAATTAAAATCAGCCAAAGCCTACAGATAATAGCTATAGGTTGTAATTTTTTTTCTTCCTTTCCCTCATTTTTTTCCTTTCTCCCGTGATCATCTTTTCTTCAATTTGACCTTTTTGTTGTCCTTTTTTTATTAATTATTTGCAAAAAAAAAATGGTTGATTTATAGGTTAATTGTTACTTTTCTTTTTCAGCATTTTGTTGTTGTTGTTGTTGTTGTTGATGTTGAGGATCGGACTTTCAAAACATCAGGTATGGTTTTTAAAAAGAATTTTGTTTTTAGATTCTGTCGAGGATTTAAAGAGACAATAAGTTCATAAAACGAAAATATCGGGTGTTTGAGAAAGTAAATTATGTGTAATCACAAAAAGTTTTCGCTTTCGTGAACAATATCTGATGAGTTAAAAATCTGATTTTCGATTGTTTATGATGAATTTTTCTTCTTTGAAAAGGGTTTTTAACCCATTTATATAATACAGCTAATGTTTGCAAATGCGGCATCATCAAGATTCATAGAAAATTTTCCTAAGAGCCTGTTTGGATGCCTAGAAAGTTTTCTTGAATCTTGATGATGCTGCATCTGCAAATATATTGGCTCTCTCTCTCTCTCTCTCTCTTTTCATTATCCACAGTTTTAATCAAGGAGATCCCACAAAGGTAATATTATAATTTCATTATTCCTTGTTTAATCATGGTTTTATTATATATATTTGATTATGAAGATATTTTTATATTCACTTCATGTATATTAGATTATGGTATATTTACAGTGCAGGTGAAAAAAATTATATTACAGATTTAAACATTTTTAAAGAATTGTATGATAAAATTAAATTATGATTTTGTGTAATTTTATACATGATTTGATTCAGTTTTCACAAATCACTAAAACAGTTATCGATATAGGACTGATTTACATTTACATATTACATGCATAGATAATTATGTTTATCTAATATAAAAAGAAAATGATGTATTTATTTTTTTAAATTTGTATAGTTAAATCACAATTAAATTTTCGTATGTACATCGAACCATAATCAAAATTTCATATATATAATTGCACCAAGTCAAAGTTTATTTATCAAATCGGTAATTGGATATAATCTATTTAGATATTGAATTGGATTTAATACTTAATCCGTTTATTTGATTTGAATATTCAAAATCGATAATTAATTAAATAAATCGTTTAAACCAAATTTTTTTCATTTATTCGATTCATTTTTCATATTATTTCAATTTAACCGATATCTTGCACACCCATAATAAATTTAATCCAATTTTTTCTCATAAGCTTATGTACTCTATGGTTTCCAAGCATTGTTTCTAGATATAAACAATCGTGTTCAAATGTATATTCAAATACGAATATTTAATATACATTTTTCCTATTTTTTTAAAAGAAAATTTAGAAAAAAAAATATATGATTCGTATTCCGTCTAGGTCCGAAGACCCGCCTAAAATTTGAGAGTGTTTGAATAAAAATATTGAACATAAAAAATTAGGTTCCTTTACAATATGAGTCAGACTTGGATTTGAACATTTAAGGCCCGAGCCTGACTCAATCTATTTTTAAGTTTATAATATTTTATATTATGTTATTTTTATATATTATGAGATCACATTAAAAAATAAACTTATATTAAATATATAATACTACTCTAATGTAAACATTAAAATAATGTTAAGATGACTATATACAACTTTTTAATAAATAAAAATGTATAAAATTATTAAATATTAAAATGATATAACATAATTTTTTAAAAAAAATTAAAAAATTTATATGATCAGACTTAAAATGGGCTTGAATTAGTTTTTTTTACAAATATGGATGAGTTTGGATAAAATTTTAAGCTTATATTTCGAGTCGGGTTGAGCTTAAATAAGTATAAAGTATGTTAATATCATGCTTAGGCTCGACTTGAACCCAACTAATGAGCACCTCTATTCAACACGAATAAAAAGAGTTTTTTTTTAAATAAAATTAAAAACTTAATCTTATTTGATAATGAATCAAATTTGTACATAAATTACCAAAAATTTATTCGGGAGCAATGTTGGGTCTATATATCAAAATAAAAATGGACCAATTGTATTTAAAAACTTAATCTTATTTTTCAAATCGAATCAATCGATTGTTCACTTTTAAAATTTTTTAAAATTTATCGATTGAGTTTTAATTCGATTGTCATTGACATTATTATCAATATAGAAAGACGTGAAACAAACAATGTGAAAATATGAAAGTTTTTTTTTTTTACATTAATTTAGGTTTTCCACATGAATTTATGTCATCTTCGACCTATTTCTAAAGTGTACATTTATTTATTTGTATTGTGTTCGCATATTTTGAAATATCATAATCATATTTAAAATATTATATATTCACATAAATATTATAATTAATGTATTTGAATAATTTTTATTTCAAAATAAACTAAAATAAAAATTGAAAGGTGTCCATGCTTGTGCACCTCACATGTTTCCATGTGGAAATCCCAAGTGTTTGATATTTAAATTGATTAATTGTGAACATCATATTAAAATTATAATATAAATTAATAAAAAAACATTAAATTAATACGATAAACAGTGTAATAAATTAAAATATGATACACTTATATTTATTGTAATTTAAAATTTAAATAATTTTTACAATATGTACATTTATTCAATTAATAAAAAATAAATAAACATCGTGTGAGTAGTGAAAGTCACAGCACACCATGTGATTTCATTTTGACCTATCCTTACAATATGTTTGACCAATATTGAAATTTATATAATTTTTAATTAATCTATTTTATCAATTTGATCCTAAATCTAATAAATTAAATTTTAGCACTTCATGTTTACAAAAATTTTCATTTTCGTTTTAATTCTAAAATATATTAATATATTAATTGGTGTTGGTTAACATTTTATTTTATTTTATTTTCAATGAATACAATAAAGTTCCTTAAATTAAACTTAACTTAAACAAAGAAAAAATCCAAAATATACCAATGCTTAGTTCGATTATTTATTATAATGGTCAATTATAATTGTAGCTATTCAGATTATATTGATTTATTTAAAAAAATAGTTCTCCCCAATCAATCGGACTCGAAAAATTATTATTTTATTTAAATTTTATTAAACATACAAATATTTTTCCTACTTTTATGATTAAATATAAAGAAAATAATTTTGAGTTATTAAATTATAATTTAAATTAAATTTTGATACACTTAAATAAAAAATAATCTATTTCATATGCTTGCTGTAGTATAAATCGAATTTTATCAAATTAAACGAATAACTTAGCTTTTAAATAAATTTTTAATTCAAATATTTTTTTTCTAAGACAATAGTAAGATTTGCAATAAAATGTTATGAATTTTCTTTTTATATTCAAAAATAAAAATATTATAAATTTTATGTAACCTAGGTTCGAGTCGTCTCAAATATTTACTGTTTTGAATATGATTTGAATTCGAGTCACGCTGATCGCGTTACTGTTAGATATTATTTTTCTATTATAATTCGCAAGAAAAAAACATATTATAAATCCTTAAAACAACCAAACATTAGTTTGAAAACATGTGAAAGTAAAGTTTAAAATACATGCATGTATATATATTTGCATTGTTAAAAAGCATTGACCAGTCAAATTGTCTCATTTAACAATAAAAATTATGTGTTGATTAATGTTTCTTTAGATTTCCCATTTTTTTCTTTCTTGTTTTTAGTAATTGTTTAATGGAAAAGAATAAAAAATTAATGCAATTTGCAAAAAGTATATACTTGGACATTAAATTAAAATCAATCAAAAAAAAATAGGGTGGGTTTAAAAAGATTGAAAAGTTGAAAATCGATTCGAGCCGAGATGTTTGGACTATTTATGAAATATATGTTAAAAAATTATAGTTATTTGAATAGGTTTTTTAATTTTAATTTTATAAGATGTAAAAATAATTTGAAAGTTTTATATATATTTAAAAGAATATAAGAGATTGATTTTTTATTGAAAATCATTTTACAAATATTTATAAAATGGTTTTGAAACTTTATCAAATAATGTTTGAAATTAATATTAAAATTGAATCAAATCAAGTAATCATAAGAGGTTTAAAAATATTTAAAAATTTTGATCAGATTAAATCAAATTCACTCTAAAAATAAAACCCTAAAAAAAATTAAATTCGAATCGGTCTAATTCTATTCAAAGTATTGATTAATGGCTTAATGTTAGAAGTTTAGAATATGGGAATATTAATAAAAAACTATTTATATGGTTTTTAAATAGTTAAAATTGCAAATCGACCTAAGCTAGTATATTGGTATCAATATTTGATTTATGTATTAGATTTATATTGGAATATAAATATAAATTAAAACTATATAATATAAAAATATATGTAGATTTAATATTCACTCAAAATTGGATATTTCGTAAAGTGTGCCATACCAGAAGAAGCATCATCGAACGAATAAATTTTCATCACATGGTGAGTCAGCATATCACCTTGATGAAATATTTTAAAATTTTAATATAGGAGGGGCTGTATATGTAATATTGAAAAAAACAATTATTTAAAAAAATTAAATTTATTTTAAAATTTCAAGCTTCTGTTTTGCTGATCCAAATGTTTGAATGGGCATGTGGCTCCTAATTCCAATATATATAATTTTATGCCTTTTATTTTTAACTCTTATAATACTAATATAACTGTGTTGTTCTTTCTTCTGACCAAGATTTCAAGTTAATTGAAAAATATAATAAATCAAAATTAATATAAAATTACATAAAAAGAATCCTATGAAAAGGGACCGGTTGGTTGAATAGATTTTATATAATATAAATTATTAATTAGGGATAAAGTCAAAAAAAATTTTAAGGTTAAATTATAATTTTTATGATAGTAAAAATAAAATTTCATCATTTTAATAGTGTATATTTGTATAATTTTTAAAAAATTAAATTAAAATTTTATCATTTTTATTATGTCAAAGTGTAATTTTACGTTTGTTAATTTAAAATTTAAAATATTTTAAAGGACTTAAATGAAAAATTTTCTTTTATAATTTAAAAATATATTTAATTTAATCATAAAATATAAATTATGTTTATACATTTTATTATTTCTGTCGGACAAAATCTAATTTATATCTCCAACAATTTAAGACATCCGAAAGACATTGAAGAACTAACTAACCAATGGTGTCGTGCCACCTCAACAAAACGGGGTACGTATGAACATGCAAAACTCCCCCATACAAAAATCAGACGTAATGGCTAAGGAAACTATAGAATTCACACTTTTAAATGTTGAAAAATAAATAAACAATTATGAATTCAAGCACAAATTCACACTTGAGTTGAAAAATTATTAAAATATATTTTATTTAAAAATAATAAATATTATTATGGGTTTTTAAATGTTTTTATAAAAATATAAAAAAATAATTTAAAATCAAAATAAAATTCTAAATAGTGAAATTTCAACTCGTAATGTATCAAATTAGATTTATACTTTTGCGATATGCACATGTTTATTGTATTTAATAATTAAAATATATTAAATTACTTTACATCATTTAAAATAGTAAAGAAATTAAAATAATATAAATAAAAATTCAAAAATAATAATTAAAAAATATTTCAAATTAAATTATTGTAAGAAATCTTTTAATTTTAGTAAAAAAGTTTAAAAGAAATTTCAATTATAAATGAAATTTCCTTTTTCTCCCTAAAAAGCACTTAAAAAATGGTATTCGATTTAACAAAATTAATTCTAAATATAAAAAAAAAATTACATCTTTATTTTAAAATTAAATGAAGTAGAGGCGGATGGTAAGAGGGGCTAGGCACCCCAAAATTTTGGGAAATTTCTATTTCTATTTTAAAATTTTAATTAGGTCTAGTTTTTTTAAAGTTGTTAAAAGAATTGAATTAAATCTTCATATTTTTGAAAATTCTCATTAACCTTAAAAAAGTTAAAAAATTTAAATTAGACTCTAATTTTTTTAAAATTTAAAAATATTGTTATATATTGATTAAAAGAGGAGGAGAAAGAATTATATGAATATTATAATAGATAAAATAGTAAAATAGGGAATGCTAATAGTATGATTTACTTGATAATATATATGAAATGTAAGAACATAGAGCCCCACTAGTGTCAGCTCCTCTGGAAATCGTTTCACAATCACATATATATCTCCTTCCTCACGTTCTCATTCATTTCCACCGTACGTTCATCATTATTCAAACTCTTTTAACAACACTGACGCCATTATTGCTCCCCATTCAAGCTTATATATATTCTATTCTATTCTCCATGGACGACAAGTACTGTAAAACATCAAAGAAAGAAGCTTCGTCATCGGTTAATAATAGCTCTTCAAAGCGCTCATCATCACTGCCGAGGAGTTTTTCTGCCAAAACAACCACCGCCGCTGCCGAATCCCTTCTTAGAAGCTCTTCCCAAAAGAACCCTTCTTCTTCATCATCATCATTGCCTCCAAGCTGTTCGCAAAAGAGCTCTTCCATTTCGAGTAAATGCAGTAAATTAGCTAAAAAACAAAAGGCTAGATTCTATATTATGAGGCGTTGTGTCGCCATGCTTGTTTGCTGGCATAAACATGGAGATTCTTGATATATATATATATATATATATAGGTCTGTAGGGAAGGGTTGTTTCTTTTTCTTGGTTTTGTGTTGAGCTAATGGATGATTTCATATCCATTGGATCAAAAAGAACAAATGAAGCTTTTTTTGTAATTAAAAATCAGAAAGTTAGCTACAAGTTTTTCGTAGTTTGTAAGAAATTGATTATATGAACAACTAGATTTATGATTCTTCAAACAAGCAAGTTTTGTCTTGTTTTTTTCTTTCTGATCTTTTTTGTTCTTGTTTGAGTCATTGCAGAGCAGATCTGAGAATCATGCGGTTTTCTTTGTTTGTTTGTTTGTTTTTGTGCATTGTTGACCGAGATTCCTTTCATGCTGTTGCATATATATATATACACAACATATGTATGTACATATCATCTATATAGAGACATCATTGGCTGACATTGGAAAGAAAATCATACTCTATACCTAGGTCTAAATATGTTTGGTGTGAAGATATATACTGGAAAGCTTGAAGGACTGATTTAAGAACAAAGTGTTGAACTTTTACTTTTTACAGAGAATTTTAATTTTTTTAACAATTCTTAAAAATACACGTCCGTGTTTTTATCAGTATTTAGAGTAATTAATATAAAATTATAAAAATTGAAATAATAAAAAAAATTAAAGGGTAAATCTCAAATTTGAGAGATAACATTAATTACTCTTGTTATATATGTATATATTTAAAAAAATAAAACTGAAATCTAATCATTTATCTTATAATATAAAAAGGAGAAAGAAGAGAGATTAATAGAAAAAGTGTTAAATTATTATTGGCCGCAACAACTGCATTGAAACTCATACAAAACCTTCACCATTTGTGTTGGTGATAGATTCTCCAAACAGCAAAGAACCATGTTCAATGCCAATGTTGGCTTTATAATATATATATATAAGAGTTACATGAAAACACCCCCTCCCAACAAATGAAGTAAACAACAACAAAACACAGAAATTCAAGGTTATCCATGGTGGCAAGATTGATAAATTTTCAAGTCCCCATCAAAGAGACAAAAAAGTTTTAACACTTGGGAAGATCCGACGGCGGCGGCGGCAGTTTCTGGTTAGGAAGTTTTCCGTCCAACACTATCCATGCCATTCTTAAACCCCAACTCAAGTGAACATCAAAGTGACAGTGCATCAACCAAACACCTGAATCATTACATATATATATATATATCAAGAGAGACACATATGTGAGTATAAAAGCTAAAAGGAATGATGGTATTGTATTCGTTAGAGTGACGACGTGGGATGTTTCTTAAAACAATAGTGTAAGTTTATTATTTAGACCTACTAATAATATTATAAATCGGATCAAATTATATCAAATTAAAGAAGAGTGATTAAATCTTAAATTTCAACATGAAGGGATTAAAACCAAAATTAAACCTATTATTTCTTATAGTGAACTATAGGTAGAGATATGGTTTTGGTTACTTTACTATGCTCAAGTTGAGAATTTAATCCCAATGCTTTAATTTGGGAAAATTTCTTCTTACTTTTATAATTTCATTAATTGATCCTAATAGTTAACATAATTTATTATTCCGATTAAAATATTGATATGATTTTTTTAAAATATCCTCTCAACTCATCGATTGACATGAATATTATTTTTTGTGTTTAATGGGATGCTTTTAAGAAAAATCTAAATTTTTATTTTGACCTGAATAGTTGATGATGTTAGTTATTTTGACTAACTAAAAGGTTAGTAAAAAATCAAATTATGTCAAATTAAAATATAAGCACTAAAGAGACTAAAACCATAATTCAACCATGTACTATATAATAAGAATCGTTACCGGGATTGTCTGCTTGAAACCGAATTGCGACCCAACCACCGGAGGGGACACCGATGGTGTTTCTTTCAACTGGATCTACGAGGTTGAACTTTGAAGGGTCATTTTTAGGATCAAAGTTACCAAAGCCTTGACCAACAACATAGAAATTATAGCCATGGAGATGGAGAGGGTGGCTTTCAGCACCTAATATACTAGTGTCCTGCATGATCACTTCGAGGCTTGCATTGAACGGTATCACTTCAACTTTAGTGGTACCATTAATAACGTGCGTGTTGTTCGGCGGAGTGCCGGTGTAATTAAACGGATGAAGAGGGAAATCCGGGAAATCAGCGGTGAAAACCCCATTTTTAGAAAAGAAATAGGATTGTAACAAAGCTGTTGTAGGGAGTGCAAAGGAGATATTGTTCATTGAAGCTGCAAATTTTGTACCATTTGGTCCTTGACATGTTTGGTTTTTAGGACAAGGGTTGGTTCCAAGTCCAACAGTAAAAAAGAACCTTTTGTCCACTTTTTGTGGGACATTGATAGGGAATTTGTTGGTGGCTAAACTTTTGAACATGTTTGAAAAATTGGCTACAACATTTGTGGCATTGATGGCAGGTAAGCTTGGTTTAAACAATGGAGCATTTTTCTGGTTTTTCACGTTTTCGTATTCGAGGATGCCGGCAACGGTTGTGTTGTCAAATGTGCCCATGCCGGTGAAATAGGGTCTAGCCAACATATAGAAAGCGGCATCAGGGGCTGGTGATTTGGTCTTTAGGAGCACATTGGTGGTTTGTCCCGGTGCTATCACTAAAGTGTCGGTCACGAATGGTTTCACGTACGATGCGTCGGCTTCCACGACAGTAACACTGTGGTTTGCAATGCTGAAGAATAGTTCATCATTGAGTGCAGCATTGATTAACCTCAATAGATATGTTTTTCCGGGTTTTACCTTCAATTTATAAGTATCTGACAAGAAAAAAACCCAAAAACTTGATACAAAACACAATTAGTGCAAAAAAAAATACAGACACGATTATGAATAGAGGTGTTTTTAGACTGAGTCCATGTATGATATTTATATTATAGATAGTTACCTAAACTTAACTGAACTGTAAATATGGGCTAAAATTAACTCAAGCCCATTAAAATTAGATATGTTCATGGGCCAAATGGCTCATCTGCTTTATGCTTGGGCTTAAATTAATAGCTCGATCTTTAAACGGTTCTAATTCCAAATATAATATACCTTTGCCAGAACAATTATACAATGGGCCTGGAAGACCATTGAGAGTGTAGGCATCGGAAACATTAGGGCCAGCACCAGTTTGAAGTGACTGATTGATAACAGCTTCAGGATCAGCATTAAACCATTCACCTGTAGTTCAACAAGCCAAAAAGAACTCATTCAGTCAAATCGTCGAACACCATATACAGAAAAATAAAATGGTGATTTTCTTGCAATATAGCTTACCAAACAAGATAGGGACTTCTTTGTAAGGTTTAATGAAAGGATAAGATTCATTGCGCCTTGGGAGGATGATGAGTGGGCCATAAACAGTAGCTCTCATCCATGAAAAGTGAGCATGCCAGAACAAAGTTCCTCTTTGTCCGGTTATAGTGAAGTTGTAAACGTAAGACTGGCCTGTTTGAAGGGGGCATTGTGTGATATATGCAGGCCCATCTGCCCATCCGCTTCGAAGCTGCCTAATTCCATGCCTATGAAAAAGTTGGTTCGGTTTTAATTAAATAAATTATTAATAATTTATAATAATTTTTTAATAAATAAATAAATAAAAATCGGTTCTATTGTCGTTCATTCGGTTTATACCCAAACCGATTCTTGATCTGACCAAATAGTCTAGTTTGATTTCAACATCTATGGTGACAGTATTCGTTATGAAAATCCAACTTATTGATATAACTTATTTGAACTGCCTACAAAACCGCTTTTGTTGTCATAATCGACTTAATCGAACCGACTTGAGCAAACTCAGTTAAGTTAGTTTAAACTGTTTTTTGCTAATCCTTTTAACTTGCCCCTAACTACAATTAAATTCGAAGGCTTCTCATATTTACCAATGAATGGAGATATTGTTAGGAACATGATTAACTACTTTAACGATCAAACGGTCTCCTTCTCTGGCAACAACACGAGGCCCTGGGAACTTGCCATTAACTGTAACAATCCTCTTATTACGGCACAATCGTGTAATATTCTTCATCCTTATCTGCAACCAAAAAAATAAATATCAACTCACGATCAGTAGTGTCTTGTCCTCTGTCAAAATTTTGTCTTTCAATTTTATGAAAGTCCTAACAATAGCTCCTGAATAAGCAAAAACCATGGCAAACCGAAGAATTTGCGTATGACCTTATAACAAATAGGTCATTTACATGAAGCATGCTTTATATGCCATAGTTCATGGGGTCGAATCAAATCATGAGCAAATTCTTTGGTTTGCATGCTTTTGTCTATTGAGACACTGCAAGGCTTTCCTCACTCTATGATAAATTTGAGAAACAAAATCCCAACAAAACAAGATCGAGCTTGTTGAAAGTGCATTGCCTTAACAATGTCATTAATATATTAGGGTAAACTAAATTAGTAGTCACCCAATTAGATCTTTTTCCTTTCTTTTCTAGTCACTAAATTATTCGATTTTCGAGTGTTTTAGCCAATTGGTGACAAAAAAAAAAAAATTAAATAGTTAGGTGACCAATTTGTAACTTTTCATAGTTAAATGACCAAAAAAGAAAAATAATATAGTTGGATGACTAATAATATAGTTTACCCTAATATATTTCACTTCACAAGTTATAGTAAACAATGCAAAAGAATTATATACACACACACACACACATTATACATATGCATAGCAATGGAAGCATACGTTGAACTTGTAGTGTCTGGTAACCCTGCCGCCATGTTTTGCAGCGACAACCTCAGGAACCGCCATGAAACAACCAACAAACAAGACAACCATAACTGCCGATGACAAAAAACCTGAAAACCCCATGTTGGAAAAACAAAGCTCTCGTTATGTTTCCCCCCCCGAAGCTATTAGGGTTTAAATTTTGGAGTATATATATGTGTGTGTGTGTGTGTTTGTTCATGACAAAACATGGAGAAAAATGTATGTATATATAGGGGGACATAATAAAGAATGTATGCAGTGTGTGTTTTAGTGTTTGGTTGATTAGGTAATAAGGATGGGAAAATGTTTTTTTGGAACTGAAAACAACAAAATTACCAAACATTGGACCCAGTTTTCTTCACTGTCGAGTATCATTAAAGTATGTTAAGCAATGTTTGTCTTCAGTTCTTGTTATACCCGTCGACCTATCTTATCTTTCTACACAATATTTCACCATTTTTTAAAGCCTTAAAACAGCTAGTGCAATCGATAGGTTTCTAGTTCCATTGTGTTGTTATCATACGTGGGTCAGTTTTGTTCAAATTATTTCGGTTTTCAATCTTTTTTGCTTTGATTTTAATTTGTAATTACTTGGATATGTATTTGTGATTGCATTGTATTTCTATTTGTAAACTCTCTGAAAAAAACATATATGTCAATTGAACTATAATGAAGTGATGAAAAATTTATGTTTAAATCTTCAATTAACACCCCAAATTTAATACTCGCATAGGTAATATATATATAATGGAATAACGGATTGAGTCTTAATTTAATTGGTATTATTGTTATTATCAATCGCAATAATAAAAAAGAGTGGATTCAAATGTGCTTAAATACTTATTTATTTATTTATTTAAGGATTTAAGAGAATTACAATATTTTCATAATAATAAGTGTCCAAAGCACTTTTTTTAATATTTTTCTAAACTGATGTCAAAATCCCGAAGTTTGCTTTTGAGATTAATAAAATAATTTTTAAATTTTTACTTATAAAGATTAATGGAGCCCATGAAAGAGATGTCATCATACTTCATATCTTCTATATTGCCACCCAAGAAAACAGTGAAACAAACGTCCCAACCAATGTGCATCTCGATCTCTCTTTGACCCAACATATATATATCAACTCACTGGAAAATTGATTAAAAGAGACAATTTTTTTGTACAAAGTAATAAGCATAATTACAAGGGAATTTTTATTTTTTTTACATTTTATATAAAATTTATAAAACCCAATTTAAACTTAAAATATATAACCTAAAAACAATAATTTAGTGTGTATATATTCATGGACATTTTTTATCGTAATTTTAAATTTTTAATGAATATATCACAAGATCTAATTCTTTAGTTAACTCTTGGTGATCAAAGTAGATAAAAAAATAGAGTTATGATATTCTCCCTCGACAATTGGCAATCAACTTAAAACAACCTCTATTTGCTTTCATAAGAAATGTAGATTTTGCATTAAGAAATTTGTGTTTACTTTTTAATCAATTCATCTCGTTTCAACATGAAAGGAGAGAAATTAATTTAAATATATTCGATAATTGATTTAACAAGTTCAAGATCACTAGTACATTTTTTTTAATTTTTGACGTGACTTGATTAAACAATTACGATTTTCTCATTTTTATCTTTTAACTGCAGTTGTTGATTTAAAAAGGACCCTACAGATTCACCAAAAAAAAAGGACCTTATAAAATCTCATATAATAAGATCTCACCTTAAACGTTACTTATTACATCGTAAATACGAAATTTTAATACATGCTACATATCTATTTTTGACTAACCAAAAAGCAGTAAATTATTATATTGAATAATTAAATATCATTTTCATCGAACCCTAACTGGGGAACAAATGCATATATGGATTTTGGTTGGTGAATTGGGACTAAAAAGAGGCTAAGGCGAAGACGACTTTTGACCCACCTTTCTTTTAAGCAACAAATGAAATGATTGCTCACTTCTTTCATAGGTCTTACTATAAATGAACTAACCCATTAAACCCAATCTTACACATTAAGTATAAACCAAATTTTGGCTAAAATGGGTTTTCTTTTTTATTCAATAATAGTTCAATGACCAAACTTTATTTTGGATAATAATTTTTTGTTAAATTCTGTTATTAATCCTTGTATTATACATAAGTTGTAGGTTTAGTCTATATATTTTGATTTGATCAATTTTAATTATTCTATTTTTTTTCATCTGAACCCAAACATAGTAATTAAGTTCGTTAGATCAAATTCTATTATTTACCTTATACTACGTGTAAATTATGAATTCAATCTTTAGTCTCCGTTCTGATGATTTTTCGTTCACATAACATGGTGTTTTTTTTTATGAGTATTATGTGAAAATAATAAATTGACATATCGTTATATATATAGTAACATGTTTGCAGTATAGAATTTTAAAAAACAATAGAATTTGACTTAACAGATTTAACCGTTTAGTGATGACTAAAATTTCAAAATTCGAGGAATATAAAAATTACAAATGACAAAATTAGAGTATAGAGATTAAATTACATATAATACAGGGACTAATGGAATAGTTTTACCTATATGTGTGTGGTTGCACCAACTGCGATTCTTCTATTAGACTATTTGTAGGTGTAGAACACTTGCTTCGGAGCATGCGTATAGTAAAATAATAATGGCGATTTCTTCATGCTTATCTTCCTTTTCCTACTAAATGTATATATTTTACAGTGAAACTCACACGGGGAACTGTGAAGCACTAAAGCGTTGACATGTGTTTAAACACGATACGATAAAATACGTCTGACACTACATAATAGAGAAATAGCAATGTCGTACTAATGTTCAGGATTTTTACATATATTTTGATATAAATAACAATTATATTAACTTTTTTTCTCTTTACACTCAGCAATATTCTTTTATCAACTTCGAATATTTGAATGTGATAATTTTCTCATTTTGATCTTTAAATTAAATTCCGAAAGTAATATTTAGATGTTATAACACCTGAAAAATTAATATTCTCAACTATTATTAATATAAAATAAAATATTAAAATACGTTAATCATTGCTCTCTCATATTGTTAACGAGAAAATGTCACTAAACCTATCTACGTTGCTCGTGTGGACCAAAATTTACTATTAACATCTCTGTATTGTGCATTAGTTATAAATGAATGTCATAATTTTTATTTTTTGAATACTAATTTAATCATTTTTAACTTATATATATATATATATATATAAAATTTTAAGCTGACCAAAATAATTATTGTTAAATTCATTAAATTATTTTTAAAATTTTAATAACAAACATAAAATCGCCAATTTATTATTTCTATATAATACTTGCGCATGTGATATTGACATGAATTTAACAACTTTTAGTTGGAGTTGAAAATTTCAAAATTCAAAAATATAAAAATGAAAAATACCAAGAACATAAACAAAATCCCTAACTTTCACTCACTGCGGAACATATTTGAGTTAGTAAAACTAACTTGGAAAAAGAAATTGTAAGGACTAGTAGTAAAAATACCTCTTCTAAATATATGAAACAAACTCCTTTAAAAAATTAACATATTCGACACTAGTTCCACAATCCGGATTGTTTTTCCATTTAAGATATGCTAACAAAATAAAGGGAGCTTTCAGAAATGCTCCGAAATTAATATGCAAAAAAGTTTCACTATAGTCCAAGATAATAAAAACTGCTATTCCAGCAATAAATGAGAAAGTCTCATTGAGATTGCATATATTCCAGTCAACTACACGCTCGGATGTCGGGATTGCCGATCCCGATAATCCCTAACACTGATGGGGCTAGAAACAGCATAAGTCAAAGAGAAGTTAAATGTACAAGGCTAAGCATGATGAAACTCTAACCTCAGTTTCTTCCATGGAGCCCAAGATAGATAAGATTCCAATCCTAGAGGAGATCTGAAGATGGATCTCCGGAAAAATGTTATTTTAATCATTAATGTTAATATATACTTCGGATTGTATTACCAGGGGAGTCGAGTTAAACCATGTCTGAATCATCTGATTCACTCTCCCTGTTTTCCTGCCATCCCGACCCAATTCTAAACTTACATACCGGACATGTGCCTTGTTGCCGCAGCCATGGATCAATACAGGTGGTATGGAACTGTAAGAAGAAAATGTTAGTTGATGCATCAAGCTTCATAAAATTGAAAGGGCGTGGAGATAAACACCATTTACAGCTAGGAAAGATTTGGACATAGGATTTATCTTCAAGCATCACAACCGAGGACTAAGCATAAAAGAACTAAAGAAGCACGAGGAGACTAGAGAATCATCAAGAATTCAAAATGATATGCAAAATTATATGTCAAGGACAGACTTCTAATCATGACAGTAGGTCAGTTTTTAACAGTAGAAATAGATAGAATTTTTTAACAGAAAAACCAATTTGTTCTTTGATCTAATGTATAGGGACTAATTTACCCATTATTTTAGTAAAGCAGGCAAAATGCAATCTGAATTCTAGTAAAGAGACTACATAGTACTTTTACCATTTGATAACATGAAATATTGCACTGATTTTGTAGTACATTTGTAGTTAATAGGCACTATTCTCTAAAAAACTTGATATTGCACTCTTGATGTGGCATATTGGTTACCGCAATTCATTTTCACATAAGAGACGAAGACCGAAGATATTGGGAGAAACAGTACACCATAAAATCATTAGATGACAAAAGAAAACATGAGTAGACTGTAAAAATAGAACCTGATGCAAACATGGCAAGCTCCGAACAAGCTCCCCCTCGTTGACTTGATCAAAGCAAATAGAGCAAGTTAGTTCATCATCTGAAGCCTTCATGTTCCCATCACCTTTCCGGGAATCTTGCTTTTGCTGCAACACATATTTGGGACTTTAGACTATAAAAACGATACATGAAACAGCACATATGAAATGGTTCGGAAAGAATCTTCAACACTTTAATTTCTCTCGGATTATATGTCAATTTTGAATAGGAGATGTTTCTGATAACTTGTTATGTTACCGAGATCTTCTTTGAAACATACAAAACCTTCATGAAAAAGCAATTGCAACTAAAAAATAGAATGAGCAACTGCAGAAGGGTTTTATATAAAAAAAATAAAATTAATTATAGATACCTCAATTGTGACTGACGAAGATGATGCCTGTTGCAATGATGATCCTGCACTGTAAAAATAACAAGGAAGATCAGCTGATGCAAATATGAATTTGATCACAAGAAAAATAAAGCAACCCTCAGATGCTAGTTCACAACCAAAGCAAGCTATAGGTAGTAAAATCTCGAGTACCTCTCCAGGCCATGGACCTTGTACTTGTGCACAGGTAAAGCATTTATATCTTCCTCGCTCATTGAATGACTTGTGGAAGTATTATCATCCAAAGCTCTCAGGGTGTCATAATCTGTAGAAGAAAGGAAGTATTAATCTTCAAAGAACCAAACTAGTAGCAACCAAAACCCTTTTGCATATCATTCGGTGCATGTTAAAAACTAAACCACAGAATCAAATCGATGAATTTTGAAAAAAGAAAACAGCATACCTAGGTCATCAAATTCACGATCGAGAAGGGCAAGTTGGAGTCTTAGTCCTTGTAAGCGCCCTCTTGTAGCAAAGGCTATTGATGGTGGCATGTGCAAACGCAACTCGGTATGACCAAGCAAACCACTAGCTGCAGCAGCATGAGCTTGAGCCTGAGCTTGAAGTTGCTGACAAGTTGCATACATCCTAAGGCTAGTAGCCATTAAAAAGATGCCTACTACTAGCCAAAGCTGCACGCACAGACAGGGAGAATACGTTCATGATGTGTTAACAGCTAGCATGCTCCTAGTGATTCAGTGAATGTGTATTGTGTACATACCAGAAAATTTGGAGACATTTGGTGAGAGTTTAAAATCATGAATAGCAAAAGAACTGCCAGAAAACAAACGGGTAACAACAGATTAGAGATACAAGTTAGAAAGACAATAAGGAATGATTCAGAGACAAAAAAAAAAAAAAACAGATGCAATGGAGAACATAACATTACTTGTAACAAAGAAGGCCAGTGAATTGGAGTTAACAGGCCGAGATGCATGTATACGCTGGAAAAAGAATCGCAAAATGACAGATAGAGTCCCATTATACAGTATTAGATGATTGATTGATTGTGCAACCAAACAAGTATACAGGTATGGACAAAGCTAACATACCACGGCAGGACGTTCATGAATAAATCCTGAAAACCCGCTCTCAATATCTCCTCTACTACCTCGGAAAACAAAGCTCATTGTCGCAAAGATTCTGAAACTTCACTTGTCTTAAAAGGCGGGAGATGCTAGACAAATAGCCTCTTCTCTAGCAACCTTTAAATCCTATGACGTTTCAAACATATAAGCATCACGATTACAAGTCAGTTCATCAAATAAAGCAGAGACAGAAACGAAATAAATGCTTTACTAAATTGAAATCGACTAAAAATTTAAGGATTAATATCTAAAAACACTTTCTACATGTGATAACTAAATATACTCATTTATCAAAATGCAGTAAGCTCTGAAACGGCCATCACAAGTCAAAAGATTTCAATCTTGTTAACGCAAAGTGTGACTAAAATAATGTTAAAACTTCTCCATGCTCCAAAGATAAAGTACCATTCAATCATAGTAATCCCATTACACATGAAAACAATCTAGACCTAACCAACCAATTTAATAATTCAATTGGCATTCAAATGCCATTAAAGCTTAACAAACTTGACTCACTAATCAAATCCAATAGAAAGTTTGTTTATAGCTTAGAACCACCATATCTATCTATTTCTCAGTTCCTATAAAAATTTCTTCAAAAAGAAAAAAATGAACCAAATTTTTCGATAATTGCAATGTCATTTACATTATCAATTATCATTATTTACTAATTTAACATCAGCTTTAAAGCTCCACTGTTTTATGCTAATTAAGCCATAGTTTACACATTCTCGTAAGCAGAGATTCAAGCTTTACGATTTAAAAACCTTATGTTGTTAATACGATCAAATACAAAGATAGAAGCAACCGCGAAATAAAGCAAAACAAATGAAATTAAAATAAGACAATTATACATATTAGCACAGTAACCTAAATTGCCCTGTATGAATCAAAATCTCATGAGGCTAAAAATTGAGGAGAAATCGCAATGGAAAAGCAAAACAAGATTATCAATTTTCCTCCGTTTTTTTTTCTCAGCAAACAAACAGAATTCAATACAAAAAAAAAACAAAGGGGAAAAGTTTTAATTACACAAAACACGAAGATCAATCGATCAAACGGCCGTCCATTTAATTGAATAAAATGAGTAATTTTCAGAGAAAATTACAAAAAAAAAAGGAAAAGAAGAGAAAATGCGAGGAAATTCTCTCTCCCTTTCGATTTACGCTCTCTTTTTCTTTTTGTCCGAAATTGAACTGTTCATAGCGATTTATTTTTTATCTTTTTTCTAATTTCAGTTTTAAGTTGAAGAGAGAAAGCTCTAGATAGTGCCACGTGGAATTGCTTTTAAATCTAACCGCTGCCATGTTACTTGTCGACGTGGGTGAATTAATATTAGCCGTTGGATATTGCATCTTCGCCCACTGTGAGTATTTATTAACCGAGGAGACCCGGCATCGGAAAAAATAAAATAAAATAACAAATACTATAGGGTTAATTTCATCAAATGTCCCAAACTATGACATAAATTTTAAATTGATCCCTACGCTTTAAAATATTCTAATTAACACTTCCATTGATGGTTTGAATTTGTAAAACCTAATAAATTGTACCAAAAAGAACATTAATGTGAGTAAAATTTCGGGTTTGTTTAAAAAGAATTCGAATTCGACTCAATATTTTTGAGTTCAGCTTAAATTACAAAATGAGCAGAATCGAATATCTTAATGTTTAACTCGTGTAGATCACAAGCTTGGGCTTTTTTCAGTTTTAGTTAACATTGAAAATTCTTTTATAACCCGAAGTTTTTTCGAGTTTGAGCACAAAAATTGAACTTTTTACCAAGTAAACTAGCTATGGCAAGTAGGCTCAAGCAATTCAATCTTTATGTTGAATTGTGCTCGGATTGAGCTTTGAACTTCAAATTTCGAATGAAGCTTAAGTTATTAAGCTTTGCTCAACTTGGTTACACCATTCTTTACAGGGCAGATTCTGATCTTGATGCCATGCAACTCGAATGAATACAGTTTATTCTTCTAATAGAAGCGAAATACTCGAAGAAACTGGTAGAAATGTTACCCTTTTGGCTTTTCTTGTGGCTTTCAACAGACCTGAGAAGCCCTTCGGTTTCAGACCTCTGTTCATGCAGGCAGATAGGTTATGGCGGCTACACAACCGGTAGAGCAATCGAATAACCAAGCCAAAGAAATTACGAGCCTTCTATCCAACTACATCCTAAAAACTTTCTCAACCTCTTTTTCTTCATCATCGTCTTTAACTCCTCAACATTTCCCCAACTACCAATATCAGCATATAAATTTGCCAACAACAGATTGTTTCCTTTGCTACCGGGTTCAAGCTCCCGTAGATGCTTAGCTGCTAGTTCAGCAAGATTGATATTCTCATGGTTCCTACATGCTCCTAATAATGCACCCCATACAAATAAATCCGGTTCCATAGGCATTGTTTTAATAACATCATAAGCCTCATCAAGTTTCCCGGCTCGACCTAAAAGATCTACTAGGCAAGCATAATGTTCTACCCTTGGGGAAATCTCGTACTTCTCTTTTATCGAGTTGAATAAACTCTTTCCAAGCTCGACTAATCCGGCATGGCTACAAGCACTAAGGACCGCAATGAAAGTCATGTAGTCTGGCTTCTTTCCTTCCTTCTCCATTTGTTCGAAAAGCTGTATTGCTTCCTCACAATATCCATTATTTGCGTACCCGAAAATCATCGAATTCCAGGTAACAATGCTTGTTTCAGACATTTTGTAAAACAAAGTTCGAGCTTCGGATATAAAGCCACCCTTAGCATACATATCAACAAGAGCACTCTTCACGTAAACATCATCTACGACTCCGATCACTGTTGCATATGCATGAACCTCTTTCCCATGTTTCAAATTAACCGAATTCATACAAGCAGGGAAAAGACTACTAATTGTAGCCGAGCTCGGATATAACCCTTGTTTCATCATGTTCTTAAAAGTATTGAAAGCTTCATCATATCGAAAATTCTGTACAAGCCCCGATATAACAGAAGTCCATGATACAACATCAGGCTCAATCCCATTATCCAACATCGATTCAAAAACTTTAGACACCGACAAATAATCACCTTTCTTTGAAAACCCGGCAATCAAAGTGTTCCAAGTAACCACATCGGGCTTAACTCCTATCGATTTCATCTCCTTCACTAAATGTAACCCTTCTTCTACAATCCCCATTTGAGCATACCCCGAAACAACAGCATTCAAAGCTACCAAATCTTTCAGAAACATCCCATCGAACACTTTTTTTGCCTTCTCAACTTGTCCGCATTTCGAATACATATCGATAAGGGAGCTTGTAATAAAAGCATCACTTTTGAAAGATTTCTTGAGGCACAAGCAATGTATTTTCTTTCCTGTTTCTTGATCCAAAACATGTCCACAAGCTTTCAAAACACTGGGGATAAGGTATTTGTCGATTCCCAAACCTTCTGTTTGCATTTCGGTGAAAACACCAATAGCCTCCTGATAATACCCGCGTTGAGTATACGCCCTTATGATTGAAATCCAACGATGGATATTTCTTTTGGGAATTTTATCGAACAGTTTACGAGCATTTGATAGTTGGCCACACTCTGTGTAAAAAGCTATCAACTTGGTAGCCAAATATGTCAAAGGAGCCAACCCTTTGACGATCAGGTGCGCATGAAGTAGTTTTCCTGGTTTCAGTGCTCGATCATGAGCGTAAGTTTCTATAAGATTGGCGTAGCCATCAATGGATGATTGAAATGAACGGTGCATGATGGGCAAAATCGAAGAAAAACTTTGCCCTTGATGAATGGTAATGTTATATAAATTATTAAGGGTTAATATAACTTTTACTCCTGTTAACTTGGCAATTGAGTCCATTTGGTACCCATATTTTTTTGGTCTATTTCGGTACATGAACTTGATAATTAAATTTTTGACAAATTCAAATATCTTAAAAGTAATTGAAAACTTGAAAATTGATTTTTTTGTTGTTATGAATTCAAAAATGATAATTTGAATTTGAATTTGGATAATAATACTTGAATAATAAATAGATTTAAATTTTTAGGCAAATTTAAATATTCAAATTCAAATAATTTAAATTTTACAGTTATACGACTCGCCACCATTCATAATTCAAGAGACTTAGAGACCTTAAGAAAATTTACAATCAAATTTACTAAACTATTAATAAATTAACATTTTAGTCTCTTAATTTTAAAAGTTACAAAATAATGACTGAAACTATTCAAAAGTTTTTCGAAGAAAATAGGGATAGTACTTTGGGTTAGAAAAACCCGAAAATCAATTCGGTTCAGTTTTGATTCTTTGAGAAGAACATAAAAGAGTATGTAATCAAACACCAACAATTTCCTCATAAATCCTTGGTTTTACAGAACATGATAAAATTATATATCACAAAATTGAAACAAAATTTATTTGACACAAAAATATGCCTAGTTCCATACTTCTCAACAAGATTTTCTAAGATCAAGAACAGCTCAACCATAACCGGAACTGTAACGTCCCACCTTAGCAGAATTAGACCCGAAATCACATTTTAATATCTTTCTCCGAATCGGAAGAAGACTGCACCAGTTCCGTTGTTATGGTCAACAGCATACTCAGCTCTTACTAGTCCTAG
Organism: Gossypioides kirkii; assembly: GCA_005610355.1. Taxonomy (NCBI): domain Eukaryota; kingdom Viridiplantae; phylum Streptophyta; class Magnoliopsida; order Malvales; family Malvaceae; genus Gossypioides; species Gossypioides kirkii. The sequence continues at coordinate 42,379,264 of CP032255.1, read as the reverse complement.
TTTGACGCCAACACCGTATGATGAACCGTGTCCCATTCGCCTGTAGACTTCTGTTGGATTCCCCTTTACATCCTTTGAACTTCCAAGATCGTTACCATGCTCTGCAAATGCATACACATGTGTATTCCTCACGGGTATCCGGATCTCAGCTCCGAGCTGCAGGTAACATCAAACAATGGTTTTCAGATAAATTTTCGTAATTTCAAATGATGTAACACTTATTCTGATCCTGGTTCCAAAGGCTTTTTTATCATTAGCTTCCGTTTCCATGCAAAACATAAGTAATGACATTGAAAAACAAACAAAAAGTATTAGGAAAAGAAATAGGTATCTCCAATCCTTCTTACCTCAAGAATGTTTCGAGCAGCACCTAACTCACCCATGTTATAACCTCTCACCGAATAGGGGCCCCCAAGTGTAAAAGCATCATAACTTGGAAGGTCGCCCACGCAACCTCCATAATGTCCATGAAGGACTAGAACTGGTGGTGGGGATTTACCGGCACCTTCTTCCACTTGCTTTAGTTGGAGGAATCGTGTAACTGTTAGTTGGTGGCGGTTAAAGAACGGGAACTTGGTGCCTATGCCAAGTCCTTGGTCCACCTACATTGAATAAACATATGTCCGCAATTAGCTATGAAACAAATTTTAGCCAAACTAAAATGTATATTTATGCATAAACTACTGATGTTACTCAGACTCAGGGATGAGTGCTAGATAAGGGTATGTATTTGATGCGTGCATGCTCGATTCTTTTCCTATATTCATATATTTCGAGGATTAGATCCCCATGTCCTTTTTTGAATATATCTTTTCGGTCGTTAGAATGAATCTAACATATTAAGGCCCATTTACAAGTATGCTCTCACCTCATTCCCAATATTAATCAGTATTAGAAAAGGCAGACTATCCTAATTCAATCAAAAGATTCACAACATAAATACACAGGCAGGCTAACCTGGAACACATTTCTCTCGCCAACGATGGCTCCATTTACAAACTTGGTATTATCGCGTGTGATATTCGCTTGTAGAAACGCCATTCGATCAACACCGGTACCACTGAGTGTGGTCGGGGGTCCATCAGCGCTGATGCCTCCACTTGGAAGCACTCTTTGACCGTTTGGAGATATATGACTGCTTTCATCACGAGTTGTTATCTCTTCCATCACAAGTCCGTAAGTGAATTTGCTTTGACGGGTGAAATTCTGGCATAATCATATCGATCATAAATGATCCCGGAGACATATAGAATCCAAAAATCACTTCAAAAACTTCTTTAAATGTAGCAGATTACCTCTGTAATGTTAAATTTAACACCAGCTCGATCAACCCATATTGGTGGGACTTCATCAACTCCTGGCCCACCGGTGAAAACCGGGCTCAGTTTCCGGCTGTTGAAGCAGTTTGCACGGAGAGTTCGGTTGCGTGGATTATAAACACCATCCAAATATGGATGCACATATTCTAGCTTGAAAGCAAGATCATCCTGAAGAAAAGAATGACAGGAACATCGTAAGATGAAAATTTTACACTAAACACTGATGAAAATAGTCATTACATGAACCACGAGAGAGGGAGATACATTGACACAATTATTTGGGGAAAAAGATACCTGAGGATTAAAAAAGTTACTGGTGGTCAACGAACCGAGAATGGACCTGTTAAGCCCTTTGAGATTTCGGTGCTCAAAGGATACAGTCCCACCAGGTTGAAGTGAAGCCTAAAAGGAAAACACAGCAAGGTACACACACAATACAAGAAACTATAAGTTCAATCAAAATCTCTTATTACCTACATGTGGAATTCAAGAGTAGAAATATATAACTAGATTTACGTACCAATGTGGGACGGCCCCCACGTCCGGGTACAATACTCCACTCCGTACTGACTTCGGCTGATTTTTGATCCAGCTCTTTGAGCTTTATTTCAACAATGATGCCCCCTTCGTTCTTCTCATCAGGTTGCGGGTTCACTTCAATATTTGAAAATAAAGCTAGCGAGTTTATGTTCCTCAGGGCTTGTTTCCCTGCTTCAATATTAAAAACATTGCCTTGTCGAAGCTGTAAATCAAAAGCACATAAATCAACAATTAATCACCATAAAGACTGAAACTAGTTACTTAAATCGGCAACCAAAACACAATATTTGTGAAAATGAATAAATAGGAATCGATGGCAACATCGTAACTAAAGGTATAAACTATCTATCAATCATTCATTGGAGTATACAATCAAACATTTCAATCAACAAAAGATGACTCATTACCGGTTGAATTGAAGAGGTATATCTTATTAGCAAATCTATGCTTCACAATATCTTATCCAAAAGCAGTGAAGTCAGTGCTCGAAATTCGTAATAGTTTTTCTTTCCTATACACTTGTATGCTATTTCATGTTCTGGTAACTATCAATTTAACTTATCTAATCAATTATAGCAATTTCTGAATGAAGAAAACAATCAAATATTTGCTTCATGAATTTTATGATTGAACGAAAGATCAAATCCTACCATAACTAGCTATATTGCTCAGATTCCTCATTTTTCTTGAACTACCTATGCCTAAAATCCATGACTGATGCATCGGGGATATGACCCTCAATGGACCCTCCTAATACATGGAAAAACTTAAACGAAATATACTCGTATCCAGCACTCACACCTATGTACATATGTGTAACACAGCTAACTAGCATTGAATGTCATTAAAATAGAAGAATGAAAAATGTGGTTATTCATTAATTTCCCATAGCTTAGAAATTACCAACCTGCTATATTATTTGGACTCCTCATTTTTCTTGAAGTACAAACATCTAATGCATATTGGACATATAGGATATCCAACGTCACACCCAAGTCCCGGTAACATGACTATAGCAATGAAGGTCAAAACCTATAAATTCAAATACCAAAATGCACAATGTGGTTCTTCATTAGTTTTCATAGCTTAGAGATTACCAACTAGCTATATTGCTCAAACTCCTCATTTTTCTTTAAGTACCCATATATGATGCATTTGAGACATATAGGCTATCCAACGCTAACACCCAAGTCCCAGTAACACTGTTAACTAGCACTAAAGACTGAAAACTATAGATTCCATTATCAAAATGCACAATGTGGTTCATTAGTTTCTCATAGCTTCAAAATTACCAACTAGCTATATTGCTCAGACTCCTCATTTTTCTTGAAGTACCCTTATCTAACATCCATATCTAATGCATATTAGACATGTAGGCTACCCAACACTCACACCCAAGTACCAGTAACACAACTAACTAGCATTGAAGGTCAAAAACTATAAAGTCAAGTATCAAAATGCACAATGTGGTTTTTCATTAGTTCTCATAGCTTAGAAATTACTTACTAGCTATACTGCTCGGACTCCTATGTTTCTTGAAGTACCCATATCTAATGCACATCAGACATATAGGCTATCCAAAGCTCACACCCAAGTCCCGGTAACACTGCTAACTAGCAATGAAGGCCAAGAAGTATAAATTCAAATGTCAAAATGCACAATGTGGTTTTCCATTAGATTCTCATAGATTAGAAATTACCAACTAGCTATATTGCTTGGACTCCTCATTTTTCTTTAAGTACCCATATCTAATGCATATCAGACATATAGGTTATTCAACGCACACACCCAAGTCCCTGTACACAGCTAACTAGCAATGAAGGTCAAAAACTATAAAGTCAAATATCAAAATGCACAATGTGGTTCTACATTAGCTTCTCATAGCTTAAAAATTACCCATAAACATTCAAAACAGAAAATTAGAACATAAAAATCCAAGAATCACAAGCTGTCTAGGCATCAATCATCTACCTGTCTAGGCAATTCTCTCCTCACAACAGGAAGCTGGGTATTCCCTTCAATAACATTCCCAAGCTTATCTTGGAATTGAATCACAAGCTGGGTAATATCCCCTTCCACAACTTCACACACCACTTCCTTAGTATTCAAGTTCCCAAAGTTAACAACTTGAGCACAAGCATACCCTTCATCATGGTACCATTTTTGAACCCTATCTCTTATCTTCTGCAACAACCTAGCACTCACTTTCCCTTGGTCCCTCAACATTTGCAACACTTCCCTATGCACTTGCATTGGCAACAAACAAGGCCTAGCTCTTTCAATCCTCCTTTTATAATCCTTCTCTTGGCTTTTGTAATACTCCAGTTTCTCCTTGTCAGTCATATCAGGGTCCATTTCAGTAGGCTTGGATTGAGCCATTAACCCCACGTTTATACACCTAAACCTATCAGCTGATTGCCAAGTGCTTTCAGCGAAAGAGATGGTTAACCCCAAAGTTCCATCTGGGTTTGTTTTGCCTTCCATATCAACTTTCTCGAACATACCACAAGTGGCTAAAGTTTCAAGCTCTTTTTGTAATTGGGTTTTTGTGTAGACCCCTCCTGGCCTTAATGAAACCATTTCGAAGAACGAATCTTCGGTTCCTACGGTGGTCCATCGCCGTCGATCGAAGAATAAAATCTCTGAAAGCTTGTATTTTTTGAACCCACTTAGTTTGTTGAGTTGAACAACGATGTTGGCTGGTAATCCATGAGAATCCCATTCTTGATTTTGGTTGTTATCGTCTGCAATAGCTGGCGATGGAGAAAAGAGCTTTTCCCAGAAGTTTCCATCGCCACCGTTGTTCCCACCTCCACCACCGGAGAAACCACCACCTCCGCTACCGCCACAGTTGTTTCCGCCGCCTCCTGATAGAAGAGTGGAAATGGGCGTGATGCGGATGAGGAGAGTGGCTGCGGAAGCGGAGGCAAGCGCGACGGGTTTGGAGATGGAGCGGAGGAAGGAAGTGGGATTCCGGGGTTCATCGTTACGAGAAGCGAACCGGCATTTAATGGTGGTGGCGCGTGAAGAAGAGCGCGACGAAGGAGGAGACGGCGGCAATTGCCGGCGGGTGGATGATGGGAGAAGGTGGGATGCAGCGACCAAAGAATGCATCTTTTTGCGGTGGTTTTTGGGGGAGGGGGTAAGGGTACAAGCGACACTAAAATCTGTTACTGAGAAATTGGGTTTTACGAGAATGGCCGAAGTGAAGAGGGTTTTGTCAGACCGGACCTAAGGGGTTAGATAGTATATTCCTCCGTATTGATTTGGATTTTTAAATTTTAAATTAATTATTTTTAATCATATGATTTTGATTATTTTTAAAATAAACTACATCCGTTAACATTTTAACCACTTAATTTAAAAAATTTATTGAGTCCATTGATTGTTAATATCGCTATTATATTTTTTTATGCATCAATAGAAAATACTCCTTTCTATTTTTATTATTTAGTTTTTTTTCATGAAATAACTTTAAATGTCATGAACTTACGAATCAAAATTTAAATAGTTTTTTTCTTTGATCTCTAACATTAATTATCAAATCGACTTGGAAATAAAATAAGTTCTACTCGTTGATGGGTATTAATCGACCATACCAATTATCGGATCATCATTTAGAGTTCGCTAGCCGGACACTAAAAAAAATTAAAAACATAGTGACTTAAATAAAAATTTTCTAAAAATTTACTAATTTTTTTGTAAATTTTTAAAGTTGAGTGACCAAAAAATAAATTTGCTAATAGTATAGGGACTTTGAGTGTAGTTTTCCCCTTTTTAAAATGTCTCAAGTACCAAATTATTATGCTACTATTTGATCGGGCAAGTATACGGAACAAAGAATCAAACTATTATAATACAAACAACCTAAAAATTGTTACAATCTAAACTTAAGCCAATAAATTGAACTAACTAAACTAAGGCACACACATGACGACTCGCGTGTGATCGGACTCAAACAGCCGCGCATAGAATTGTACATTTTGTAATTGAACACATACTGTACATAAAGAAATTAGTATTGCCATACTTGAAACTTGTACTAGTCTTGAATATTATTGGATCTAGTTATTTTGATTGAACACATACCGAAATATACTTGTATTGAACATGCATCCATATTCGACACTCACCCGAATCTTGACGACTAATTCACCTACCATAGCAGAGAATAGATTCTGTTGAGCTAGATAAAGAAACGGTGGAAATGTTATCACATGATGCTTGAAATGAAGTACCATCAAGAGATTTTTGGTGATTAACTATGATCAAACTATTTGTGGCATCATTAAGAAAAATATTTGGCAACGAGACATTAGCATCCAAATATTGCACTACTTTCCTCATGCTAGGCCTTATTTCTTGTGTGGGATTTGCACAAAGCAAACCCAAGTTTAATATCAACTCCATTTCTTCCACCACATAATTACCTTCCAATCTCGGGTCACTTGTTTGAAGAATCAAGCCGGTTTTCCAATACTCGAGGACCCAATCGTACAAGATAACCTCTTCTGGTGATCTTTCAGGTTCGAAAGGTCTCCTCCCACATGCAATTTCTAACATTAAGTTGCCAAAAGCAAACACATCTGACTCGGTTGTTGGTTTCCCAGTTCTAGCCAGCTCGGGTGCAATGTATCCAATCGTACCAACGAGACGAGTGGTTCGAGGATTCGATCCGTGATCGTAAAACTTAGCTAGCCCGAAATCACCTAATCTTCCATTAAGTTGTGCATCTAATAGAACATTGCTAGCTTTTATATCTCTATGAATCACAACTTGTTCCCAATCTTCATGGAGGTAGACAAGTGATGAAGCCACTCCTTTAAGGATTTTAACTCTTTGAGACCAATTAAGGTTCATTTTTTCATTGGTAAACAAGAAAGTGTCAAGGCTACCATTGGCCATGAAATCATAGACCAAAAGAAGCTCTCCTTTTCTCCTACAATACCCTAAGAGTTGCACCAAATTTCTGTGCCTCAAACTCCCCATACTAGCAATTTCAGCTATGAACTCTTTCATCCCTTGTTTTGAACTATGAGAGACCCTTTTGATTGCAACTTGTTCATTAGAAGATGGCAATACACCTCTAAAAACCTCCCCAAACCCACCAATTCCTAATAGTTCTCTTTCTTTGAAACCTTTAGTTGCTTTATAAAGATCCTTATAAGAGAATCTATGAGGCCCATATTCATGTTCCCAATCTTCTCTTATTTCTTCATATCTCCTTATCCACATCTTGTAAGCAGTTCCAATGAATGTTATAACCAGAAGACACGAGATCACCGATGGGATCGCAACCCGAAAGTCGGGTTTCGCCCGAGGTCGGATCCGGGGCGGTGGCGGAGGCGGAAGTTTGGCATAGTCGAAGCTTTGTGATTGCCCACTTTTGTTGAAGCTCCACCCAAGAATGTACTGATCACTTGCCACTGAACCAGTTGATGCAGAGAAACCAACATACATAGATCCCGACATGGAAAGATTAAGGCTTGTTGATAAAAGAGGCAACCATGGCTTTTGAGTTCCAAGAGGAGACATTGATACATTAAGTAACATTTCCCTTTCATCATAATCAACCCACAACTGAATTGGCTTTCCACTTATGAGTCTCAATGTATTGTTTTCCTTTTCCTTGTCTGAATAATAACTTGCCGGAGCTGATAAATAGGACTGTAAGCTGTTGATATCGATCCCGACATGGTTATCATCGATATCTTCGAACTCAGGGTTCTTGATCGTATCCAATTCGATAGCAAAAACGCGGTTAGTCGGGTGACCAGTGCTTGTAATATTGAACAGGCCGAGGTATTGATTTGCAACAGCTCCGTTGAAGAACTCCATTGATGGTGAGATAGTGAAGGTAATGCCATGGCCACCGAGTTCAGGGAGCTTGGGGACTATGGCAAACACAAAAGTCGTTGAAAACGACGACGTATTGAATTTGATCGGAAACGGAAAGAAAGCACGGCCGATTTGTTGATAGGAAGTGTTTGTTAACTCCAAAAGGCCATTTGGGTGGATTTTGGCTATTCCATTGAGATGAAGATTGGATCCATGGAAGCCATTGTAGACAAACTGGTTTTGGTTTTCAGCTATGGCTATGGAGCTAGTAATTACAATATAAACTAGAATACTCATGCTAGCCGCCATTGATGACCAAACAAGATTGAAGAACACGAAAAAACAATGGGCTGAAAGATATCAGCAAAAAAAGTGTCTGCAAGTTTTCAAAGAAAAGGTCTGGTTATTAGTCAAGAACTCAAGACAGTGTATTATAAAAGACAAGAAAAAGAAAGGGTTAAAATATGCCGTAAGTCCCTGTACTTTTATGTTTATGAATTTACTCCTTTATTTTTTAGGTTTTAAAATTCAAGCCCAACTATTAACCGTGTTAATTCTTTTTTGTTAAATTCAGTTTCAATACAAAGTCAATTTTTTAGTTACATGGTTACTAAGTAAGGGTTTTATTATATTTCAAAAAATAAAAGTATAGGGACTAAATCCAAATTTGTGAAGATTATAGGGACTTATGACATACTTTAACAAAAAATTAAACTCTGGTGTTAGTCACTGTATTTTATGAAAGTTGTGGATTTAGTCTTTATATTTTAATTTATCAATTTTGTCCATGTTTTTTTTTAATTTCGAAATTTTAGCCTTAACCTAAATAACAACAGTTAAATTCATTTAGTAAATTCAATTACTAGTCATGTATTATTTGTATATTTATTGATTTCATTCGTATTCTTCAATTAGTTCATTCTAAGTCCCTATACTTTTTGAATCTTGAAATTTCAATCTCAACATAAATGACAATCTATTAACTGAGTTTTTAGTGAATAATATATGGAAATAATAAGCAGACTTGCAAATGATAATATGTTTGTTAGATCAGATTTTGGAAATAATTTAACTTAACGTAATGACTTTAACAATTATCATTCGGTGATGACTGAAATTTAAATTTTTAAAAGTACAATGACTAGAATTAATCAAATTAAAGATTATAAACTAAATCTACAATTTTCATAAAGTACAAGGACTAATAGTAGAGTTTAACCTAATAATAATAATAAAGGACCCAATAAAATCGACAACAAACATCAAATTCCTCAAGCATGGGAGACTTCAACAATGGCCCAGACTTGGTCTACTATTGACTCCTAGAAGTTTCCTCCGGCGTGTGCGGCGGATTAATTGGTGGTTTAGGGAGGAAAACGACTTGTAAGCATGTAAGAGGGATTTGCTATAAGATAACATAGCATTTAATAAATAATTGGATTTTTATTTGTTTATCAAGTTTAATAAATAAGTATTACATTTTAAATTTGGAAGGGTTTGAAAAAAAAGTTATTAAGTTCGAAAAATGAATTTTGATAAGAGCTTAAAGTTATACTCGATTAAAATTGGATTTTGATAAAAAATAAAAAAAAATTTGATTTTTGTTGAAATGATAAAATTGAGTTCGTAAAGATTTTGATGTATTAGGTTTAAATCTCATTAAGTGTATGTATTTTTTAAATTTTTTTATAAGGATTGATATTTGGTACATTATCAATGTATTTTTTTATTTCACAAGTGATATTAAAAAATTACCACATGTCTTTTTTTTTATAAATATTTTATTATATTATATAGAACTCTCCTAATAGTGTATCAAATATTTTTTATTTATATAAAAATTCAAAAATACCTTCAAAATAATATTTATTGCTTTATAAAAAATAAAAATATGCCATAGGTCTCTACACTTTTCACAGGTTTGGATTTTAGTCCCTTCACTTTTCAAATTTCAAAGTTTAGCTCCAATTATTCGCATTATTAAATTTGTTAGAGTGACATTTTTAAATAATAAAAAAAGCTCATTTGGTAGAAATATAACTAAAAAAATGATGTTATAATGAACCTGAATTTAACAGTATTAATTGGACCTAAAATTTGAAACCTAAAAAGTAGAGGGACTAAATTTCTAGAAATAAAAGTAAAAAGACTAAATTTTAAATTTTCAGAGTATAGTGACCTATTGCATATTTTAACCATAATATCATGTATTTTGAGCCCAAATTCACAAGAGATCCAATCTAAGCCACCACAAACCAACTCAATCCTACAAACCCCGACCCAAATCCAGAAAACTAAAGGTAAAATTGTAATTATACTGAAATCCAGACCTAAATTCACAATGAAAATCAAATTTCAATTTCACCGATTTAGGGTACACCATATATCCCATTAAGAAAACCAAATCTCAAAGCCTAAAACAGTAAAAAACCAAACAAAGATATTTTTTTGGTTTCCACATCGAGCTTCCCCCTTTCCGATTCGATAAAATCTCTCCCCAAACCCTACCATTTTCATTTTCATGGCGTAAAATTCAAGTACGAATCTCTCGCCGTCGACAACAAACATTCACTTCACTCGCCGTTTCAACTGAAGAATCACTCCTCAAAACCCTAGAAAATGTCGGGCGGATTTTTCCGGGTAATTTTTAATTTTTTATTTAATTTAATTTATTTCGTTTCTCGTGTTTGTTGTTCAGATCTTTGCGACTGAATCGATTTCCAATTAATTTTATTATTAATTTTTTGTTTAGGGTACTTCGGCCGATCAAGATACTCGGTTCTCTAATAAGCAGGCGAAGCTACTGAAATCGCAGAAATTTGCTCCCGAATTGGAGCATCTGGTTCGCTTTTGAACGCGTTTATGTTTTTTACCCCGCGGATTTTGATGCAATTAATGGTATTTAATTTAATTTTTCGGAAAATAAACATTGTTGTTTTTTTTAGGTTGATATGACAAAGGTTAAGATGGATGTTATTAGACCTTGGATTGCTACTAGGGTGACTGAGCTTCTTGGTTTTGAAGATGAAGTTCTTATTAACTTCATTTACGGTCTTCTTGATGGGAAGGTATTATAGTGTTTTCCCCTTGTTTTCGCTTAGTTAAGTGGTTTGTTACCTAGTTAATTACTGTTTGAAGATGTTTGCTCACTATATCTTTTATTTGGTCTGTGGGCTGTTTATTTTATTCTTTTAGCTTCATACCAAGTGTTCGTTGGTGCTTGTTTTTGATAATTCGGCAATGTTGTTGACTTCGATGCAGGAAGTTAATGGAAAGCAAGTTCAGATATCCCTCACTGGATTCATGGAGAAGAATACTGGTAAGTTTATGAAAGAGCTTTGGTCTCTTCTACTTAGTGCACAAAGGAATGCAAGTGGTGTTCCCCAACAGTTCTTGGATGCCAAAGAAGAAGAAACTAGGAAGAAAAAGGTAAATATTTATAGAAGTGTGGTTTACTATTGTGTTAGTACTCTTGTTTCTTGTTTGAAAATGTTGTCATATGGGTGATTGCAGGCAGAGTCGGATCGGATAGCAAACGAGATTCAGAAGAAAAAAGACAAGGAAAGTAGAGAAAATGAACAAGATAGATTGAGGAAAATGGTAATACTATGTTTTTCATGATGGAGTTGCAATGTATCGAGCTGGGTTTTTGGTTTTAACTTTCGTTTGTGTTTCTTATGGCATTCAGCTACCTTCTGCAATTATTTGGGTTCATGTCCTTTACCTCAAACTACTGTAGGACGATGGGGATGAAATCAAGGCTGGTGATACAGAGTTGGATCCGTCCTCAAAGAATATGCTGCCAACAAAGGGCTCACGTGCACGCCCCGAGGATGAGAGAGATGCTGACCAAAGGAATGGTGTTGGAAGGAATAGGTAAGGAGCTTACCTTATTTTTTATGAGCTTTCTTCGGAGCACCTTTTTTCCTGTCTAGGTGTTATTATTGGTGGCTTTTCCCCACGTAAAATACTACTAATATCTACTGAACATTTTCCTGCTGTTTTTGGTTTGGGGCTTCTTTCCGGGAGGTGCTGGAATTAAGCAATTTTTTTTCTTTTCAATACTTGTAGACGCCCAATGACTTTTGGGGTAGGCAACTTTAGTTATGGCTTTTTATCATACTATAGGACTGCTTACCCTCACTTGCAAGTTGGAAGTCCAAACTTGTTACCTGTTTCATGTTTGTGGAAATTTGAGATTGTGCATTAAAATTGTTTGGATGGATAGCCTTTTCTTACCAAATGGGTATGGTCAGGGATATTGGGAAGTGGTTTTTGAATGCAAAATGTGTATTTGAATTTTGAAGTAAATGGAAACATTTTCTTCAAAACTGGGAATTTTTAGTTTATAGAGCACTTATGATGTATTAATAGCATTTTCTTTTAAATTTGTTTTTGAATGCTTATTATATATCGGGCTTCTTATGCAGATCGCTTTCTCAATCAGTCAGCAGATCGTTTTCTAATTCGAGAAGCTATTCAGAGTATGTTTTTCTCAATCTACAACAAATAGCATAAACGCATTTGGATTGTTAACCATTCTAAATTTGAAATAGGGGGATTACATGTTCAATTTGTGTTTTTTATTGTTCTTGAGTGTTCTACTAGTATAAAATTTTTGAGATTTTACCATCTGAATTTACATGCAGTGGCAAACAGAAGTTTAGGCGTGTATCTAGATCACCTGAATCACGGCGACGCTCCGTTTCCTCTGATAGGATGCATCCATCCCCTAGAAGGCGATCTTCAACTCCTCGATCCAGGCATTCACCTTCTTTTTCACGCTCTCCTGTAAGACGAAGACCATCTTATTACAGGCGAAGGTCCCGATCTCGTTCGCTTCGCAGATCAACTCCTGAAAGACGAAGACCGTCTTACTCTAGGCGTAGATCTCAGTCTCGTTCTCCTTATCGGCGCAGGTCACCTACACCTGTGCGTCATAGATCTCGTTCTCCTTATCGGCGCAGGTCACCTACACCTGTGCATCGTAGATCTCGTTCACCCATCCGACGTTATAGATCACCATCACCTATTACACGTCGTAGATCACCATTGTCCATTCGACGTCGCAGATCACCATCTCTTGTACGGCGTCGTAGGTCTCCCTCACCTATGCTTCATGGATCTCGTTCCCCTGTGCATCGCAGATCTCCTTCACCTATACGTCGTAAATCCCCATTGCCTGTGCGCCGTAGGTCTCCATCACCTCTACGACGTAGATCACCACCTCCCATGCGACGTAGATCACCTTCTCCTGTGCAACAGAGACACCGCAGATCTTCATCCCCACGGCAACGTAGATCACCCCCTTCCAGCCGTAGGTCAATAACTCCTTCCCGTGGTAAGTCTCCGTCACCTTATCAATCTAGTTCTATGTCTCCTGTGCAATGTAGATCTTCTTCACCAGTTAGGAGGTCTCCAAAGGGACAAAGATCACCTTCACTTTCTCCAGGAGGACAGCGGTATGATGGCATCCTGTTCCTGCAGTTTTGATTTACTTGTTCTTTAGACTGAAAACGTGGAGCAGTCTCATCTGTATTGCCAAATTCTATGGTGCAGAATGCGTCGGAAGTTGTCTCCTGTGGGACATAACCACTCTAGTATGAGGTCCACACGTACAGATCGTATGGATCAGATTGATACAGATGATAAAGTGCCTGCTTTATCACCAACCCCAAATAAGTCTCCTCTCTCCAAATCCCCATCACATGTGAGGAACCTATCTGGAAGTGAAGATAGGAGGTGCATTTTTAAATCTCAATCCATTACCTTTTTTTTAGGAGTGTCCATGCCTATACAACTTATTTATTTCACATTGTTTTATTCTGAAGGTCGTCAAGTCCATATGAAAGTCCCCCGAGGCAGAGGAAGGCGCGAATTGCTCGTGATGATAGCTTTAGTCCTGAGCAGAAACCAAGAGAACTGAAAGGTCATCGGGATGGTCAAGGAACGGGGAGAAGAAATGAAACCAGTGAAAGCAGGTTAATTTCATATTAAATAATTTTTCTTACAATTTTAGTGCTTCTGTTGGCTCTTATTAGATGATGAATGTTCAATGTAGTTTGGTTTATTTTTTTTCGAAGGCATTCACCGCCTATCAGTAGGCAAAGGGTTTCTCCTAGGAAGGTTCATACTCCTGAACGATTGGCAGGCAGTCGGTCTACAGACTCTCGGAGTCGTTTTGATAACATGGAATCGAGAAAGAAAGACCTCGAAACAAAGAGGTACTATTTTGTTGCAATCATGAGATCATATGCTTCTGTTTAAGTACAGGTTCATTGAGGTCTGACTATTTGCATATTCTTCGCAGCAAAAGGTCTTCTGGAGAAGGGTTTCATTCAGGAACTCCTGACCGACAGCGATCACCAGCAATATCCGAGGACTCGTTTCAAGGTGAGAAGCAAAGTAGATCACGCTTGAGAGAAGGAAAAAGATCCGATGAAAGAAGTCGTTTCCATAAAAATGCAAAGGACAGTGATGAACACCCCAAAGTAGAAACTTCACCTATGTTGCTTGAAAAGGTTGATTATAATAACCGTGGTTCCGATTCAGATTCCAAGGGAAGCGATAAGCGCAGAACTAAGCACAAGGATAGTAAGAGAAAGCATAAACGGTCTGACAGGCGTAAAGTTACTTCAGACGACGATGATTCTAGTTACGATTCCGAAATCGAGGACAGGAAAGAAGCTAAGAGGAGGAAAAAGGAAGAAAAGAAATTAAGGAAGGAAGAAAAACGTAAGCGTAGCGAGGAACGGCGTCGCAAAAGAGAAGCACGGCGTGCAGAGAAGCTCAAAACAAAACGTCATGATGATGATTCTAGTTCAGATGGTGAGCATGCAGGAACTGGTAAGTCTCGTCCAGGTGATGGTGAGGAGGATGCAGAAACCGAACAGAAGAAGCTCGAGATCGAGTTGAGGAAGAAGGCTCTTGAATCGCTCAAAGCAAAGAAGGGTATCAGTCACTGAATCTTTTCATGTTTTGGACAGTAGTATGTCATTTTTATTGTTGTTAAGCAGATACCATTGGAGTTTCATACGAGTTTTTATGTTTCAATTTGGAGTGAACTTTACAGTAATGCAGAATGTGGCTCAAGATTAATGGTGATTTGACATTTTGTTTATTTGATTTGGTCGTAAAAATTGAATAATTTGAACTAAATAATTTAAATTGATCCTCAAAATGATCGTAAGCCTAAAGTTGCTAGAAGAGATCAAATATTTTTGTTCTAGTATTATGTTTTTTTGTGTTTCATTTTGTGGTTAGCATTATTGTATTAAATATTTTAGCATATATTTATATTCTAAATTCTACTTCCTTAATCAAATATTAGATATACATGCAAGTATACTTTATTCATATACATATAAATATGTTCATATGCAAATATAAATTTAAAATTCTTAACTTGTTTTAATATGGTGAATAAAAAAATTCGACTACCAAATATTGTGATAAAAAAATTTACATTAGTATATCTTTGAAGTGATGTTTGTCTTAAGGTGATGGATCTCTTAATGGGTCAATATTGTTTTTGAGTCGAATTGGAGTTTTGTCTCTCAATTTTGCAGAGTCTAAGTGTTTGAGACAGTAGGTTTACACTGTTTTTTTTGTAAAGGAGAGATCAATTTCTTTTAGAGAAATCTATGAAGTGATGTATATCTTAATGTTGTAGTTTTAGCAAATTTTTCAGAAGAAAGCAGAGAGAATATTGAAGTTAATGGTTAATTGATGAAGTTGTTATCTGTTATCAACAGTTATTGGTAGTTGAACTGTTAGCAGTTATAGTTGGTTAATAGCAGTTAACTCTCTCTCACTTGTATAAATGTATAGCTAGGTGTTCAAGTCTTGTTAAGTTCAATGAATGAGAATTTCATCATTGTTATTGTTCTTGTGATAATCTGATACTGAAATAAAAAAACTTCTCAGTAGATTTGTATTATCTTCAATAAGCCCGAGTGTTTTTTCTTGATTTTAGGACAAACTGAATACTTAAGACAACAGATTCAATAAAATAAAAACGTCTCATTGAACTGATTATCTCGTGAATGGTTAAAAAAAAACATGAAAAAATAACTTTTGAGCAAAATACAAAATAGAATAATTGGTAGTGTTTTTTCCCTTTTAAACTAAAAAAACGTTATATAATTCATTTTAAATTTTTATTTTTATTGTTTTTCTTATATTTCTAGCATTCTTTTTTTTGGGTGTAAAAAGAAACTAAAAAATTGCATAACATTATAGGTCATCTATTCCACCACTCCGGTGGTGCCCTGAGGAAGTTTCAGTATCCGATATGCCCTTTTTTCCTCGATCCTTAGTCTGTGTTATATAAAACTGATCAACCCAAGCAACTGACACTCCCTTAAAAGATAAATAGATTCTGATTTTTTCATAATCTTTATATTAAAATTTCAAAAAGAGTAGACAGCGGGGTTCCACTGCTCTCTATTCGTCTTAAGCTTATCAAATTGGATTCCAACCACTCTTTAAGATTCTCCGAGAAAAAAGATGACCATCAAGATCTTGGAATGAAAATTTTTTAGGCAATTTCTGCTTCTTTGCAATCCCTAAAAACATGTAATATATCTTCAGTGATTTGATGATTTTAGTACTCTTTTAACTCATGAAATAGACTCAATTAAGCATTTTATTATAGTAAATATATATTATCTATGTACATGCAAATATGCTTCAGTTATGTACATAAAAATATTATGCAAATATAAAATTTAATATTATTTATTGGAGTAAAAAAAACATATATTATTTGTTGGCTTCAATTTCGATGGCTGAAAAAAATAATATCCAACACAAACGTATATAATAAAACATCGACTACGTGGACCATTGAGGAAAATTTAGATAAAAAAACGTTTTCTAAATAAAATTGGTGATATTAATTTAAATTAAGAATTTTATGATAGTAGAGTACATTTAGGGGTGAAGGGACTCATCCTTAAAATGGGAAATTTCTATTTTAAACTTCCCTCCTTGAACATGTAAGAAGCTCTTCCTTATGCTTTATCTTTTGAGTAAATTATACCTAACGTCACTACATGATTAATTAGTAAGTTTACGTTTTGATCACTTAACTTCAAAAAGTTATAAAATTATCGTTGAACTATTCAAAAGTTTTCATTTAAGTTACTTAACTTTTAAAATCGTTGTTGTATGGCTTTTTCTGTTCACACCATTCACACCAATCGAAAGCTTTCATTCATCTTCTTTTCTACAGTTCAGTTTTTTTTCCATAAAATATCTTTGAACGTTTCGAATTTGTGAACCAAAATTCAAACAACTTTCTTATTTAATCTTCGACTCTAATCATTAAATCGACTTGAATCTAAAGTAGGTTCTTCTATTTCTCAATTGGTATTGATCCACTATATCGATTTTCGTTGCTTAGAGCTTGCTAGCCAGATTTTTTTATAAAAAAAACTTAACAGCTAATAGCGTAAATAAAAACTTTCGAATAGTTCAGTGACTTAAATGAAAACTGCCGAATAGTTTAGTGAGCATTTTGTAACTTTTTGAAGTTGAGTGATCAAAATTTAAACTTACTAATAATTTAGTAACCTTAGGTATAGTTTACGTTATCTTTTATACTTTTGTTCCAATAAACTTATAATTGAACTCAGATGAATAAAAAACTTGAGTTCAACCATAAGTCGAACACCATTAGGATGATATGGGGTGTCGAAAGAATGGTGACAATGGTAACATATAAAGATATAGTAAAATATTTGAAAAACCAAACACATGTTAGTTTTTTAAACCAAACCATAATCTAGTGTAATTGGGAGAATAACGTGCTTTAACGCACTCGATTTCACATCTTCTAAATTATTGCAACAACAACGTCAATTGAACTAAAATTCAACCGGAATAAATATTAAATCTTTCAAAATTATTGAAACATCCAACCAACTTGACAAATCCACAATGAGTAAAAGTGTCATAGAGGTTACTATACTACAAGTCGGATTGTATTTTATCTACTTTACTAAAAAATGGATAAATTAATCCCTGTACATTAGATTAAACTGGTCATTCTGTTAAAAAATTTATCCATTCCTACTATAAAAAAACATATCCCTGTACATCAATATGAGGTATACATAGCATGCCACGTGTTATTGTCTGATTATTCTGTCAGCAATATTAGTTTTTAATAATACAAGTTGATGAAATTTTTAATAGAAATGATAAATTTGCTCTTTGATCTAACGCACAAGAACTAATTTGTCCATTTTTTAATAAAAAAATAATATGCAATCTAATTCCTAATAACGAGGAGTCAATGATGCTTTTACCTCTATGATATATTTTTTATAGGACAAAATCCACAAATTATTTATCGAATCTTTTCATGTTTTACCTCGATTATTCACTTTTGAACCTGCAAAATGGATGGACTATATTGAAATTTTAATGAGCTTGTAAGGACTATTTATGATATTATACTATCTTAAAATTGAAAAGACCAAAAGATATAAATAATTGAGTAACCCATTTACTAAATAACTTTTTAAACTAATATACATAAAAAAATAAGCCCCTGAAAAAGACATTTATGTATATATATATATATTATTTATTGGAGTAAAAAATAAAATATATATTAATTTTTTGCTTCAATTTCGATGGCTGAAAAAAAAAAAATATCCAACACTTCATCCACACAAACTATATAATAAATAAAACATCCACTATTTGGACCGTTGAAAAAAATATAGATAAAATAAATGTTTTTGGTAATAAAATTGTGATATTAATTTAAATTAAGAATTTTATAATAGTAGAGTGCATATAGAGGTAAAGGGACCTCACCCTTAAAAAATCAAGAAATTTGATTTAATTATTTTGGCCCCTAAAAATTTTTTTATAGTTTCACCATGGATACATATATATGGTTAAACTATACTCGAGGTCATTAAATTATTAATAAATTTACGTTTTGATCATTTAACTTTAAAAAATTATAAAATAGTCATTAAATTATTCAAAAATTTTAATTTATCAATCGTCGTTCAGAGCTCATTAGTCAGACCTTAAAAAAAAAACTTAAAAACCCAACTTTCAAATGTTCAATGATCATTTTATAAATTTTTTAAATTGATTGATCAAAACATAAATTTAGTAATAATTTAGTGTATATATATATACATATGAATGTAAGCAAAATGGGTGAAGCAAGGGGGGTTTAGCAAAATGGAGTCTTCAAGATGGAGTCTTCAAGGCATGACTGCACTTGTTACCGGTGGAACCAAAGGGATCGGGTAATTTCCTCTCCTTATTTCATAAAAGTTTGAGAAAAACAACTAAAACACGAAGAGGGTTATCTCATTTTCATGATTTGATATGAATTTAGTGGGTAATGTGCGTAAAAGATTATTATTGTTGTTCACATTGTCTTCAACCTGTTTGATTTTATGTCAATGTGAAAAACCAATGCGATGATGATCAGTCATGCAATTGTGGAGGAACTAGCTGGATTCGGAGCAATTGTGCATACATGCTCTCGAACTGAAACCGAGCTCAACAATTGCTTACTCGAATGGAAAGCAAAGGGTTTTCGAGTTACAGGTTCGGTGTGCGATGTTTCGGATCAAGCTCAAAGGGAGGATCTGTTAAACACTGTTTCCTCTGTATTCAACGGAAAGCTTAACATCCTGGTAAATTACTACAAATGTTCAAAGTTTTTTTTTGTATTCTTTATACATTTAAAATATTTGGTGCTGTCTTTTTTTTATATTATTTAAAAATGCAAGTTCAATTGTTAATATCATCAAAATTATTCTATTAAATTCAGGTTCATTGTAACATTAAAATTTTTGTTATTTCAAAATATCACACCGATAAATTCAGTAAAAAGATTTTAACGGTGTTAACAACTAAATGTTAATTTTAAAATCAGAAAAAAAGCAGAATGATTAAATTCTTGAAAATAAAAGTAGGACCAAATTCCAAATATACAAACAATACAAGGATTTAAAGCATATTTTCTTGTTTGATATCATATAGCTGATCTTTTCATTTGTTCATGCGTTGTGTTACTTGCTTAGATCTGAAGATCTATCAAAATTTGGGAGGGTTTGGATAAATGTCTTAGGTTTGAAAAAAAGGGTTTGAGTAAAAAAAATAAGGTCAAGCTCGGGCTTGAATATTCAAGGCTCGTGCCTGGCCCGATTTTATTTTTTAAAGTTTGTAATGTTTTTTATCATGTTATTTTTATATATTATATAATTTATAAGACATAAAAATTAAATCTAAAGTAATATATAATACTACTACAATGTAAACATGATTATATAAAATTTTAATAAATAAAAAGTATATAAAAATATTATATATTAAAAATAAATATATTTTTTAAAATAAAAAAAACATGAGTGGGCCTAAAATAGACTTCAGTTAGCCATTTACAAATATGAGCAAACTTTGGCAAAATTTTAGGCTCATATTTAGGTATAATCAAACTTAGGCAAGCATAAAGTGTATTAATATCATGCTTAGACCTGACTTGAGTCTGGCTCATCCCATGATTACCTCTAGTTTGAATCATTAGAATTGTTTAGGTTGAATCATTATAAGTTTGTATAGTTTTAAATTAGGGTTACTTTAGGTTTCAACTGTTAACTTTTTATAACTAAACCAAATTTTCGAAAACAAATCAAATCAACAAATTTAATTATGAATTAGACAAACAATGGATTTGGATTATGATGATCGATAAAACTTGTAGATAAATAATGTGGGAACGGCTACGTCGAAACTTGTGACGGATTACACGGCAGAAGATATTTCGTTTATGACGAGCACCAATTTCGAATCCGCTTATAACATTAGTGTATTGGCATATCCCCTTTTGAAAGGTTCAAGTGCCGGAAGCATTGTGTTTATTTCTTCAATAGCTAGTCTATTTCCCCCATACTTTGGGGCTATATATGCTGCCAACAAAGGTAATTTTGTCTTCTAAACTTCGTCAATTGATATATTACAATCATGTTTATTATTTGAGTTAATTGTACCGAACATCTTAAATTATGTCTTTCATTTTAAATTGGTCCCTAAACTTTAAATCATTCTAATCATATCTCCAAACTATTAATGTTATATCAATGAAGTCCTTTTGTTACTAAAATCATTAATTTAATTGTTAAATGACACATTAGATCTTATTATTTGGGGTTTGAAGCTCTCTCTCTCTCATGAAAGGTAGTTACGATTTGACTGTCATTTAACGTTTAAATTAATAATTTTAATAATGAAAAGATTTGATTGATTTAACATCGGTAGTTCAGAGTTGTAATTAGAACGCTTTGAAATTTAGAGATCAATTTAGAATGAAGGTCAAATCTGAACCGATACTTAACATTTTATGCTAGACTGATGAAATGAGTTGATTAATATAATTACTATTACTCTCAGAACTCAATTAGAACATTTTAAAATTTATGGAGCAATTTAAAATCTGACAATGTTTGACGCAATTAACTTTGTATTATGTATATATTTTTATATGTAAGGGTATAAAATTATGTGTTTTGGTTGAAGCTGCCATGAACCAGCTTGCCAAATACTTGGCATGTGATTGGGCAAGAGATAATATTAGGGTCAATGCTATTCTACCTTCGGTCGCCAAAACATCCCTTCTTGAACAGGTAAGAAGCTCTTCCTTATGCTTTTATCTTTTGAGTAAATTATACCTAAGGTCGCCATATGATTAGTAAGTTTACGTTTTGATCACTTAACTTCAAAAACTTATAAAATGATCATTGAACTATTTAAAAATTTTCATTTAAGTCATTAAGCTACTAAAATCGTTGCGGTATGACCTTCTCTGTTTACACCATTCACACCAAATGAAAGCTTTCCTTCCCTTTCTCTTCTACAATTCGGTTTTTTTTTCATGAAATATTTTTGAACGTCATGAATTTGTGAACCAAAATTTAAATAACTTTCTTTTTTAATCTTTGACTCTAATCATCTAATCGACTTGAATCTAAAGTTTGTTATTCTATTTGTCAATAAGTACCGATCCACCATATTGATTTTCGTTGCTTGGAGCTCGATAGCCAATTTTTTTTTAAAAGAAACTTAGCAATTACTAGCTTAAATAAAAAATTTTGAATAGCTCAAATGAATATACGTAAACTTACTAATAATTTAATAACCTTGGGTATAGTTTAACCTTATCTTTTATACTTTTGTTCCAATAAACTTATAATTGAACTCGTATGAACATAAGTCGTAAGAAGCTTGAGTTCGATTCAAAATTCAATTCAAGCTTGATCGAATTTCATTTTTAAAGTTGGGACTTGATTCAAGATTAAAAGGAACTAGAGTAATCCAAACTTACTTGATTAAGCTTGTTCCGATAGTTTATTGTATTCATTTTCCAGTATTTCGAAGTTAATAAAGAAGGATTAGAGGCAACCCTAAGCCGAACACCATTAGGACGGCTTGGAGAGGTGAAGGAAGTGTCGGCTATGGTGGCTTTCCTGTGCCTACCGGCGGCTTCATATGTAACAGGGCAGGTTATTTGTGTTGATGGTGGGATGAGCGTGAACGGCTTCTTCTTCCCTAAGTAAATCGGGAATAAAACAAGGAGCCGTGAGCCAACTCAAGTATGTAGGTTGAAAATTGAGATGAATACGACATGTTTAAGCTATGAACTATGAATAAGAAGACATGTTTGTCAATTGTGAATGACTAAGAGTATCATAATTTGAATATGTTTTTATTGGCTTTTAGTATCTCTACTATGTTAAAAATTTAAATTTAAGCTCTTTACTTTAATTTGATGTAATTTGATTCATGTTAAATTTAAACTTCAGAAGACTAGAGATGAATCATAAATTATTGGAGAGGACAAAATGCAATTATACTATTATACTAACATTTTGGGGGCATTGCATGCCCCTTTGTCTAGAGGTGTTCAAATTTCGGTTAAAATCGAAGTAACCGACCAAACTGATCTAATTCAGTTGGAGGTTGGTTAATGATTTTTTGAAAGTTTGATTATCGGTTAATTCGAGGAATAACTTGAGTATTTGTCATAATCTAGTGTAAAGTGCAATTTACCTTTACTAATTTAAAATTTTTAAAAATTTTAAAGAGCCAAAATGGCAAATTTTCCATTTTAGGGGGGCTGGGGGCCCTGCTAGCCCCCTAAATCCGCCTCTGGTTGTGATTTAATTAAAGTTTTAGGATTGCTTTTGTGAAAGTTAACTGATAATATTATTAGCTAATTATGAATTTTAATCAAATCAATTCTAAAACTCGAATTAAACACTAAAAAAAATTAACATTGTTATCTTCAGGTACCAAAATGTATAACTTTTGTCAAACACATGTACCAAATTAGACCAAAGAATAACAAATGTACCACATTAGAAAATAATATCAAATTTAAGTACCAAATTATGTATTAAGCTTCTTCTTCTTTTTTAATTTCAGTGATTAAATTATTTTTTTTGAAAGGTTCAGTGATTCATTTATCGAAGTTCAAGCTGCTTATCCCCATTAATGGAAACTTTGATCAAAATAGTAGCATTTAAATTTGTTTGGTTAAATTCAATTACTAGTTATGTATTATGAATATAGTTATAGATTTAGTTTATTTTCTCCAATTGAATCATTCTAAATCCTTATACTTTTCGTATTTTGAAATTTCAATATTGATGCAAATGAGAGTCGTTAATCCACTAACCGGATTTTTAGTGAGTAATATGTAGATATAATAAACTGACATGACATTACACATATGTTAATATATTTTGGTGCATTAGATTTTAGAAATAGCATAAGTTTACTTGATGAATTTAATAGTTACCATTTGATATGGACTGAAATTTTAATATTTGGAAAGTACAATAGCTAAAAATGACCAAATAAAGTATAGGGATTAAATCCAAAACTTTTGCAAAATACAGGGACTAATGACAGAATTTAACCTTGATTTTAAGATGAATAGTACAAGATGAATCTCGTTTGATTTGGTTGCTGTGGCTGAAAACAATTCTGATTTACAGCAAATTATCCACATATATATATATATATATGTAGGACCAAAGAAACGAAGAAGAAGGTGAGAAGTAAGGAAAATGGGAGAAGCAGAGGGTTGTAGCAAAGACAAGAGATGGAGTCTTCAAGGCATGACTGCACTTGTCACCGGTGGTACCAAAGGCATCGGGTAATTTCCTCTTCCTATTCGATAAAAATAGAGAAAATTTTATCTAAAGTCATTAAATTATTAATAAATTTATAATTTATTTTCGACCCCTTAAAAAATTTTCTACCTTCGCCCATGCTTAAAAAGGGATAATCTTATTTTCATGTTGAGACATAGATTTGATATGAATGTAGTGGAAATCCACACGAAATGGTTACTGTTTTTTCTTCTTTATTATTATTATTATTGTCTTCAAGGTGTTTTGTTTTTATGCCAAATTGAAAAAGCAAGAAATGTGGAATTAATACGATGATGATCAGGCATGCAATCATAGAGGAATTGGCTGCATTCGGAGCGATTGTGCATACATGTTCTCGAACTGAAACTGAGCTCAATGATTGCTTACTCGAATGGAAGGCTAAGGGTTTACGAGTTACGGGTTCAGTGTGTGATGTTTCGAATCAAGCTCAAAGGGAAACTCTACTAAACACTGTTTCTTCTGAGTTTAATGGGAAGCTTAACATCCTGGTAAATTACTGCAAATATTTATGTGTATATATTTTGCAAATTAATCCTCGAGATCATAGGCTTGTTTAAATCTTTTGATTACCAGTGATCTAATATTCAAGCTAGATCTTTTCATTTAATCTCAATTAGGGTTAGTAAAGTAATTTTAATCCATTTCATAAAAAAAAATATTAAGGTAAATTACGGTAGAGTTCACTCAATTATGGTTTTTTTTATTGTCACTCAACTATAAAAAGTTACAAAATGACCACTCAACTATTAATAAATTTTTTTAATCCTTGAACTATTAAAAAGAATAAATCAAAGCCAAATTTACAATTTAACATCCAATGTTTAAAAAAATATAATTTACATTTTAACAGAGTTAATATTTTTATGGTTTTATAAATGAAAATTTTTGTTTGTAATTAAATTGCAATTGAAAAAAATGATAATTTTTAAGACATTTTATATAGTAAATATTAACTCTGTTACAATTTGAATTATTTAATTTTTTTTGTACTAAATGGACTAAATTGATCCATTTAATAATAAAAATAATTTAATCTAGTCACAGGGACCTCCCATGAAATTCAACCTATGTTTATATAAAAATAATAAAATTCAGATTTGAATTTAACTAGTAAAATTTGCAGATAAATAACGTGGGAACGAATATAGGGAAAATGGTGACGGATTACACGGCGGAAGAAATTTCATTTTTGACGAGCACCAACTTTGAATCGGCTTATAACATTAGCGTATTGGCACATCCCCTTTTGAAAGCTTCCGCCGCTGCAAGCATTGTGTTTATTTCTTCTATCGTTGGTACATTACCTACATATACTGCGCCTATATATGGAGCCAACAAAGGTAATATTCTACATTTTTATATTTATATAAATTATTTTTTACATATTGTATTTTATTTATGTTTTTATTTATTTTTGGGATAAATAAATATTTAATCTTTGAACTTGACATTTTTTTCAATTCGGTTCTTGAACTTTTTTGGTCTATATTAGTCCCAAAGTTTAGTAATATTGTTTTTAATTTGGTCCCTGAAGTTAGATTCAATTAAGGTGTGACGATGTATCACTCTGAGATTGTGTCATTTCATCACCTAAAACTTTTAAAAAAAAATTATAAAATGTTAAAGTTACAAGTTTAGGGACCAATACCAGCGTTCCATGCCATCATGCCTTAAAAAAACCAAATTTAGGGATTAGATTGAGAAAAGATGCCATGTTCAGGGACTAATACGAGCCAAAAAAAGTTTAGAAACCAAAGTTGGAGATATTGTCAAGTTCAAGGTGTACTCTAATGTATTTACAATTTGATTCATGTGTTTTAAATATGCACCACTTCATATTTGAGTTATCATTTAAAGCTTAAATTGACAGCTAAATTAACGAAAAGACTTGATTGATATAATACTAATTCTTTAAAGTTCGAAGACCAATTTAAAATTTTGGTGATAATTTGGGAATGTTGGATACAATAAACCACATATATAAGCAGGTGGGAGGTAGGGACTAGGCACTTCAAATGGAAAATTTGTGCTTTAGTCCCTCTAAAATTGTCTAATTTGGTTGCAGGGGCCATGGAGCATCTTTCGAAATTCTTAGCTTGTGATTGGGCAGGAGATAATATTAGGGTTAATAGCATTGCACCAGCACTCATCGAAACACCCCTCACTCAACCTGTAAGAAACTCTTCCTCATGCTTATCTTTTATATATACTCCCTCCGTCCCAATAAACTTGTAATCCGTCCTGAACGAACTCATGCCATAACAAGCTTCAAAACTCAGTTCCAGCTTGATTGAATTTCATTTTTAAAGTTTTAGTTCTATTCGATATTTAAAAAAAAAAAAAACAAGTTACTCGAACTTGCTTGTTTAGCCTTGTTCACCTAATAAGAAATGGACTCAATTCTTATTCTTGAATTCGAACTCTATAATTCTTTTTTTTTTTTTTGGCTAAGCCATTGCAATTTTATTGAAACAAAATCTATAATTTGTGTTCAACCTAAGTTTGGATTGAGATTTTTCAATTACTAATAAAAATATATTATTTTAAAAAAAGGGTCAACTACACTCAAGATCACTAAACAATTAGTAAATTTGCGTTTTGGTTACTCAACTTCAAACAGTTACAATATAGTCATTGAACTATTTGAAAGTTTTTATTTAAGTCACTAAACTATTCAAAATTTCAATTTAAGTCAATAGGTTGTTAAGTATTTTTTTTTTTAAAAAATCAGCTAGGAAGATCTAAGCGACCATTCGATGATTGGTACAGTGGATCAGTTTTCATTGATTAGTAAAAGAACATACCTTGGATCCAATTCGATCTGACAGTCAATGTCGAAGATTGGAGAAGAAAGTTTCTAGGTATTGGTTCGTAGATTCATGATTTTCAAAGTTATTTCATGGGGGAAAAAACGAACTGTAGAAGAGAAGGAGAATGAGAGCTTTTGATTAGTGCAAGTAGTGCAAACAGAGAAGCCTGTACAACAACGATTTTAACAGTTCAATAACTTAAATTAAAACTTTCAAATAACTTAGTAACTGTTTTGTAGCTTTTTTAAGTTGAGTAATTAAAACATAAACTTACTAACAGTTTATTGACTTTAAATGTAATTTACCCTAAGAAAACTTTATTAAACTTTTAAATTATTAAGATAATCAAATCATTTGACTCGATGATGATAAAAAAGAAATTGAATTTTTTTCTAAAAAAATCTAAATAACTTTGCGTTACGTTTATTAGGACTCGACATTTAGTTTCGATGATAACTAGACACTTATAGACATGATAGATACATTGATGTATTATTTTTGCAGTTTTGTGAAGGTAATGAAGAAGGATTAAAAGCATTCATAAGCCGAACACCATTAGGACGGGTTGGCGAGCCGAAGGAAGTGTCGGCTATGGTGGCTTTCCTGTGCCTACCGGCGGCTTCATATGTCACAGGACAGCTTATTTGTGTTGATGGTGGGTTCACTGTGAATGGCCTTTTATTCCCTAAGTAAATCATCAAATATATGAGACTTGTTTGGGCAATGAGCCAGAGGATTCATAGCCACACTTTAATTCAATCTTTAATATTATTTTCCGGATGATTATCAAATTTATATATGAGCTTTGATCTAATATGCAATTTCATACATAAACTTTGATTTGGTGCAGTTATATACGTGAAACTTGATTTATGATTCATACATTACACGATACTTTAATTTTGATTCAATTGTACACATCTAAATAAATGAATACTTATATTTATGTTCAAATTGAATTGATATAATTGTTTAGATGCAATATATCAACGTAAAACAGTGCTGATTCGATAATGTTGTTTGTATTTCAGTGTTGAAATAATTCTAGGAAAAGTATTTGGTTTGTGGTTGAAAATGTGTAATACTAAATAGATTTGGTTGATTTTAATAGAGATTTTACATCTAACAAGAACTACAAGAAATAGCTTAAAGGACAATTTAGCTAAAACACATGGCAATTTCTAGTTATGTACTATGTGTACAATTATAGATTTAGTCTATTTTCTTCAATTGAATCTTTCTAAGTCCTTATCCTTTTCATATTTTGAAATTTCAATCTTGACACAAACGAGAGTCGTTAATCCACTATCCGGACTTTAGTTAGTAATATGTAAATATAATAAATTGACATGACATTACACATATGATGATATATTTTGGCGTATCAGATTTTAGAAATAGTTACTATTTGGTAAGGACTGAAATTTAAAATTTGGAAAGTACAAGGGCTAAAAATGACCAAATAAAGTATAGGGATTAAATCCAATACTTTTGCAAAATACAGGGACTAATGACAGAATTTAACCTTGATATTAAGACGAATAGTACAAGATGAATCTCGTTTGATTTGATTGCTGTGGCTGAAAGCAATTCTGATTTACAGCATATTATCCATATATATATATATATATGAAGGACCATAAAAAAGAAGATGAAGGTGAGAAGTAAGGAAAATGGGAGAAGCAGAGGGGTGTAGCAAAGACAAAAGATGGAGTCTTCAAGGCATGACTGCACTCGTCACCGGTGGTACCAAAGGCATCGGGTAATTTCTTCTTCCTATTCGATAAAAATAGGGTAAATTTTATCTAAAGTCACTAAACTATTAATAAATTTACAATTTATTTTCGATCCCTTAAAAAAATTTCTACTTTCGCACATGCTTAAAAGGGATAATCTTATTTTCATGTTGAGACACAGATTTGATATGAATGTAGTGGAAATCCACACGAAATGGTTACTGTTTTTTCTTCTTTATTATTATTATTATTGTCTTCAAGGTGTTTGTTTTTATGCCAAAGTGAAAAAGCAAGTAATGTGGAATTAATACGATGATGATCAGGCATGCAATCGTAGAGGAATTGGCTGCATTCGGAGCGATTGTGCATACATGTTCTCGAACTGAAACTGAGCTCAATGATTGCTTACTCGAATGGAAGGCTAAGGGTTTACGAGTTACGGGTTCAGTGTGTGATGTTTCGAATCAAGCTCAAAGGGAAACTCTACTGAACACTGTTTCTTTTGAGTTTAATGGGAAACTTAACATCCTGGTAAATTACTGTAAATATTTATGTGTTTATATATATTGCAAATATTTATGGGGTTAGAGGTGTTGATAGCCGGCAGGGTTGGGCTGAGTTTAGATCGGATTTAAACATAATATTAATAATAATTCAAACCAAACATAATAAAAAAATATGGACCTTGAATTTTACCTTAATCTACTCATATTATATTTTAATCATTTTGAAAATTATTTATATGATTTTTATTTAGTATTTAATAGCTTTATATATTTTTTACATTTACTAAAATTTTATATATAGACATCTTAATATCTTTTAATGTTTTTAGTATTATATATTATTATAGATTTAATTTTACGTGATAAATTTCATAATATAATATATATTACAAACATAGAAAACTGATTGACTCGAGCATGGGTCTTGAATGCTTGACCTTGAGCATACGGAAAATGGGATTTGAATTTAACTCGTAAATTTACAGATAAATAATGTGGGAACATCCATGGGGAAAATGGTGACAGAATACACGGCGGAAGAAGTTTCATTTTTGACGAGCACCAACTTCGAATCGGCTTATAACATTAGTGTATTGGCATATCCCCTTTTGAAAGCTTCCGCCACTGCAAGCGTTGTGTTTATTTCTTCTATCTCTGGTACATTACCTGTATATACTGCGCCTATATATGGAGCCAACAAAGGTAATATTCTACATGTTTTATATTTATATAATTTATTTTATTTATTATTTTGGGATAAAGCAATATTTAGTGTTTGAACTTGGTATTTTTTTCAATTTGGTCCTTGAATATTTTTTAGTCCACATTAGTCCTAAAACTTAGTAATCTTTTTTTTTTTTTGAATTTGTGATGATTTACCACTCTGAAATTGTCATGTCATCACCTAAGGTTTTAAAAAATTGTATAAAATGTTAAAGTTACAAGTTCAGGGACCAATATCAAAGTTCCACCACACCATCATGCCTTAATATAATCCAAGTTTAAGGATTAGATTGAGAAAAGATGCCATGCTCAAGGACTAATATGGACCAAAAAAAAAGTTAGAGACCAAAATTGGAGATGTTATCAAGTTCAAGGTGTACTCAAACTTTTTAATCGAGTCTTTGGAATATCAGTATCATGTGAATGGGGTCTTTCTTTCAATTTAACTAAAAGTTTGGGTGTTAATTGCCAACTCAAAAATAGTGTAGAATATATTTAAAACATATGGTTCAAATTGTAATTACATGCAAGAACCTTGAATCTAATGTGCTTATAATTTGATTCATGTGTTTTAAACATACCTAAATTGGTAGCTAAACTGACGAAAAGATTTGATTAATATAATATTAATACTTTAACCCCAAATATAAGCAGGGGTAGGCAGGGCCTAGGTATTTCAAATGGAAAATTTGTGGTTTAGTCCCTATAAAATTGCCTGATTTTGTTGCAGGGGCCATGGAGCATCTTTCGAAATTCTTAGCTTGTGATTGGGCAGGAGAAAATATTAGGGTTAATACCATTGCACCAGCAGCAATCAAAACTCCCCTCTGTCAACGTGTAAGAATCTCTTCCTTATGCTTATCTTTTATTCCCTCCGTCCGAATAAACTTGTAATCCGTCCTGAATGAACTCGTGCCATAAGAAGTTAGAGTTCAACTGAAATTTTAAAAATCAGTTCAGTTCGAGTTTCATTGAATTTCATTTTTAAAGCTTCAATTCTGCTCGAGATTTTTTAAAAAAATCGAGTTACTCGAATTTGCTTGATTAGCCTTATTCACCTAATATAAAATGGACTCAATTCTTATTCTTCAATTCAAACTCTATAATTCTTTTTTTTTGGCTAAGCTATTGAAATATTATTGAAACAAAAATCTATAATTTATGTTGAAGCTAAAGTTCGGATTGAGATTTTTTTTTTTTGAATATACTGGTGTGATTACATCATGGTAGTATCTGTTCGTACTTTCTTAACATTTTGACAACGCACATACACCTTACACACGCAGGTACTCGAACCTGGGTCTCTTAAGATAAACAACATCTTCTTTTTTATTGGAGTCACTCGTTAC
The DNA here is from genome assembly GCA_005610355.1 of Gossypioides kirkii. Classification (NCBI taxonomy): domain Eukaryota; kingdom Viridiplantae; phylum Streptophyta; class Magnoliopsida; order Malvales; family Malvaceae; genus Gossypioides; species Gossypioides kirkii. Next base: position 42,348,226 of record CP032255.1, on the reverse strand, counting down.
TAAACAATTCAACTTTTGATCATAATTAGACAATTATAGACATAATAGATACATTGATATATTGTTTTTGCAGTTTTTTGAAGGTAATGAAGAAGGATTCAAATCAATCATAAGCCGAACACCATTAGGACGGGCTGGCGAGCCGAAGGAAGTGTCGGCTATGGTGGCTTTCCTGTGCCTACCGGCAGCTTCATATGTAACAGGGCAGATTATTTATGTTGATGGTGGGTTGACTGTGAATGGCCTCTTATTCCCTAAGTAAATCATCAAACAAATAAATATATATATATATAAAAGACCTGTTTGGGCAATGAGCCAGAGGATTCATAGCCACGCTTTAATTCAAACTTTAATGTTGTTTTTTTGGATGAATATCAAATTTATATATGAGCTTTAATTTGATGTACAATTTCGTATATGAATTTTAATTTGATGCAATTATATACGTGAAATTTGAATTAAGATTCAATTGTACACATCTAAATAAATGAATATTTATATTTATTTTTAAATTAGATTTATATAATTGTTTGAAGATGCAATATATCAATGTCAAACGATGCTGATTCGATAATGTTGAATTAAATCAAAAAATTTTCATTAATTAAAACATAAATAAAAAAATTTTCATTTTAAAGAAAATTGAGCCCTACCAGATCCTTGGCTCCCCCCCCCCCCCGCCCCCCCCGACTATTGGTACCGACCAATACAATAATAACAACAGCCAGGTTACCTACCATGGCCGTATAGCTTTAATTTCTAATAAAATGACATTAATTTTCAGCATATCATCCGCACACATACACTATCACTATGAGCATGCATGGTTGTATATCATCCACACACACATAATAAATTTCAAATTAGTTTAAAACATTAATTTTGAATTTTAATTTTCTTTTTGGATTTTTTTTATTCGATTTGTATCCTTCTAAATCATGATATCAAATTCAGTTAAGTGTTTTATAATAGTAGAGATACACAGAAATAATATTTAATGCATCGTTAGTGAATGATAGTATGACACATCATCATAAAATAAAATAAAAAATAGTTGAAGATTTATACTTATTTAATCGATTTTTCTCCCTCTAAAGCACTCTTTGCTACAAATCAAACTTATAAGATCCAACGGTTACAATTCTTTTATGGATAAAAAAGGTTTAATATATCATTTGGTATTCAAGTTCGGCATTCTTCTACTAATGTAATACTTGAGTTTTTTTTTTTTTGGTCTAATTTGGTACTTGTATTTGACAAAAGTTATATATTTTGATATCCAAAGGTAATAATGTTAATTTTTTAGTGTTTAATTCAAGTTTTAGAATTGATTTGAGGAAAATTAAGTGCATATATTATTAGTTTTTCTTCATGATTTTGTTAATAGAATAAATTTAGTTTTAGTTGTGAATTTATTAATTTTGCATTTAATTTGTCAAATACAATCTGATGGTTGTGATTTAATTCAAGTTTTAGGATTGATTTTGTGAAAGTTAATTGTGAATATTATTAGCTAATTATGAATTTTAATCAAATCAACTCTAAAATCCGAATTAAACACACACAAAAATTAACATTGTTACCTTCAAGTACCAACATGTATAACTTTTATCAAATACATGTACCAAATTAAACCAAAAATAACATAGGTACCACATTAAAAAAATCTCCAACTTAAGTACTAAATTATGTATTAAGCTTTTTTTTTATTTTAGTGATTAAATTATTTTTTTTGAAAGGTTCTGTGATTAAATTATTGATAAATCCAGCAATTATAATTCTTTATTTTTCAAATGCAATTTTTTTTGTGACATTGAGTAGTAATTTTAAAAGAATGAAAATAGATGAAAATTACTATTTTAGATTTTTGGGTGTTTCTATTTTTTTTTTTTGTAAAATTTCGATCAAATTTAACTGATATTTTTTTTTTAGCTTTTTAGGTAAAAGAGTCAAAAAGAAAATCGAAAGTGCAAAAATGGCCAAACTACATAAGGTGTAAATTGTGAGGGTTAGATTTTTTAGAATCAAGACTAAATTGACATGATGTATAAATGTTGAGGATTAAAGTAATTACTATGCCAATTTTAAAAGTTGCCACCATTAGCTAGTTGGTGACCAAAAAACAAAATTTAATGACTGGGACCATTTTATTACTTTTCATAAGTAGATTACAAAAAAAATAGTAATAATTAAATGACTTCTGATATAGTTTACCCTTAATTTATCGATGTTGAAGCTACTTACCACAATTAATCAAATTTTGAAATTTTAGTTTTGATTAAAATAGTAGCACTTAAATTTGTTTGGTTAAATTCAATTACTAGTCATGTATTATGCGTATAGTTATAGATTTAATTTATTTTCTTCAATTGGATCATTCTAAATCCTTATACTTTTCGTATTTTGAAATTTTAATCTTGATGCAAATGAGAGTCATTAATCCACTAACCAAATTTTTAGTGAGTAATATGTAGATATAATAAATTGACATGAGATTACACATATGTTAATATATTTTGGTGCATTAGATTTTAAAAATAGCATAAGTTTACTTGATGAATTTAATAGTTACCATTTGGTATGGACTGAAATTTTAATATTTGGAAAGGACAAGGGCTAAAAATGACCAAATAAAGTATAGGGATTAAATCCAAAACTTTTGCAAAATACAGGGACTAATGACAGAATTTAACCTTGATTTTAAGATGAATAGTACAAGATGAATCTCGTTTGATTTGGTTGCTGTGGCTGAAAACAATTCTGATTTACAGCAAATTATCCACGTACATATATATATATATATATATATATGGACCAAATAAACGAAGAAGAAGGTGAGAAGTAAGGAAAATGGGAGAAGCAGAGGGTTGTAGCAAAGACAAGAGATGGAGTCTTCAAGGCATGACTGCACTTGTCACCGGTGGTACCAAAGGCATCGGGTAATTTCCTCTTCCTATTCGATAAAAATAGAGTAAATTTTATTTAAAGTCATTAAACTATTAATAAATTTATAATTTATTTTCGACCCTTTAAAAAATTTTCTACCTTCGCCCATGCTTAAAAGGGATAATCTTATTTTCATGTTGAGACACAGATTTGATATGAATGTAGTGGAAATCCACACGAAATGGTTACTGTTTTTTCTTCTTTATTATTATTATTATTGTCTTCAAGGTGTTTGTTTTTATGCCAAAGTGAAAAAGCAAGTAATGTGGAATTAATACGATGATGATCAGGCATGCAATCGTAGAGGAATTGGCTGCATTCGGAGCGATTGTGCATACATGTTCTCGAACTGAAACTGAGCTCAATGATTGCTTACTCGAATGGAAGGCTAAAGGTTTACGAGTCACGGGTTCAGTGTGTGATGTTTCGAATCAAGCTCAAAGGGAAACTCTACTGAACACTGTTTCTTCTGAGTTTAATGGGAAACTTAACATCCTGGTAAATTACTGTAAATATTTATGTGTTTATATATATTGCAAATATTTATGGGGTTAGAGGTGTTGATAGTCGGCCGAGTTGGGCTGAGTTTAGGTCGGACTTAAACATAATATTAATAAATTTTATGTTTGTTCAAACCGAACATAATAAAAAAATATGGACCTTGAATTTTACCCTAATCTACTCATATTATATTTTAATCATTTTGAAATATTTATATGATTTTTATTTAATATTTAATAGCTTTATATATTTTTTGCATTTACTAAAATTTTATATATAGACATCTTAATATCTTTTAATGTTTTTAGTATTATATATTATTATAGATTTAATTTTTATGTGATAAATTCCATAATATAATATATATTATAAACATAGAAAACGGATTGAACCGAGCATGGGTCTTGAATGCTTGAACCTGAGCGTACGGAAAATGGGATTTGAATTTAACTTGTAAATTTGCAGATAAATAACGTGGGAACAAATATAGGAAAAATGGTGACGGAATACACGGCGGAAGAAGTTTCATTTTTGACGAGCACCAACTTCGAATCGGGTTATAACATTAGTGTTTTGGCACATCCCCTTTTGAAAGCTTCCGCCGCTGCAAGCGTTGTGTTTATTTCTTCTATCTCTGGTACATTACCCGTATATACTGCGCCTATATATGGAGCCAACAAAGGTAATATTCTACATGTTTTATATTTATATAATTTATTTTATTTATTATTTTGGGATAAAGCAATATTTAGTGTTTGAACTTGGTATTTTTTCAATTTGGTCCTTGAATATTTTTTAGTCCACATTAGCCCTAAAACTTAGTAATCTTTTTTTTTTTTTGAATTTGTGATGATTTACCACTCTGAAATTGTCATGTCATCACCTAAGGTTTTAAAAAATTGTATAAAATGTTAAAGTTACAAGTTCAGGGACCAATATCAAAGTTCCACCACACCATCATGCCTTAATATAATCCAAGTTTAAGGATTAGATTGAGAAAAGATGCCATGCTCAAGGACTAATATGGACCAAAAAAAAAGTTAGAGACCAAAATTGGAGATGTTATCAAGTTCAAGGTGTACTCAAACTTTTTAATCGAGTCTTTGGAATATCAGTATCATGTGAATGGGGTCTTTCTTTCAATTTAACTAAAAGTTTGGGTGTTAATTGCCAACTCAAAAATAGTGTAGAATATATTTAAAACATATGGTTCAAATTGTAATTACATGCAAGAACCTTGAATCTAATGTGCTTATAATTTGATTCATGTGTTTTAAACATACCTAAATTGATAGCTAAACTGACGAAAAGATTTGATTAATATAATATTAATACTTTAACCCCAAATATAAGCAGGGGTAGGCAGGGCCTAGGTATTTCAAATGGAAAATTTGTGGTTTAGTCCCTCTAAAATTGCCTGATTTTGTTGCAGGGGCCATGGAGCATCTTTCGAAATTCTTAGCTTGTGATTGGGCAGGAGATAATATTAGGGTTAATACCATTGCACCAGCATTAATCAAAACTCCCTTCTCTCAACGTGTAAGAATCTCTTCCTTATGCTTATCTTTTATATATACTCCCTTCGTCTCAAAAAACTTGTAATCCGTCTTGAACGAACTCGTGTTATAAGAAGTTAGAGTTCAACTGAAATTTTAAAACTCGGTTCGAGCTTCATTGAATTCTATTTTTAAAATTTCAGTTCTGTTCAAAATTTTAAAAATAAAATCGAGTTACTTGAATTTGCTTGATTAGCCTTGTTCACCTAATATGAAATAAGTTTTGATTGAGATTTTTTTTTTAATATATTGGTATGATTATATGATAGTATCTGTTTATATTTTTTTAACTTTTTAACAACGCACACACACCTTGCATATGCAAGTGCTCGAACCTGAGTCTCCTTGGATGAACAACATTTTTTTTTTCACTGGAATCACTCGTTACTAAACAATTCAAAATTACACCCAAGGTTACTAAACAATTAGTAAATTTACATTTTGGTCACTCAACTTCTAACAGTTACAAAATGATCATTGAACTATTCGAAAGTTTTTATTTAAGTCACTAAACTATTTAAAATTTTGATTTAAGTCACTAGGTTGTTAAGTTTTTTTAAAAAAAAAATCAGTTAGGAAGCTCTAATCGATGATTTGATGATTGGTACAGTGGATCAATTCCCATTGATGAGAAGAACATACCTTGGATCCAAGTCAATTTGACGATTAGTGTTGAAGATCAGAAAAGAAAGTTGTCTAGATTTTGGTTTATAGATTCGTGATTTTCAAAGTTGTTTCATAAAAAAAATTGAACTGTAGAAGAGAAGAAGAATGAGAGCTTTTGATTGGTGCAAGCGGTGCAAGCAACAAAGCCTGTACAACAACGATTTTAACAACTCAATGACTTAAATAAAATCTTTCGAATAATTTAGTGACCATTTTGTAATTTTTTTAAACTGAATAACTAAAACGTAAATCAGCTGACACGATAGTTTAACTTGATAATGATAAAAAAGAATTTGAATTTTTTTCTAATCAAATCCAAATAACATTGATATATTGTTTTTGCAGTCTTCTGAAGGTAATGAAGAAAGATCCAAATCAATCATAAGCCGAACACCATTAGGACGGGCTGGCGAGCCGAAGGAAGTGTCGGCTATGGTGGCTTTCCTGTGCCTACCGGCAGCTTCATATGTAACAGGGCAGGTTATTTATGTTGATGGTGGGTTGACTGTGAATGGCCTCTTATTCCCTACGTAAATCATCAAACATATATATATAATACCTGTTTGGGCAATGAGCCAGAGGATTCATAGCCACACTTTAATTCAATCTTTAATATTATTTTTCTGATGAATATCAAATTTGTATATGAGCTTTGGTTTAATGCGTAATTTGATACATGAACTTTGATTTTGTGCAATTATGTAATCGTGAAACATGAATTATGATTCATATGTATACATGCTACTTTGATTTTGAAGATTCAATTGTACACATCTAAAAAAAATGAATACTTACATTATTTTTAAATTGGATTAATATAATTGTTTGCAGACGCAATATATCAATGTAAAACGGTACTGATTCAATAATGTTGTTAGTGATTTAGCTAAGCAATATATTAATATAATGTTGTTTGCAGTGAAAAAAGTAAAAGGGTTACATAAAATACTCAATACTGATTTTTTATATAATTCCTATAATTACTCACAACCCCTTCACAATCTTTAAATAGAAGGATAAATACGTTTCAACATACTCGAGTCGACATCATCCTATACAGGCGAAAATATCGATGTGCGTACAACAGATACTGATACAAGAGTAACAACGACAGCAGGCTACCTACATGGCCGTATAGCTTTAGTTTCTATGAAAATGACAGTAACTTTCAGCATATTATCCACACACATATATTTAATGAAACACCTCCACACACAAATATCGTAAAAATTCCTACCATATGAAGATGGTTAGAAAGATATAACTGAAAAAAGAAACCATCTTTTCTTTTCTTTTTTAAATATGTTAAATAAATTTCAAGATAGTTTTAGATCATTAATTTTGAATTTTTAAATTTTTTTGTTAATTTAATTTGTATCGTATTAACTCGTTATAATAAATTCAATCTGGAGTTTTGTAATAGTGGAAATATACAGGAGTAATATTTGATACAGTGTCAATGAATAATAATACGACACATTATCTTTGAGTAAAACAAAAAAAAATAATGGAAGACTTTGTCGATTGAGTCTTAACTCGATTGGCATAGGTATTGTTGTCAGTACAAGAGAACGTGAGTTCGAGTGTGCTGAAGCAAATCATAATTAAATCAAAACAACAACCACCGACACTCAGAATAACAACCATGGTGGTATAGCTTGGATATCTATGAAAATGGCAAGAGTTTTCAGCATATATCATCCACACACAAATATAGTAAAACACATACACTATGAGGATGGTTGTATGCCATCCACAAATACGTATAGTAAAACACCTACTATAAATAAAACCTCCTTTTTTTTGAAAGATATGAAACAAAGTTTTTAATTTTTTTGGATTCTTTTGTCGATTCATTTTGTATCGTGTTAGCTCGTGATGTCAAATTTAATCAAGAGTTTTAATGTTTTATAATAGTATAGATACATTGGAGTAATATTTAATACATTGGAGTTTCATGTTTAAAATTTAGAGTTTATATCGAGTTTAGGGTTTTTGACTTTTTATGCAATATATACTTCTACTCATAACCTCTTCCAACCTTAAATCGAAGAAAAACACACGTGTAAACGCGCTCAAATCCATATCTTCCTAGTTATTTACAATAATAACAGTGTCAATTGAAGTAAGGTTCAACCCATAAGGTCTCAAGTTTGAAATTACCCTATATATATACATATACATGTGTGTATACCATTAGTGATTGATGATAGCCCCATTTGATTTGATTGTTGTGGTTAAAATGTGGTTTATGTCCCTATACTCTTTAATAATTTGAAATTTAATCTTTCTATTTTAATTTTAAAGATTTTAATCTCTCAACTTTTCAAATTTAAAAAAAATAAGTTTGTTTGTTAGCCTTGTTAAAATTCTTCTATTAAATTTAAGTTCATTACAACATTATTTTTATTGATGCAGGACTATCAAAGTGAGTATTTATTTATTTCACACTGTCAAACCAAGAAATTTAATAGAAGTTTAATGCGGTTAACCGTTAAATCAAAAATTTAAAATCTAAAAAGTAGAGAGACTAAATTCCAAATCTACAAAGAATACAATGACTTGTAGTATATTTAACCCCCCCCCCCCCCCCCCCAACACACACACCCCAGTGTAAAACTAAAATGATTTTACACCTTTTTTAAATTAATATCTATAAAATGTAAAATTAATATATATAAAATATTTTAGATCGACATTTTAACAATATATGTACAAAATATAAGTGTAAAACTAACATTGTTTTACACCGTTTCCTAACTTTTTCTAACAATTGATATTTTAATCAATCTGATATCTCTATCATATCAATCTAAAATACTTCATGTATTAATATTAATTGAATGGTTAATTTTTTACACAAAATAAATAATTAAAAATTTTTAATTTACGTCAAAATTAACATCCATGATCTATCTTAATGGAATATGACAAATAAATATTGGATCGTAAAATATTAATCGTACCAAAATATACCACATTACGTAAGAGGATACCTTCCCTATATAAAGACCAAAGAAAAGAAGAAGAAAGTGAGAAGTAAGGAAAATGGGAGAAGCAGAGGGGTATAGCAAAGACGAAAGATGGAGTCTTCAAGGCATGACTGCACTTGTCACTGGTGGTACCAAAGGCATCGGGTACTTTCCTCTCCCTACTTCATAAAAATAGGGTAAATTGTACATAAGGTCATTAAACTATTAATAAATTTACATTTTTATTATTTAATTTTAAAAAGTTACAAAATGATTACTGAACTATTCAAAAGTTTTTATTTAAGTTATTGGATCGTTAAGTTTTTTTTAAAGTTCGACTAACTAGCTTTAAGTGACGATTTGTCGATTGGTATATGAATCAGTATTCATTGATGAGTAGAAAAACATACCTTAAATCAAGGATGAAACTAGGGGGCTGGCCAACACGAAAAGGGTTCATCTCCTTTTCGAGATTTGATATGAATTTAGTGGAAATATACGTGAAAAGAGTGTCATTTTTTTATGCATTCTATGTGTTTGATTTCATGTCAATGTGAAAACCAAGTATTGTAATTGATGCGATGATGATCAGGCATGCAATCGTGGAGGAATTAGCTGGACTCGGAGCCATTGTGCATACATGTTCTCGAACCGAAACCGAGCTCAACGATTGCTTACTCGAATGGAAAGCAAAGGGTTTTCAAGTTACAAGTTCGGTGTGTGATGTTTCGAATCAAGCTCAAAGGGAAAATCTATTAAGCACTGTTTCCTCTGTGTTCAATGGCAAGCTTAACATCCTGGTAAGTTACTGCTAATATTCAAATATGAAATATCATGTTATATATATATGGAAAGAGATCCACTTATATCCATGTAAAACTTAAATGGTTTTACATTCTTCCTTAACTTTTTATACGAGCTAAATTTATCAATATATTTGTACTTGTCATGCATGAAAATATTTGAATCAATCCAATATCTCTATCATATCTATATAAAATATTGTCTATATTAAAATATATTTAATGGTTGAAAGTTTTTTACATAAAATCAATAGTTATAAGTTTTAAATTTATACTAAACTTGACATGCATGATCTACATGAATGAAGTATGAAACTTGACTGTTGGACTATTAGAATATTAATCATGTAAAAAGTTACGAAAATGTGTAAAACCACTTAAGTTTTACAATGATGTAAGTAGATCTCTCCCTCATATACACTTGACATGTATAATTTACATGAATGAAGTATGAAACTTAAGTACTTGACTATTGGAGTGTTAAAATATTAATTATGTAAAAAGTTACGGAAATGTGTAAAACCACTTAAGTTTTACAGTAATATAAGTAGATCCCTTTCCCAAATATATATATATATATAAAATTAATAAAACTTCACACATAATGAGATTCGAACTTAACCATAAATGTTTTACAGATAAATAACGTGGGAACGAATCTAGGGAAAATGGTGACGGATTACACAGCAAAAGATATTTTATTTTTGACGAGCACCAACTTCGAATCGGCTTATAACATTAGCGTATTGGCACATCCCCTTTTGAAAGCTTCAGCCGCTGCAAGCATTGTGTTTATTTCTTCAGTTGTTGGTGCATTACCTATATATACTGCCCCTATATTAGGAGCCAACAAAGGTAATATTTTACTTTTTTTTAAAATATATTTTACATGTTTTTTATTTATATAAATTGTTATTTTAAACCGTTGGGATATCGGATAATCTGTAGCTTCAATATTGAATATCAAAATCGAATTGGGAATAATACCAAATCGAAACAACCTAAACACAACGGATTAACTCGACAAATAACTATTGATTAATATTAAATGTGATAAAAAAACAACTAAAACAAATATAATAAATAAATAAAAGAGCATAACAAATTTACGAGGATCAGCAAATTGCCTCTATCCTCAAGCATGAACACGTTTAAGAACCAAATTGAGAAAAGATGTCATGTTCAAGGACTAATGTGGACCGAAAAAAAAGTTTAGAGATTAAAGTTGGAAATATTGTCAAGTTTAAGACATACACAAATTGTAATCTAGATATTAATTTGGCCCTAGAACTTTAAAAAAAATTTATCGAGTCTTTAAAATATCACTATCATGTTAATCAAGTCCTTCTAGCAATCTAACTGTTAGTTTGGGTGTTAACTGTCAACTCAAATATGGTGTAGAGTATATGTAAAACATGTGGTTCGAATTGTAATTACGTGCAAACAACTTAAATATGATGTATTTACAATTTGATTCATATGTTTTAAATATGCAGCATGCTTGATTCGTATTATAATTTAATGTCGAATTTGATGACTAAACTGATGAAAAGACTTGATTAATATAATATCAATATTTTGAATACTCGATTAAAATATTTTGAAGTTCAAAAACCAGTTTAAAATCTAGGTGATAATTTAAGAATGCTTGATACAATTAACCATGTATATAAGCAGGAGGTAGGTAGGGGCCTTAGCCCCTTCAAATGGAAAATTTGTGCTTTAATCCCTCTAAAATTGAGTGATTTTGTTGCAGGGGCCATGAACCATCTTGCGAAATTCTTGGCATGTGATTGGGCAGGAGATAACATTAGGGTTAATGCCGTTGCACCTGCAGTCATCAAAACTCCCCTCTCTCAACGCGTAAGAAACTCATCTTTATTCTTATCTTTTTTACTCCCTCAGTTCAGTCCAGGTGCTTAGCTTGGAGCTGGCAGGGGCTCGCCTTCTAAAATAAAAAAAAAATTTATTTAAATTTTTTAAAATTTTTAAAATTTTAAATTAATAAAAGTAAAATTATATTTTAATCCGATAAAAATAATAAAATTTTAATTTACTCTTTTAAAAATTATAAAGATATAAACTATTAAAATAATAAAATTTTATTTTTTTTATCGTACAAATTACAATTTAATTTTGCTCCCCTAAAAAAAATTTTTAGCTTCGCTCCTGCCTCAGTCCCAATAAACTTGTAATCAATCTCAAATGAATTCACACCATAAGAAGCTTAAGTTCGACTCAAATTACAAAACTCAGTTTGAGCTTGATTGAATTTCTTTTTCTAAAGTTTTGATTCTATTCAAGATTTTTTTAAAAAATTCGAGTTACTCGAACTTGCTTGATTAGGCTTGTTCACCTAACGCGAAATGGACTCGATTCTTATTCTTGAATTCAATCTTTATAATATATGTTTAAGCTCGAGCTCCAATTGAGATTTTTCAATTACTAATAAATATATATATATATATATATTTAAAAAATGACAAACTACACCCAAGGTCACTAAATTATTTGAAAGTTACAAAATGATCACTGAACACCATTTGAAAGTTAAAAAATGATAAACTTCAAAAAATTACAAAATAGTCATTGAACTATTTGAAAGTTTTCATTTAAATCACTAAACTATTCAAAAAAATTTATGTAAGTCACTGGGCTGTTAATTTTTTTCTATAAATCCCACTAGCGAGCTCCAAGCGACGTTTCGTTGATTGGATTTATAACGTTCAAAGTTGTTTCATGAAAAAAATTGAATTGTAGAAGAGATGAGAAAGAAGAGTTTTCGATTGGTCCAAGCAGTGCGGACTAAGAAAACCATACAATAACAATTTTAACATTCTAGTGACTTAAATGAAAACTTTCAAATAATTTAATAATATTTTGTAAATTATTTTTTTTTCAGTTTTTTGAAGGTAATGAAGAAGGATTAAAGGCAGCCATAAGCCGAACACCATTAGGACGGCTTGGCGAGCCGAAGGAAGTGTCGGCTATGGTGGCTTTCTTGTGCCTACCGGCGGCTTCATATGTCACAGGGCAGCTTATTTATGTTGACGGTGGGACGACGGTGAATGGCCTTTGTTTTCCAAATCAAACTACAAAACAACATGAGCCGTGAGCTATGAGCCATGAGCCAACTCAAATGTGTGCGTAGTTTATAAGTTGTGATGTATAAGACATGTATGAGCTATGAGCTAGTGAATTCATAGCCACCCTTTAATCCAAACTTTAATAAATATTATTATAATAAAACATATATTTAACTACATTTAAAAAATTAATTAGAAATCTTATCACATGCATGCTTGTGGAAATTAATTAAACAATGAAATGTATGATTTGAAACTAATTAATCATAATAACATATGTATAAGAATATGTATAGCAAATGTGAGTGGTTAGAGTAAGTTAGCTATTAGTATTCTGTTAGTAAATACAACTAAGGAATAATAGATAGCAGGGATGTTGTCAACCTATAAATAGTATGTTCATTGTACAAGAAAAGTATTCTGGAATCGGAAATCAGAAATCAAATATATTGAATATAATGAATGAGCAGAGAATTTAAGAAAATTAAAACTGTAAAGTATATTTAATTTCTGATTCTTAATTCCAGAATACCTTTCTTGTACAATGAACCTACTATTTATAGGTTGACAACATCCCTGCTATCTGTTATTCCTTATTTGTATTTACTAACAGAATACTAATAGCGAACTTACCCTAACCACTCACACCTACTATACATATTCTTATAATATGAAATTAACAATATAAATCCATCATATTAATAATATTAAATGCATTATAATTATTTATCATTATTATTACGTAGATCATAATATTTAAAATATTTTATTTTACTTTGGGTTTAATATTTAGACCAACTCTATAAACATATCATGTAAAATTAAATTAAAATAATTATTTAAATAATTTTACTTTCTAAATCTTTTCTTAATTGATTTGATGTTAATCTCAAATCGACCAAAGAGTCATGACATAGGTCAACCCTTCAATCTATATTTTAAAAAATAAATTAAAAATAGTTAAATAATATAATCTATAAATTAGATTATTTAATTATTATAATAATTACATAAATAATTTAACATAAAGTCATTATGGTTCATGATCTCTCTCACGCATGCAACTCCTTTTCTAAATTCAATTTTGATAACAAGTCATGGCATAGACCAACTATTGTTCTTTCTCTTCTCTTTCTTACCTTTACCAATCTTACTTTCCTCGACTCAATTTTAATTAATTTTTGAAGTTGAAACTCAAATCGAATTCGTTTGATTAGATTTATTCATCTAATAAGAAATGAATTTGATTTTTATTCTTGAATTTAAACTTAATACTTAATATTCAGATTCAAGTTTCGATTAATATTTTTCTAATTATTAAAAAAATTTGATTAAATTTATAAATTATTTATCTTAAGTATATTGATATTCAAATCAATTCGTCCAATAGCTCAACTCAATTCGAAATCGAGCTATGAGAGACAACCACTAGCCGAACACAATTACAAAGGTTTGGGCAGCCGAAAGAGGTGTCCACTATGGTGGCTTTCATATGCCTACTGACGGCTTTGAATTTATAATTTTATAATTTTTTTAAAAAAATAATAAGTTCCTAAAGCCTAAATTTGGTAATTTCTTTTCGATTTGGTTCTTGAATTTTATTTTTTTATTATATTAGTTTTGAAATTTGAAATTTTTTTCCTAATTTAATCTTTAAATTTAAATTTCATTCAAGAGTGATGATGTGTCACTTTGAAGTCGTGTTATGTCATCACGTGAAAATTTTAAAATATACAGATTTTTTTAAAACAAAAAAAATTATAAATAATTTTTTTTTCAAAATTCAAATTCAAGAATTAAAATATCAAATTTCGACATATTAAGTATTAACTCGATTGGTATGGGCATTATTGGATAGTTCTAAATATTCTCTAAATCAAAGAGACTAAAGTAATAAAAAAAAAAGGGACAAATTTAGAGATTAAATATAATTTTTTCAACCCATAACTCAAGTGGCCACCTCCATTGCAAATTTTATATGATTTTTTATTTGAAAAAGAAAAGTTGTTCCATTCAAAGCTTTCTCTTTTCCATATTTAAGTATTTTAATTTTCAAGTTCCTATTTCTAATTTTTCGTCACCTATTTTCGGTTTTTTTTTCCTTTCACATCCATTTCATTTGTTTGAAAATTTTCTTTTCAAAACCCTAAATTTCAAACATTCTCTTTTATATTTCCACAATTCTAAATCATGATTAGATCACCATGACTATGGGTTAATTTTCTTTTTAATATTTACTAATATTATTCTCTTTTATTTTTCAAAATTAATAGTAAAAATTAATTTTGTTGAGTATTTCTATGTGTCCTTACCAGATGAGTTAAACTAACGATGTGGGTTCGCCTATATAATAGTGCGAACCCACATCGTACGATCCTTCACGCAAACTCGAAGTACGAACCATGTAAAGTACGGATCAAAACCCAAACTGATAGTGGATCGGTAATAGTGAGTATCATAATAAATTTAAATTATATTATGTTAAATAAAATTACTTATTATTCTTTTATTAATTTTGAAAGTTTAATTTAGGATGATAATTAAGAGAGAAATGGAGATTTTAAATTGAATCGAAATTTAATGTGTATTATTTAAGAATAATTTTTTTGAATGAATTGTATCAAAATTAAATGCGGATCTTAATATTGATCTATGAGTGAATGTGCCACATGAATTCTTTAAAATTATTATTTAAAATTAAAACAATTTTTTTATAGTTTTTTTATAATTTATGATAATCTGTCATTTTAATATTGTATCCCGTCATTACTTGAATTTTTTTTGAAAAAAAATTTAAATTCAAATACTAATAAAAAAAGTTGTTAAAATCCAAAATTAACTTTAAAAAAATTAGGAATCAAGTTTAAAAAATATTGTAAACTGCAAAGAGTAAATGTTACTTCATTGAAAATTACAAAACTTACTTGCCAAGTTTTGGAAAAATGACTTTTTTTTTTTTTTTTACTTTTTTCTAATCTTGACTCTTAATTTTTTCTTTAAAGGTTTTGAAGATAATTTTAAAATTATATATTAATTAAATTCTCAAATTATTGATGTTATATCAATAAAATTTTTCGTTATTGAAACTGTTAATTTAACCGCTAAATGAAACTTCAGATATTACATGACATAATTTAAAATGAATATTATAAAAATATTAGTTTTGAGGTTTTTGAAGTTTTAACAAAAATCGTTGTTCACACACTCTCTTTTTATTTTATTTTATTTTTAATTTTTAAATGTTATACAACAACATTCTACTTTTCTTTAAAATTTCATTTTAAATTATATCACATAAGATTTTACATATCATTTACGGTTAAATTAATAATTTCAATAATAGTAAGACCTGATTGGTATAACTAGGGGCGTAACCAGGAGGGCTAGCAGGGGCCCCGAGCCCTCCTAAAATGAAAAATTTTTCATTAAGGCTCTTTAAATTTTTTACAATTTCAAATTAATAAAGGTAAAATTACATTTTGTGCCCCTAAAAATGATAAAAATTTAATTTAATCATTTAAAAATTATAAAGATATAGGCTATTCAAATGATGAAATTACACTTTTACTATTATAAAAATTAAAATTTAATTTTGGCTCCCCTAAAAGAATTTTTTGGCTTCGCCCATGGGTATAACGTCGATAGTCTGATGATGTAATTAGAACGTTTTGAAGTTTAAAGACCAATTTAGAATGACGGTCATAATTTGAAGATGTTTGGTGCAATTATTCTTTTTGAATGGTACATAATTAATTATTTTTCCATTGTCTAATATTGACTTGATTTCATCTTTACTCGTAAACTTAAAATCAAACTCCATAATTCACCCCAAAAAAAAAAATCAAACTCCATAATGATTTTTGTAGCTTTGTCATTTCTAGATTCAGAACGCGCAAAAGAAAGAAGAAAAAAAGGTGATCAGGGACAAGTTTGGGGCAAAATTCAAAGAATCAACAAATCACGGCCGTTCAAAGGTTTAAAGGTAAATAAATGAAGGTTAAAATTTAGTGTCATAAGTCCCCGTAATCCTTTTGAATTTGAAATTTAATCCCTATACTTTTATTTTTAGGAATTTTGTCCTTCTACTTATCAGATTTTAAAATTTACGTCCAACCGTTAACACTGTTAAAATTATTCCATTTTATTTAAGTTCATTACGGCGTCATTTTTTTAAGTTACGTTGCTATCGAGTGAGCATTTTTTTTAATTTCAAAATGTCACATCAATAAACTTTAAAAAAATTAACAGTCTTAATAATTGGACTTAAATTTTCAAATCTAAAAAGGTGAGTGATTAAATTCCTAAAAATAAAAGTATAGGGAATAAATTTCAAATTGTAAAGAATATAGGGACTATAGTCTACTCTAATCATAAATAAAAAAACCCTAAAACAGAAAATTAAGCAATTTTTTAGTTCGGTGTTTATCGATCCTTGACAGTTCACTTGTTTTTGGTTCTATGAGTGTGGATGAACTGTCGGTTTTTGGTTCAATCGGTTAGTCTAATGTTCACAACAATGCTTAAAGTACACACTTTCATAACTTTTGTATGATTAATATTTTAACAAGTATATTGTTGAATTTCACATTTCATTCATGTAGATCATGAATGTTAAATGTGGAGTAAATTAAATTTTCTCACCATTTGTTTGTAAAAAAACTTTCAACCGTTAAATATCTATACCAAAAACTCCTTATGTTTACAAATCAATAGACATCACTTTGAGGGCAAATTTGTCTTTTCATATAAAATCTAAAAAAAATACATGCACATAATGGATTAGAGTTTTTCATAGGTCGGACTCAAGCCTGGTTCCAAAAATATTTCAAGTTCAGGCTTGTTTTCAGGCCAACCCAAAAAGCTTGTTTCGCTATTCCAAAATTAATAAAATATTAAAAATATATTTTAAACTGATAGTTTATATATTTTTAGAATTAATTTTTTATTGTTTAAATCGACTTCCGATCAATTGTCTTGAGGTGCAAAAATTATTACCCAAGCGATCTTTGGATAGTTTTAAATGGGATTCGAATCCAAAACATTATAATATTTAACATCTAAACTTTTACCATTTTAACTAAAGTTATATTTGATTATTATATCAATTTTTTTAATTTTGTTACATAAAATTTTCATTCATGTAGTGGATGTACCGTAATTTGATGTATATTAATATAGATAATATTTTAGATCAATATGATAAAAATATCGAAACAATTTAAATTTTTAAACATATGTTAATTCAATAAATAAGTTATTAAAATATTAATTGTACAAAAAATTATAAAAACGAATTCCTTTTCATTATCTATATATACATGCAAATATAATTAGATTATGTACGCATAAGCTAGAGGGGTAAGAAGGGGCCTACCCCTTTAACAAAATGAAAAATCGCCCCTTTAGTCCCTTGAATATTTGTATTTAATAGTAAATTGTATTTTGACCCCTCCCAAATTTTAAAATTAAATTATGCGCTCTAGAAAAACATAAAATTTATCATTTAATCACTTGAAAATTGTAAAATTTTACATTAATAAAATGAAGAAATTACATTTTTAACTGTCTCAAAAATTTAAAATCAAAATTCTATCCCTCCAAAAAAAAATATTGCTTAAATATTATGAAAATATAAATTTTAAAATTATTTATTAGCTTGAATAAAAATAATCAAATTTAAAAGTTAAAATTTGAATTTTTTTTCGAATAAATTAAAAATAAAAACAAAAATTAAATTTAAAATATTGTATCAATTGATAAGCTTTATATGCGCCGTACGAAACAATATTATTTAAAACAAAACAAACTTTTATGAAATAAAATAAAAAGCTACTTGATATCGATTTAAAATCAAAACAATAAGAAACGACCAATTACAGGTCGGATATCAACAACGATGGCTGAAACACCTTACACGTGTGAATAAAACCTGACTGTATGAAAGTTGGTTTTGATTTCTATAGCCCAATACGACAATAGTTTTTACTTTTCAGATATTATGTGATCTTCTCCTTACGTAAATATTACAAAGAAAATTGTACAATAAAGAAATCTATTTTGTCTTTTTAAAATAAAATAAATATTAGTTTATTTAAAAAAATTACAAAATGATATTAAATTATTCAAAAGTTTTTAATTAAGTCGTAACAATCGTCATTGTATGTTTTCTCTATTTGCATCGATGTACCGATCAAAAGCTTTCCTTCTCCTCGTCTTCTATTGTTTAATTTTTTTCATGAAATAATTTTGAACGTTATGAATCTACGAACTGAAATTCAAATAGCTTTCTTTTCGATCTTCAACACTGACCGTCATATCTACTTGGATCTAAGGTACGTTGTATTAGTCTTTGATGGGTATTGATCTTTGTATTGAATGTCGAATCATCATTTGGAACTCGTTAACTTGACTTTTTCTTAAACAAAAGCTTAACAGTCTAGTGACTTCAATAAAAATTTTTGCATATTTTAATGATTTAAATGAAAACTTCCGAATAGTTTAATGATCATTTTATAATTTTTTAAATTAAATAATTAAAACGTAAATTTATTAATAATTTAAAAACTTTAGATGTAATTTACCCCTTAATTTCTTTTTCCTTATCTCCTAAGAAAGTTCTTTCAGAAAAGAAGAACAAAATTATGTTTCTTCCAAGAGAGCGTGAGAAGAAGCTTCTGTTTACAATTAGGTGACCAAGTGTTGGCTATTTTGACTCAAAGATATTAGCTGTCGCTTTATAAAATAAAATAAATACGGTAGCCCCAGTTGCGGACCCTCAAATTTTTTTAGCTCCTAATTAAATTATATATTTTCACGGTATTAAAAATATAATTTTATCATTTTAATAGTCTATATTTTTATAATTTTTAAAAAGTTAAATTAAATTTTTATTATTTTTGGGATCAAAGTATAATTTTCTTATTATTAATTTAAAATTTTATAAATTATAAAAGATCTAAATTAAAATTTTACCATTTTAGGGTGGCTATGGCCTCCTGAGTCTCTTCTACGCTCTACCACTGGGTAGAACCGATTGAAACAAAAACAAAAACTCATTAAGTTGACGGACCGAATTGGTGGTTTGACTAATTTAATCACTAATCCAATTCCAAAATCTTGAAGTTTACATTGGTTCGACTTTCGGTTATAGTGGTTCGATTTTTATAAAATTGATTTTAGGTTCAAATCTTAACATAATAAAATTTTATATAAATATTTAAGAAGACAAAAACATTCACAATGATATTTGTTAGTTTGTAACAAAATGGGATTTAGTAATTTTTCAATGGAATTATTGTTCGATTCATTCATGACACCAATTCAATCATGAATACTAATAAATATTTATACAATGAGGGATTCACTAACATTAACGTAAAACTTAAGTGATTTTACACTATTCAGTAACTTTTTTATACTATTAAATATTTGTTTTTGTCATTCATGTAAAATTTTCGAATCGATCTAATTTTTTCTATCATATTGATAAAAAATATTGTCTATATTAATATATATTTAACGATTGAAAGTTTTTTTACATAAAATAAATTGTAAGTAAATTTTAATTTATTTCAAGCTCGACATGCATTATCTTACACAAGTGCAAGTGGATCTCTCCTTAATATATATACTATTATAATGTGTTTGATTGAGTTGGTGTCACTTACTAACCGGGTCTTAACTCAATTGTAAAATTACCAAAAAAAACTTATTCTTTTTAAGAAGCAACAAATATTATTCTGAGTGTGTGTTTTATATATTTTAACAAATCTAAAAAAAGATAAATAATTAGATTTGAATCCAAAACACCATATTCTTTATTATCTTAACTTTACTATTTCAACTAAAGCCGCGTTTAATTTTTAAGGTAAACTGCACCTAAGATCGCTAAATTATTAATAAATTTATGTTTTGGTCACTCAATTTTGAAAAGTTAAAAATGGTCATTAAATTATTCAAAAGTTTTCTTTTAAATCAAGACTATTAAAATTGTTGTTGTACGATATTTTTTGTTCGCACCGCCTGCACTGATCTAAAACTCTCCATGCCCTTTTCTTCATCAATTATTCTACTCGTTGATGGGTATTGATTCGCTGTATCGATTGTCAAATCATTGCTTGAAGCTCATTAACCAGACTTTAAAAAAAAAACTTAACAACCTAGTAACTTAAATAAAAACTTTCAAATAGTTTAATGACTTAAATGAAAACTTTCGAATTGTTCGAGGATTATTTGTAACTTTTGAAGTTAAGTAACCAAAATATAAACTTACTAATAATTTAGTGACCTTGGGTGCAATTTACCCTAATTTTTCTACATTTTTTTATTGTTTTGTATATGTCAGTTGCAGTACGGAGGAGGATATCATCCCCATTACCCACCCCCACACACTATATATATATTTAAATTGCAGCAGGTTCTCTTCAAAACAAAATAAGTTGCAGAACAGACCAGGGAGAGGAAGAAGCTTAGAAATTAAAAGAAGAAGAAAATGGGTGAAGCAACTGGGATTAGCAAAGATAAGAGATGGAATCTTCAAGGCATGACTGCACTTGTTACCGGTGGAACCAAAGGGATCGGGTAATTGTGCTATGGATTTTTTGATTTGTTTTCTTTTTTCTTTATTGCCTTCAACTTGTTTGCTTTTATGCCAATGTGAAAAAAAAAAAACCCCGAGTGTTGTTGCTAATGCGATGATGATTAGGTATGCAATTGTGGAGGAATTAGCTGGACTCGGAGCAAGAGTACATACATGCTCTCGAACGAAAACCGAGCTCAACGATTGCTTACTCGAATGGAAGGCAAAGGATTTTCGAGTTACAGGTTCAGTGTGTGATGTTTCGAATCAAGCTCAAAGGGAAAAGCTATTAAACGCAGTTTCCTCTGAGTTCAATGGGAAGCTTAACATCCTGGTAAGATTACCGCTAACATTCAATTTAGGTTGAATTGTATCATAGGTCCCTGTACTCTTTCCAAATTCAAAATTTAATCTTTCTACTTTTTAAATTTCAAAATTAAGGTCTAATTGTTAACACTTTTTTTTTGTTACATTGATTGGTGTGACATTTTGAAATTTAATAAAAAAACTCATTTGGTAGTAATGTAACTAAAAAAATGACACTGTAATGAACTTGAAGTTAACAAAATAATTTTAACTGTGTTCAGTGGCGAAGCCTGAATTTTTTTGGGAGCAGAACTAAATTGTATATTTTTACAATAGTAAAAATACAATTTCATTATTTTAATAGTTTAAATCTTTATAAATTTTAACTGGTTAAATTATTTTTTTATCATTTTGGGGGGCAAAGTACAATTTTATCATTACTAATTTAAAATTTTAAAATTATAAATGGTCTAAATTAAAATTTTACTATTTTAGGGGTGTCTCATGACCCTCCCGAGTCTCTTTTATGCTCTGTTACTGATTGTATTAATAGTTAAACTTAAATTATGAAAACTAAAAACTAGAGTAACTAAATTCCTAAAAATATAAATATAAAGAACAAATTCTAAATTTGTAACGAATAAAACAACTTATATGACATATTTTAACCTTCAATATATGAAGATGAAGTTATGTTTAATATATATATATATATACTATTATTAGTTCATATATATATGTAGACACAAAAATTATATAATAAATATAGTTATCAAAAGTTTATACAAAAAAATAAATGATACTTTCGGTTGATAAAATAAAGTTGAAGGTTTGAAATTTATAATAAATTTTAACCAGTAATCTAAACTCAAAATAATTTAACAATTTAAAATGATACGAATTCAAAACAATCTAACTCGTAAAACCTGAACCACAATCTCAAATGACTTAAATCCAAAATTAATCAAAGTCAAAATGACTCTAACCTTAAGTAATCCAGAAATGAAATCGACCTAAAGCAAAAATTGACACAAACCGAAACAACTCTAACAATATAAATCAACCTGATTTATATAAACTCAACAAATCTCTACTCAGATTAAAGACTTAAATAAAATGAAATTTTAACAAGTCAATACACATAAAAACCTAATCAAAATAGCCACAAATCCACCCCAACCCGACACGACCCGTTGCCGACCTTATAAAATAAATCAGTTAAAAATTAAATCGATCCAAATTGTGATGATGGGTAAAATTTTGCAGGTAAATAATGTGGGAATAAGTATGGGGAAACCGGTGTCGGATTACACGGTGGAAGATATTTCAAAGCTGACGAGTATCAATTTTGAATCAGCTTATAACATTAGTGTAATGGCACATCCCCTCTTGAAAGCTTCACCCAATGCAAGCGTTGTGTTTATTTCTTCAGTTGTTGGTATATTACCTGTATCTTTTGCAGCTATATATGGAGCCAACAAAGGTAATATTATTTTCAATGTTTTATATTTATATAAATTTTGATATTATATATTTATGAAATTTATTTTATTTCTATGTATTTTATTATTTTCTTAAACAAATTAATTTTGTATTTTATTTATGTCATCATGTTATTTTAATTTCGCATTAGATTTTATGTGTTTTCGTTGTGTTTAAGGGTAAAAGTATCATGGAGGTTCTTGTACTAGAAATCGGATTGTATTTTGCCCTCTACTTAAAAAATGAGTAAATTAGTTCATGCACATTAGATAAAAAAGTAAACAAGTCCTTTTTGTTAAAAATTCTATCCATTTCTACTATTAAAAACTTATCCATGTGCATCAAATTGAGGTACACGAGGCACACCATGTGTAACTGTTTGGTTATTCTGTCAGCCACACTAATTTTTAACATAAAGAACCAATTTGCTCTTAATCTAACGTACATGGGCTAATTTGCTCTTTTTTTTTAGTAAGGTGGCAAAATTCAATCTAACTCTTAATATAAGAGCCTTCATGATATTTTTACGGGTTGATTACAATGAACATCTTTAAGCTTTGGTTAATTTTCTAAATTAATCCTCGAACTTCAAAATGTTTTAATTGAGTATTCAAAAAAATCAATATTGTATCACTCAGGTGCTTCTGTCAATCCAACCATTAGCTTAGGCCTTAAATGCCAACTCTAATATAGCATAGAGCATATTTAAAATGTGTAAATCAAATTGTAAACACGTGTGTACTTACTGTAGTAATAGTTTGGATCTTACATTTTTATAGTTTGATTATGTGTTTTAAATATGTTCCATGTCATATTCGAATTAACATTTAATACTTAAATTGATGGCTATACTGACAAAAACACTTGATTGATACAATATTGATAGTTTGAAAATTCAATTAAAAAATATTTTAAAGTTTTTAAGCACCGAATTTAGAATCTAAGTGATAATTTGAGGATGTTTGATACGCTTAACCCTATATATAAGCAAAGGTGGCGGCAAGCAATGGAAAATTTATGCTTTAGTCCCTTTAAAATTTGTAGAGTTATAAAATTAATATATGGTAAATTTGCATTTTTGGCCTTTCAAAAATGATAAAAATGTGATTTAATTTTTATAAAATCATAAAATTATAAGCTAATACAATGATAAATTTACTTTTTTTTACTCTCATAAGTTTCGTACTCTAGAAAAAATTTATGGCTTCAGCCCTAACGTAAAATTGTGTGATTTTGTTGCAGGGGCCATGAACCATCTTGCAAAATACTTGGCATGTGATTGGGCAGGAGATAATATTAGGGTTAATACTATTGCACCTGGAGTAATAAAAACTCCCCTTAGTGAACAGGTAAGAAACTCTTAATCATGGTTATTTGGATCGATCGATCGATCGGATTGATTGAACTAGGAATTAATCGAGGAATTGATTCGGAGAAAGACCTTAATTTGGTTGAATCGCAAAACAATACAAACCGATTGAATCAAGTTAAAAAAAATTGGTTGAATCGATTTTAATATTTTTTTTACTGATTTATTAATTGAACCATTAGATCAACGAACCATGTTCTTACCAGTTCTTTCACCGGTCTAATTTTAAAAGCCTTGCTTTTAATTGAAGTACGATGAACTCATGTTGTAAAAAACCTCAAGTTTGACTCAACATTCAAAACTTGATTTGAGCTCAACCAAATTTCATTTTCAAAATTTGGATTTCTTTCGAGATTACTTGAACTTATTTGATTAGGCTTATTCACCTAGTCCTAAATAAGCTCGGTTTTTATGATTGAATTCAAACTCTATAATTTATGTTGAAGTTAGAGCTGGAATTCAGATTTTTCAATTACGAAATTTATTTATTTATTTATTTTTGCAGTTTTTTGATGAGAAAGATGAAAGAATAAAGGAAACCATAAGCCGAACACCATTAGGACGGCTTGGGCAGCCGAAGGAAGTGTCGGCTATGGTGGCTTTCCTGTGCTTACCGGCGGCTTCCTATTTAACAGGGCAGCTTATTTGTGTTGATGGTGGGATGACAGTGAATGGCTTGAACTTTCCTAAATAAATCACAGCCGTGAGCCAACTCCTACGTAAATGTGATGAATAAATAAGACATGTTTAAGCTATGAAGCTACAGGATTCATAGCCAGTGATGTTTTTAATATTATAATATTTTACTTTTTTTGTAAAATGTTATAAGAAATAAAATGTTATATTTATTATAAAAAATACTATGTATTAGAAAAAATTGCTGATTGAGTATTAGTTTAGTTGGTATTGGTATTATTGTCAGTGCAAGATAACTTGGATTTGAGTATGTTGAAACATATTATCTTTTCTCATTTAAGGGTTGAGGAGATATTATAAATTAATGATAAGCATAAAATAAAAAATAAAGATAAACTATAAATCGTGATGCTACACTCATGAAAAACAAATAAATTCTCACTAAAAAATCATGCCAACCATTTAACAATGCTTGTTTAACTCTGAATATATTTTTTGATTTACTCGATAACATATTTTAAATATATATTTAATTGAAATTATAATTCATTACTTTTAATTTTTTTACCCAAGTTCTTGCCTATGGTCAGCAAACAACATGACACTTCATCAATGTTGAAATAAAAAGGATAGACTACATCCTATGTTACTAAATTATTAATAAATTTACGTTTTGATCACTCAATTTCGAAAAGTTACAAAATATCATTAAACTATTTAAAAGTTTTCATTAAAATCATTGAACTATTCAAAAAAATTTATTTAAATCATTTGGTTAATATTTTTTTTAAAAATCTGGCTAACAACCTTCAAGCGACATTTCGAAGATCAGTACAGTAGATCAATACCTATCAACGAATAAAACATACATTAAAATTAAGTCAATCTGAAGGTTACTGACAAATATCAGAGGAAAATTTTGTTTAGATTTTGGTTTGCAAATTCATAATGCTTAAAGTCGTTTCATGAAAAAAAATTAAACTAAAGAAAAAAAATAACAAGAGCTTTTGATTGATGTAGATAATTCAAAAAAGAGAACCATACAATAAAAATTTTAGTAACTCAAATGAAAATTTTCAAATAATTCAATTACCTTGAACATTATTCAAACATCCAACCTCCAAAAATCTACAGTGGCTACTTTGGAAATAATTTAAGAGAAAAAAAAACAGCAACTTCATTTCATGCACAGAACTAATAGGGTTGTAAAATGTCCAAAGAAAAATCTATCAAATGATTCCACATAGAATATGAAACATCAATTAAACATGAAGAATGTGGATTGCTCGCAATACTACAACCATTTTTCGGAACATCCCGAACCCTCAAACTCAAAACTAGTTTTCTCTCCATTATGTTTGCTTGCTGTCATCTTCGACTTCGACTCCGACTCCGACTCCGTTGTGTTTTAGTGCTTTCAGCTTTCTGTAGCCTTCATCAGTACCGAATATCCTGATAATTTACAGGGCGGTCACTGCTAGTTTGTATGTATATGAACAGAAAAATGATCTCCGGATGATAACAAAGTCAGAACCCAGAGGGTTATTATGAGAATCAAGATCGGTTTCGAATGACAACAGATAAAATTTGAAGGGTACATCGAAATTACAGACAGTGCCATGTACATGATGGATTCTAACAATGCATACATTTATCGCAAAACATTCTTACGAGATTATTGACAAACCTTTGACAGTGTATCAGATGCTAGAAAGTCGGTTTAACATTTGAAAGACATGAAGAAATTCCTAGCGATCGAGTGCTTCATGTATGTGCATCAAGCATAAGTGTCGGACAAGAGTACTTCAAGAAAAACATATTGGCAATTACAATAGCCTACAATCGGTAAAAGTATCATGATGGTCCCTGTATTTGGAGTCAAATTGCATTTGTCTCCTTTACTCAAGAAATGAGCAAATTAATCATTGCATATTAGATCAAAGAGCAAATTGATTCCTTCTGTTAAAAGTTTCATCCATTTCCACTATTAAAAACTAGCATAGCTGACGAAATAACCAGTTATATGTGACATGCCACATTTACCTCATGATAATATATAGGGGCCAGTTTTTAACAGTAAAAATGGATGGAATTTTTAATAAAAAGACCAATTTGCTCTTTGATCTAATGTACAAAGACTAAATTGCCCTTTTTAGTAGAGGGGGCACAATGCAAATTGACTCCTAATACAAAGGCTTCTATAATACTTTTACCCTTACAATCTGACCATTGAAAGCATGCTAATGATTCAAAAAATAAATCCAAAAACTCACCAGTCCATGTAAACGAATGTGGATGAGTAGTTGCCAGATTTTGTGTAAATCAACCGATGATGATAGTCATGAAAATCAGCACTGGTAAAGTGAAAAATATGAACAATCAGTTCACAGCCAATGAGTTAAAACAATAGAACTACGCACAATCTTCGTGAAGAAGCAAAGTGACAAGTTTACACGGAACTCACCCCCCGTATAAAGGTAGAAAGTTTGACAGGCTCCATGGAAAATGGTAACCACAATGTGCCTCAACTGTCTCGAGGACTCTAAGAACCATCCACAACCAGAGAGTAATCAGATGTGGGCCGGTGATGGCAGGACCAACAATTGTGGCAAAGCCAAGGAACAATATCTCAGCTGGATGAGCATATTCTGATGTAAGTCCGAATGGTGTTGCGTATCTGTATAGTTTATAAGATTATCCAATTAGTACATGCGGAAGAACCTAGCACGAACAACATTGCTCGTAGTTTTAAATAGTACAACCACCTAATGCTCGGACTTACTCATGATGGACACTGTGTACATGCTTGTACAGCCATTTCGTATGTAAAACACGATGTCCCCAGTAAAACACAAAATCCTCCAGAATGAAGTAGAATATTATCTGAGTTAGAACCACTTTCCTATGAAACCAAATAAGGATGCAACAAATTAGAGCTTCAAAAACGGAGAATTTAATTTCATGCAGGCAAGTCTATGGAGGATATATTCCGGATAGGGGTAAAAGTACCATAGAGGCCCCTGTAATAGGAGTCGGATTGCATTTTGCCCCCTCTATACAAAAAATGGGCAAATTAGTTCCTGTATGTTCGATCAAAGAGCAAACTGTTTCTTTTGTTAAAAATTTCATCCATTTTTACTATTAAAAATTGGTCTCTATATGTCAATATGACATACACGTAGCACACCACGTGTCAATGTCTGGTTATTCAGTCAGAAACGCCAGTTTTGAACAGTACAAATAAATAAAGATTATAACAGAAAGGACTAAATTGCTCTTTGATCTACTAATTTGCCTATTTTTTGGATAGAGGGGGCAAAATGCAATTTGACTCATATTACAAGGGCCTCTATGGTACTTTAACCTTCGGATAGGCAATATAATTCATGATATTATGATCGAAGGGTGTAAGAATCAAGGAAAATATAAAAGCTCTAGCATATAAAGAACCTGAAAATACCAGGATGGCAATGGTAGACTACTTCTCATGCCCATGAATCTGAAGACGGGATACGAGACAATCATAAGCGGTAAATTGACGCTAAAATGATACAAAAGTAGGCGAGTGATACATTTTTCTTGCGCGGTAGGGGTATTGTTTTTTGTCTGCATAGAAACACAAATTACAAATGAAACCAATTTATTATGAATTAGATAAAAAAACAAAAGATGTTTTTCCATCACGAATAACCCTTCACTCCCCCTTGCTGGTTTTATGCTAAAAAAATAATAACAATCGACAGTGATAGCAGAAAAGAAGATGGAGTGAACCTGAATCTTGTATTTGCTTAGCAATCCAGCTCTTTCAAGATATATAAATGGAAGCCCAGATAAGAAAAAAACACTTTCATGAAGAAGGAAACTTCCCATACTAGCTAGTTGGAAGTCGCTGAAATGTGTGGTCAGATACTGCATGGTAAACAAAGAACATTTTTTGAACTAATTAATAGAACTACACGTCAAGAGGTGAAACCAATAAGCAAAATTAGACAAATTCGAGCTTCAAACAGGTTGAAAGAAAAATCAAAGATTCATCAAAGATCCTTCGATGTAGACCAAATAAAATTAGGTTCTAAATAATCACTATGAAGAAACACATATTCAGTGGCTAATCAATGGCATTAAAATCTATATTGCTCTGACTGATCATTTTTCATGAATTACCTATGTCTAACACTCATGTCCGTCACACAGATATGAGGATATCACTTCCAAAGATCCTTCGAATACATGAAAAAACTTAGAAAAAAAACTAACCATACTCGTGCCAGATACATACCCATTTGACACTCACACCCAAGTCAGAGTAACATAGATTAAAACTATATAATGATATCATACACATATATGTATATAACAAAAAAAATGGTGAATCAGTGACTTGGACTCAAACCCCAAACCAATGTCCATTCTGCAGCTACCATAATCCCAGTTATGTAAACCACAAAAGCATATTATTCAAACTGTATATGTATATGTCTATAACAAAAAAAAGGTGAATCAGAGACTTGGAATCAAAACCCAAATCAATATCCATTCAGCAGCTACCGTCATCCCAATCACGTAAACCACAACAGAATATTATTCAAACTATGTATGTATATATGCATGCATGCATATGTTTATGTATGTAATAAAAAAATAAGGTAAATCAGTGACTTGGAATCAAAACCCAAATTATTATCCATTCTGCAGCTACCATCATCCCAATTAAGTAAACCAAAACAGTGTATTATTCAAACTGTGTATGTATGTATGTATGTATGTATGTATGTATGTATGTATATTTATACTATGGTGGCATAATGAATTTCAGTTTATAACAGAGAAGAAACACTACATAATAATATTTAAACAAATCTTAGCATTGTAAACATCAACATCCATCATCTATCTACCGTCTAAATTTACTTTGAATGTCACCCTCCAAAAAAAAAGCCAAAACAAATAAATAAAAGCTAAAATTTTCAAATCAAATATAACCATAAAGCAATCAACCCCTAAACCTTGAAATTGAACTAAGTTCATCCCAAAACCACATAAACCCCAGCAAAAACAGATCCAAAATAAAGCAAATGGGCGAAAAGCAAAGACAGAAGTTTTTACCAGCCAACCAGATTCAATGATGGAAGCCATGAGAGTGATGCTTGGAAGTGACAAGCAAAATACTGAGAATCCAAATTGGGTTTTTAATAAAAAATGAAATCCTAGTGTGAGAGAGAAAAACAGAGACAGATAGAGAGACAGGTATGGATACAGAGAGTGAATATAGAGTGCTAGTAAATAGAGACCACTAGATGTATTATAGTACATCAGAGCTTTTTCATGGACTTTTTTGGGTATAATGCAAAATTTAGTTCTTACTTTTTACATCTTTTCAATTTGGTCCTTTATATTTTTTGGTCCATTATATTTGAGGTCTGAACTTGACAATTATTCTTATATTAGGATCTGAACTTTTTTTTATCAAGTTAGACCCTGACTCTAACAATTGTCCATATTGAGGCCTAAACTAGGCAACTATTTCCATATTAATTCATGATATTTCCTTTAAAACCCTAAAGTTCATGCTTCAATATAGAAGTAATTACCAAGTTTAAGGATTAATTTGGATAAAAAAAAATTCAAGCTTCAATTGAGCAATTATAAGTTCAAGGCCTAACTTGGAAGTCAAAATGTAATTTATTGAAGCCAACCCTACTTACCATCAAGACCTAGTGTTTGGTACATATTGTTTCGGTATTAAATTGGTATTGAGTATTAATAAGAGTTAGGTGCAGCAGTAAGACATATTGTACTCTCAAAGGAATATGTAAGTTCAAATATTGGAGATGACTTTATTAGGTGAAACAGTCACGAACTCCAAACGTTAACCGTAAAATCGAAAAAAATCAATCTTGAATAAATTAAGTTTTGTTTTGATGTATTTCAATCAATGTCAATTTGTATGGTTCATACAAGCTTGTATAACTTAGACAAAAAAACAATTTCAAACCCCAATGTAAAAATAATTACTACACTTTTTTTAAATGTCAAAATTGAATTTAAAAATTTTAAAGTGAGAATATAATTTTTTTCATTGTCATTGTTTATAAAAGTTACAAATCTAAGAACCCAACAAGTGGTTCCAATGAAAAAGAGGATGTTATTCGTCTTAGGAGACTTGGGCTTGAACACCTGTGTGTGTAAGATTTGTGTGCGTTGTAATCACACTAGTATATTAAAAAAAAAGTTACAAATCTAAAAACTATAGGAGATTTTTTTTCTTCCTTTTTCGGGTTGTGCTCTAATGTTGTCTCTATATAGTTACATTAAGCTTTTACAAAATTCAGAATTGAAATCAAATCATACATTTACATAAAAAAAAATTAGTGTAGATTTGGATGAACGGTGTGATGAAGTGCAGTGCGATACGTTTAACTTATTATCTCACACAATAATATCTCACTTTTGGTGGAAAAAAATTTCTCGAACCCAAAATTTTATTTAAAAGAACACCAAAATTATTATCATTTGATCCAACAATGATATTTTAAATTAATATTTCGTCTTTATGCATTGATAGAGAGCTATAATGTTACATTTTATTAATAAAGTAATTAAAGTTTCAAAAGTGTTTAAAATAAATATAAATAATTTGTAAAAAAAATTGGTGTCAGGTTCTTATAAAATTATATTCTAAATATTTTATATGTTTATGTAACACTATAAAAAGAGAGTTTTGACCAAAATGCTAACAAGTGGTGAAGGGGAGAACTGGAGAAGTTTTCAACTTTAAAAGTTCATAATTTTTAAAACCTCGTTATTAAATTATAAAATTCTTTAAAGGGATAAAATATAATTTTATTTTTTTTAAAGGGACTAAATTTAAAGTTTATCATATTTGGAGGCCCCGCCCCTTGTATCTAGGTGAAAGTACATAGTTTTGAAATTACTAAAATATGTTTCAATAAATAGACAAAATAATATTTTGTTTTCTCATGCATGCAACAAATTATAATCTTATTTTTTTAATTGCCAACTCTTAATTATTTAAGTAATGATGATTAGATGTAGATTGATATAAGGATTAATTTAAGTATTTTTGGACTGATGTTAATTTAATATTTTTTTCCTAAAAGTGGTCAAAATTATATAAATAAATAGTTTGATGGAATTGCGCTTAATATATCGCTTGTTTAACCGGAGTTGAAGGGTACGCATTCGTCATGTTCCGAGAACCCAGAATGAAGTTGTAGACTATTTGATCAAATATTCTGCTACAAGGTTCACGATATTACATTTATTTACAGAGTCACCTCTTTGAGTGCGAATCTAGTGCTGACTGATTATAATATTTCTATGATGTTTTAATTAGGTTGCCATAGTGTAATGGCTTAATATTGTCTTTATCTACCAAAAAATCATATAGATACTAAAATGCTTTTTAATTAAATTAATATTTTCCCTTTATTTTAGTTGAGTTTCACAATGTGTAGGTTTTTATAAAATTTATTTTAATTTCATTTCATTGTTGATTATATTGATTATAGTTATTCAAACTATATTGATTGCGATTATAATTGTAACTTTAAAAAATAAATTTGTACTTCAAAAAATTCGTTGTATTAATTTATATATATATAAAGAGATAAAATAATATTTAGTCCTTGAATTTGAAAAATTTTTAATATTTGATTCTTAAATTTAGATTTAATTAAAGTGTGATAATGTGGCATTTTAAAATTGTAACATATCATCACTTTAAAGTTTTAATAAATTTATACAAAATTTAGATTTAATTTTTTAAGTGGTGATGTGACATAATTTTAATGTACCACATCCAATGGCGTAATTAAGGGGCCTGTTAGGGGCATCGATCCCCCAAAAATAAAAAATTATCCATTTAGACCTTTTAAAAATTTTAAAATTACACTTTGACCCTTTAAAAATGATAAAAATTTGATTTATTTTTTTAAAAGTTATAAAAATATATATTATTAAAAAATATAATTTAATTTCGACCCTACTAAAAAAATTTATGGCTTCGCCCCTGACCACATCAACACACCTTAAATGTTTTCAAATTTAATGGTCAAATTTGAAAAGAAATTGCAAAGTTTGGGGACTAATGTGGATAAAAAAAATTAAAGACCAAAATGAGAAAATTAACTAAGTTAAAGGACTAAAAATAGCTTTATATCCCTATTTTTAAATATGAATTATTATTTGAGTGGAGTTTTTTTTTTTTTGAATATACTGGTGTGATTACATGATAGTATATGTTCATACTTTTTTAACCGTTTGACAACGCACACACAGGTGCTCGAACCCAGAACCCTTAGGATGAACAACATCCTCTTTATCACTAAAGCCACTTGTTGGATTCTGAGTGGAGTTTTTTAATTGAATTAATAAATCTAATACAATTAATAAAAAAAAAGTACCGCAAAACATAAATTTTCTTTTCAATAATCATAAACATCACGCGTTTGGAGCCTAAAACTTACTTATTTTGAAAGTTTACAATTACGTCCTAGACTTGTGTCGGATTGAATATAGATATTCTTAGTGCTCAAATTTTAATTTTGGTCCCTCTAATTTTATAATTTGATTTTAGTCGAATTAATTAACGCTTAATTAATTCATTAAAGTACTGACAATTTTATTATTATTTAAAAACACCCTCCCAATGTAAAAAAATGTGTCAAGTTAATGAGTTTAGAAAGAAATTTTTTTAAGAGAAAAAAATATTGTTTTTGTTTAGATTGATTAATGAAATATAAAAGTTGAGTGGTGAAAATGAATTTTTAATTAAAAAAGAAATCCCTGTGAGAGTGAGAGAGAGACGGGTAAGGATTAAAT
The DNA here is from genome assembly GCA_005610355.1 of Gossypioides kirkii. Lineage (NCBI taxonomy): Eukaryota > Viridiplantae > Streptophyta > Magnoliopsida > Malvales > Malvaceae > Gossypioides > Gossypioides kirkii. Next base: position 42,314,481 of record CP032255.1, on the reverse strand, counting down.
TGAAAAGTATTAATATTTTCTCTTTTTTTAAAAAAATCATAAGATAACGCTTTCTTTTTCTTAAATTGGTAGAATGATTTGATTGGAAACTATCAATATCTATTTTGGACTTCTTTTATTATTTCTAATTTTTAAAAAAAAACTAAAGAACTTCATTTTCTTTTCAATTATTAGAACCATCACACATATGGAACCTAGAACTTACTTATTTTCAAAGTTTTCAATTACGTCCTGGAATTGTGTAAGATCGAATTTGGTTTTTACATTTTGGTCAAATTTTGATTTTAGCCCCTCTGCAATAGCCAATTTTGAAAATGTGATAATTATTTGCACCAAGCAATGGTCTTATAAATTGTTTTAATTTTATTAAGGGTAAACTATACTATTAGATCACCTAACTATTAGCAAATTTCTTTTTTAGTCAACCAACTATTCAATTTTGACTTTTTTTGTCACTAACTAACTGATGATGGTAGCTTTTAAAATTGACATAACAATAACTTTAAGAATCAACATTTATAAATTATGTCCATTTATTATTGTTTTTAAGAAACTCAACCCTCAACATTTACACATTGTGTAATTTGGTATTTTTGTTGAAGTTTTTTTTGTGACATTAAGAGTTAATTTTAAAAGAATGAGAAAATATGAAGATTATTATCTTTAATTTTTTGGTGTTCCGATTTTGTTGTACATTTTCAATCAAACTTACTTAATAAATTCATTTTTTTAGTATTTTAAGTGAAAGGGTCAAAAATAAAAGCAAAACTACAAAAAAAAAAATCAAATTACACAATGTATAAATGTTGATAATTAGATTTTTAAAATTAAGCCTAAATTGACACTATATATAAATGTTGAGAGTTAAAATTATTATTATGTCAATTTTAAAATCTATCACCATTTTCAAAAAGAATAAATCGGAATTTTAACATTTTTGAGAGCTAAACTATAATTTTACCATAGATTGACTTGTAATTTTAAGAACTTTGAGGGGTTAAAAGCATAGTGTAGGTGTTTTATTATATGTTAGTGTGTGGATGATATACAACGGTCCATATAGTAGGTGTTTTATTATATGATATGTTGTTTTCGGCCATGAAGCCAACCCTACTTGCCATCAAGGGCTAATGTTTGGCACATATTGTTTGGGTATTAAATTTGTATTGGATATTAATAACAGTTGGGTGCAGTGATAATATATATTATACTTTTAAAGAAATACGTAAATTCAAACATTAAATATGATTTTATTAAAAAAGGTAACTACGAACTTCAAACATAGATTATAAAACGAAAAAAAAAATCAGCATTAACTAATTTAAGTTTCATTTCGGTAGGCACAGGAAAGTGACCATAGCCAATCTTTCGCCTCTCCAAGCTGTTCTAATGGTGTTCGACTTAGGGTTGTCTCTAATCCTTCTTTATTAACTTTGAAATACTGGAAAAATAATACAATAAAATATCGACTTTGAATTCAAGTACGATAATTGAACTCATTTGTTATTAAGTGAATATATATTAGATCCAAGTCAATATGATGATTAAAGTCGAAGATTAAAGAAAATTGTTTGGATTTTGGCTTATAAATTTGTGTTGTTCAAAGACGTTTCACGAAAAAAAACCGAATTAGAATTTATCACTATAATTGTACTTGTCAATACATGTAAAATTTTTAACCAATCCAATATATCTATTATATCAATATAAAATATTGTATATATTAATATTTATTGAACAGTTGAAAGTTTTTTTAAATAAAATAGTTAGAAACTTATAATTTATGTCAAATTTAATATGAATGATACATATAATGAAATATGAATTACAATAATTAGAATGTTCAAATATTAATCGTATAATAAAATACGAAATGATATAAAACTATTTTAGTTTTACACTGATACAAGTAGATTTCCCCCATATATCTATATATATATTTGTGTGTGTATCCAAGGGCGAAGTTAGAATTTTTTTAAGGTAAGCTAACATCAAATTATATGTTTTTACGAAAACTAAAATTAAATTTCACCATTGTATTGACATATTTTTATGGTTCCGTTAGTGATTAAAAAAGATAAAATTAAATAGTTAGATCACTATTTTATAAATTTTTATAGTTAGATGATCATAAAAAATTACTAATATTAAATGATATTTTATAATTTTTTATAATTGCATCATCAAAAATATTTGATTAAATTAATTTTACACTAAATTATTTGAGTTTTATTAATAATTAGTGGAATTTAAATTCCAAAAAAAAAAATTATATGAGGAAATCTAGATACTTAAAAATAAAAAAATTATCTAATTGGTCATTGGATCGGCCCATTCAACCCTCAATATGAGATTATCATATCCATAACCATTTAGCTTCAATACCGCTCTTTCAGCATCTTCCTTCTTCACAAAGTCGACGAAACCAAATCCCCTACACAGCCCGGTTTTCCGATCAATCCCTACGTGAACCCGGCTTACCGGACCGAACGTTGCGACAAGTTCACGCAAATCGGATTCTAGAGTATCCTCCGACAGGTTACTGACCCGAATAGCGTTCTCCTCGTTCCTGCGTTTCATATCGGTTCTGTTTCTGTTCGCTCCCGCTCCTCTCTTACTCGGAGGAACGTAGGCAGTCTTGCCGGAACCTCCAGCGTTAGCGGAGGCTTCATACGCTAGAGGGTTGTCGACGGTTCCATTGGCTGGTGGTGGAGCTAGATCCTTGTACGGACACCTCGCAGTCCAGTGATCGCCTTTTTTGCCGCATGTTCTACACAGCATGAGAACAGCACCGTTTTTGGCTTGTTGAGCTAAAGATTGTCCGGCAGCAACCTTTGGTTCTTCTACTTTGCTACCTGTACAAAAACTTATAAATTAATCCTATATACTAATTTGTCAAAATTTAATTAGTGTTCTTCATAAAAATTGAGAAATTAATTCATATATTATAATTTATTAAAATTTAATTATCGTATATCCTAAAAATTAAGAAACTACTTTGATTCAGTCGGTTTCTCGATTAACCGGAATTGGGTTAAATTTTTATGGCTATATATTTATTATGTATTATAAAATATAAATATATAAATAATTTAAAATAACATAAAATAAAGTCATTCTTTTTAGTTCGGTTCCGTGATTCAAAACCATAACCGGCTGAATTAACCAATTAAACTGAGATCAAAATTGATCAATTCATCCCACCCGATTAAATCAAAACCGAAAAACCCAAATTGGTCGATCTTTTTGGTTTTTCCGATTAAAACTGAAAATTTCTCCCCTAAAAATGACTACTTTTCAGAACTCTATTAGGGACCAGATCATAATTAAACCAAAAACAATCAAATTCAAATCAAAATAAACCGAGAGAAATGGAAACGAACCGCGTCGTTCAAGGGAGATTTCTTCAGTAGAAACCATAGTGAGTCGGTTATCATCATCTTCATCACCCATAGCACTTCCAAATTTAGCCCAAGACCTTCGATCCAATATCCGTTCCTTGCGTGGAGAATCGACGGCGATTTTTCGGACTCGGATCGTCGTCGTGACTCTGACATGTTTCCCTTCTTCGTCGAACTTATACTCAATCACCTTCTTGATCCCGTTCTTGTCGGGGCCGATTACCTCCTTCGGTGGCAATAAGTAAGTCAAATCCTCGGCGTTGTTATCTTCAATCTCCGCCCATCGGAGCTTTGTTTGCTTGGTAGCTTTAGTTGCCATCGAAGAATAGTAATAAAAAATTCAAGCTTTTTACTATGGCGGGAAAGGTAAAAAGTAAAAAAGAAAAGAAAAGCAGACGATAGAATAACTTCAAGATGCTTTATATAATGCTGTAAAAATCCTAATTCGATCTGAAGTTATTAGGAAAAAGTATTAATAAAAAAATCCTAATTCGATTTGAGTTAGTATGGCTTATTTTAATGATATATGAAGTTATCGATAATATTAAAAAGGTTAAAATACATTATAAGTTTTTGTAGTTTTAAAATTTTGAAATTTAATTGTTATTTTTTTTTAGATTTTAAAATTTAGATCAAACTGTTAATATGATTAGTTTTTTTGTTAAATTAATTGATGTGATATTTTTAAATAAAAAATTAAATATTAAAATTAAACTCAAGTATTTAATTGGGACAAAAAGAAACTAAAGTATTAAATTAAAAAAATTCAGGTACCGAAATGAACATTGAATCCAAACTCAAGTGCTAGATTGGAATGAAAAACTCAGGTGCGAAATTGAAACATTAAAGCAAAACTCAAGACTGAAATTTCAAAATTCGAAAAACCTGAAGACTGAAAATGATCAAACTAAAGTATAATGACTAAATTTACGTTGTATAACCCAATGAATGTTTGACACGTGCATTCTAGTAAAAAAGTCATATATACTTAATTTGGACAAAAAAACTCAAGTATTAAATTGAAAAACTCAGATATCAAAGTGAACATTGAAATCAAACTTAGGTACAAATTGGGACAAAAAAATTCAGGTACAAAATTGAATATTGAAACCAAACTTAAGATTAAAATTTCAAATTTTGAAAAGTCTGGAGACGAAAAATGATCAAACTAAGGATTAAATTGACAAGATCCACAACTAATACGTTATACAAGGACTATTTGCAGAATTTAACCTAAAATCTAAGTAAAAAGAAGTCTGAGCCGGGGTTCGAACCGGTCATATCAATAAGGAAAAAGAATAAAAAATGTCTGAGCCCGGGTTCGAACCGGGGATCTCTAGTGTGTGAGACTAGCGTGATAACCAACTACACCACCCAGACACCGACTCAAATGCCTCTAAGCGGTGAAATTATTTTAATATATTTTTATTTTTCTTTTTCTTTTCTTTGCCGGAATACATTCAAAATTACCGCTCAAATTTTCTAGGGATTTATATAAGCTCCGCGCTTCAACGAAAATAATATCAAAATTAAGAACAAAATTTTCTTTGAAAGTTCTTTTTCTATTTTGTTTTCATGATGGACGCTCATCGTGCTTCACTCGATCGACAAACGGTAAAGATAATTTGATTGATAGTGTTTATAGATTTTTTTTTTTGGTGATTAGTGTTTATAGATTTTAATCTTTTTAGAAATTGTATAAATTTTAATGCAAATTTGATAGTGTTTATTGATTTTTTATTTGTCCTAGTGTTTTGTTTATTGTTGTTGGCGACGATTTTGGATAGCTAATGGAGATTTCATCAAAGTAGAGAGCTGCAAAAAGAATCTGCGAAGCTTCTTCTGGATATGATCTTAAACCGAAGCTCCGATCTCAATTTCTCATGTTTGTTCCATATTTTCAAATTTATTCATAATTTGAGTTTTTTTTTTCATTTTAAAAAAAATTATGCTTGTAGATATTCCGGTCATGAAGAAATCAGAGAAATCCACTCTCCGAGGTATTTTTTTGTCATAAATTTTCCGAATCGGTTATTTTTATTCAAATGTGGAATTTGTTTAAGTTATTGGCTGAAAAGAACTATGTGAACTTTTTTAAAATTTTTATACAGTAATCTGTTTGGATATTGAAGGAATTTATTTATTTAGTTATTGATTGATTGATTTTTGCCTGTGCTGCCTGAAGTTTGATTACTAATTCTTCACTGTGATCGATACTTAGCATTCAAATTCTCATGCATAATTCAATGTGAAAAAATATGGTGAATTCTTTTAGTCTGTTTCAACAAATTATGGGGCCTTTTGAATTATAATTTTTTAGCATATTATTGTAGTAAATATATAACTGGTAATGCATGCGGATGTTGGTGATTTAGCATCTCAGCTAAAGGACTTTCGCAGAAGGAAAAAATGCCGAATTAATTGAAAACAACAGGATATTATACTTGAAGATATTGTACTGGTGTTATATTTGGGCATTATGTTGGAAACTAGAGGTAAAAGAAGCTATTGGGAACCTGCAAATATGTGCTGACTTTGTTGTTATTTCTCATGATTCATCTTCAAGCAAAGTAAATTGTTGATAAAAATTTTGGGTATGGTGGTCGGAGGCAGTTGACTGAGAGGTAGAGCATTAATGGAATAGTAATGAAGGTTACCTGGTTTTGGTGGGAAGGAGAAGGAGTGGAGTTGCTCGGCCTCTTCTATCGGGGTCCTAGTTTATATAAAGAGGGAGCCACGTGTCACACTGTGATTGAGTCTAGATGAGCAGGTGGACTGTACTGATAGGTCTAAGTAGAGTAGCTTTACAGTGAGGTATTTGAGATTTGAGGCGGGTTCGACGATGGTTTAATAAGATGGTAAACTGCAGCACCTCGAATTTTTGTTTGTTTATTTTTTTATGGCATTGCTTATTAGTTTTATCTTTTGCATATTATGACATTTTCTACTGAATATTGTTGGAGGTGCTTCTCAGTGTTCTTTAAAGTTTTGTTCATTGAGCAGCCGATCAACCTTCAAACAATAAAGGTATTTTGTTTGAACTGTCTATATTCGATATAAAAGCTATCTTCACACGGGATAAGTAGAAACCTTGCCACACTTCATGTTCCCATACTCTTTCACACGAATCTAACATCCCCTCCCCCATATCCTGTCACACCAACCACCAAATTTTGTATTAGCAATTTTCAAAAGAGGTTTATACCTCTTCCATTTAACAGGATGGTAAAAATATTCGAGGAACAGCTGCATGCTATGACTCTTGCAATGGAGAGATTTGAACATATCCTTCAGTTAGTCGTAAGGTACTAATATATTTCGTTTCTTTACAAAATATATGCATTATATATAAAAAAAAATGAAAATCCAGTCTTAAATATAAGACTACATTTAAATTTTATCATTTCAGATTTATTTGATTTTTATATAATTTTTTATGAACATTATTTTTTTATTATGCCAAAATCTAGGTATATATTATATATGTTAAATTATATTGAATCTTATATTTGTACTTCTATTATTGAAAACCTATTCTTCTTACAAAATAATAAATGTTATTATAAAATATTTTTATCTTTTTACTAGAAATAAAATGCATTGAAATGACTCTTTTCCCATAAAAAAAAAAGAAATAAAATGCATTGAATTTCAACTTAAACACCATCGTATTTGATGTCTCAAGTTATCCTTTTTTTAACCACTTCAGGCACGGCTTTCTTTATCCATATTCTTCCAGTGTGTTGAAGTAAACCTAATACCCAAACACCCAACGTGAAATCACGCGCGCCGAACGAGATCATTCTAAATCCGAACTCCAGTAAAATCCATAGATGTAAGAACAATATATATATCCTTTTAGTACCGATTTAGAAGTTTCCATTCCCGCTTAAAGCCATCATCGGCCCGAAGAACTTTACAGCCCAAAATCTTATTTTCCGGGAAAATCCACCGATAATCGACGAACTCTCTCTCGATCTCACCTAAGATTCGCCGATAATCGAAATTTAAAAAAAAAACCGGACAACAACAAAGATGAAGAAAGAAGACACAGTGAAACTCATTAGCGCTGAAGGAATGGAATTCGTTATCGACAAAGAAGCTGCTATGGTTTCTCAAACAATCCGTAACATGCTTACTTCTCCAGGTCTAATTCTTTTTTATTATTAATTTGATCTTTTGTGGAGGCAATTGGGTTTTTCTGGGTTCTTAATTGTTTATTGATATGAAAGGTCTAATTTTTTTTTTAATTTTGAACTTTGGGTATTGATGATGAAGGTGGTTTCGCTGAGGCGGAGCATGGGGAAGTGACTTTCCCGGAGATAAGTTCTGTGATTCTTGAGAAGATTTGTCAGTATTTTTATTGGTCTCTTCAATATTCCAGGTTTGGGTTTTTTTAATATTTTCTAGGTTCTGTGAGCTGTTTTTTTTTCTGAATTGATGTTTGGTTCGGTTTGATTTTGGGAAGAAATTCCATGGATTGTAGCTTCTGGAGGATGGATATGTTGATAAACAGTGGTTTAATTATGGTTTTCGTCCCTCTATTATGATGGAAGTTTGGGATTTTATCCCTCTTCTATTTTGTTATTAGCAGGTTCAGATTGATACTACTGTTAGTTGCTTCCATTGAAGTGATGGTGTGAAAATTTTGTATTGTTATTTGATCATACAATCATGGACACATGGATCATATTCAATAAATAATAAATTTTCATGTCAGACGAATGTGAACTGATAATTAGTATGCCAATGAATCTCATATTGTTGTTTTTCTCTAAGAGCTCTTTATCTTGATTATGTTGTAAGTGAATTATCAAAAACAGCGTGTCTAATTATGGTTTTAGTCCCTCTACTGTTTTGTTATTAGTAGGTTCTAATTGATATCATTGTTAGTTGCTTCCATTGAAGTGTTGATATGAAAATTTTGTACTGTTATTTGATCACACAATCATGGTCACATGGGAATCTAGCCAACCATATTCAACAAATAATAAATTTGCAGGCTAAAATGCTCAAATTGGGACCTAAACTTTTAGGGATTGCTGGCCAGAACTTTCAAAATGGTCAAATAAGGGCTTTTCAAATGTTGTATATCAGGTTTCAAATTATGTTTTTTTTTTCTTTCCTCTTCAAGTAATATTTGATTTAAAGCGCTATCTTGTGTTCTATTCTAAACATTTCTGCATTCATTTAATTTTTACAAACTAGGTTGAAGTATGTAAAATGTCCTTATTTGAGAATTTGCATAAAAGTTCGGCCCTTATATGATTATTTTGAAGGATTTGACCCTTATGTGTGCAACCTGTAAAGGTTGTTTCCTAATTTGAGCATTAGCCTAAATTTTCATGAGTTGAATGCTTAAAAGTTAAAAAAAAAACCATAAATAGTATGCCAATGAATCTCATATGAGAGTTTTTTTTCTTGATTATGTTCCAAGTGAAATTATCAAATTGTATAGCGGGAAGACTTTTATTGTTCTAATTTAGAACTAAGTGTTAAGTGTTTTTAGTGAAGTCTTTGACTATATTCCTAGTGGCTCCTTCTGTTTGATAGGAGTTGTTGTAGTTAAAATGGAAATCAAAATTACAAACATTTCCTCGCTATGTAAATTTGCATAATGTATTTCTCGGTGATAGCTTAACATACTCATCTGATGATTTATCGTGTTTCACGAGATATTAATGATCCATGATATGTTTCTTTTGAAATATTCCGGTTGTTTCAGGTATTGTAGTTGGATTTTCTATGAAAAATATCATCAGCTGAATATAAGCACTAATTTCTAGATGAATCCAATTCATTTTGGTGAGAAATTATGGAATTTGCTGTGAGTGTGGGATCATTGAGCATTTTATCATCTTTGAGTGATTGGTTGACGACGTTAAATATTTTCCAAAGATATAAAATTCTTTGTATATCCTCTTTTTGTATGGTATGGTATTTTAACAACATTGAAATTCTCAACCTCATTGAACTTATTCTCTTATGCAAGAATCATCATTGTTTACTTTTGTTGATTGCTCGAATCAGCTCCATTTCTCTATGTCTTTAACTTCGAGTTATGTTTATGAGCTCTTCCTGTTTTTGTTTTACGCTATTAAAAACAGTTACAATTTTGTCAGAGGCAAAGAGACTGAGTTCCACATTGAACCTGAGCTGACTCTGGAGCTGATGATGGCTGCTAATTATCTCCATACTTAGCCAATTACTTCCTATTCGTATTAGGTAAGATCTTATTTTAACATTGCAAAACTTTTCTATGCACAAATGTCATCACTTGATAAAAGAACCATAGAAGCTTGTATTATGAGTCAGAATGCATTTTGCCCCCTCTACTAAAAAAATGGGCAACTTAGCTCTTGTACGTTAGATCAACGAGTAAATTGGTCTTTCTTTTAAAGATTTCATCCATTTCAACCATTAAAAACTAGTCCTTGTATGTCAGCATGTGGCACACCATGTGTCATTGCTTGGTTATTTTATTAGCCATGCCAATTTTTAACTATAGAAATGGATGAAATTTTTAATAAAAATGACCAATTTGCTCTTTGATCTAATATACAGGGACTAATTTGCCCATTTTCTGAGTAAAAGGGGGCAAAATGCAATCTGACTCTTTGTATAGGGGCCTTCATGGTACGTTTACCTCATCACTTTTGATCGTTTTTTCGTATTCCGGTCATTGAATTCAGCAATATATTGGTAACTATTATTTCTGTGTTTCAGCCATTTTCAAGTTACCATTTTTCTCTTTCGTGCAGAAAGTATTCCAGGTCCGTATTCTTGCTCGAGAGGAGTATCTATGTCATGTGCGTTTTAGCTTCTCTGCTGCAATGCATAGTGGTATATTTACGATTATCTTATGTGATTGTTTTGACTTAGAACATAGACTTATATGTAGGTAAATGAATGCACTTATTGTGAGACTTATGATTGATTCTAATTCACCAAAATAGCTCGAACACGGTTTTAGAATGCGACTGTTTATGCAATGTTAACCGAATATCTTTCTTGCACGATTATAGCCTCGTGTTTTGTCCGTAAGACACCTTTATGATGCAAGGTTCCTGGGCACACCTAGCACTTTGAGACCTTTTCTAGTATAAACCTTCCAACACAATTGCACCACGATGCACGACTTAGTCTGTAGTTGGATTATGGGGTAAGCGTTATGAAAGGCTATGTTACTCCGACTTTTCATTTTTCTTGAAGTTTCTATGTCAGACATATATGGATATGGGTACCGTTCAGATCCTTCAAAGAACACTCCAAATACACAGAAATCTTGAATATACTCGTGTTCCACACTCGAGTTTGAGTAAAGGTTCTTGAGGGTGGAGCAACTTTGTGCTAATGATCTTTACGGAATATCTGAAATAGGCATCGTTTTTGAATCTTTTCGTATGATTTTTCGACATTAAAGAAGCCGTGGTATAGAAGGGTTCCAACGGGGGGAATTGAATCTTAATCTTGATCTTGCTAGATGTTACATTTTTAAGGTAAATGCATGAACTAACTGAGTTAAGTTTCGGGATTAGAATATCTTTGTATGATGATGAAATAACGAAATTAATCGTCGGGGTTCAAATATTTTTGTATGATGATTGTTGAAAGATATCGATAGAGTTTGAGATAACAGTTGAAGATGTTCTTTGATATTGCTGAATTATGATGAATGTTCTTTGCTATTGCATGAATTATGATGTATAGGTCTAACCTAAGTTTGTAAGTAAAATAAAAATGTGGATTATGATAGTTAAGACATGACACAATGCGATTACAAAATGAACATAAAAACATGTCAAAACCTAAATAAAAGAAATCATTATCGATACATCAAAAGTTAAATATAATATCTTAAACTGATTGTAATTAGGGGTACTAACTTTGGGTTTTGAGGTTTGTAACTTATGCAAAATATGTGTTTTTTCCTTCAAAGAACTCTTATACTATGCTTTTTAAAATATTTTTTCATATAAAAATTTAAGTGTTCTTACTTAGAATATTTATTTTTACATCAACAATGGTTGGATGCAATGGTAAAGTATATTGCATTTTTAAGAGAGATTTAAGTTTTAATTTTGGAGATGACATTGTTGAGAGTAATTATAAACCTTGAATATGGATTGTAAAATGGACATGAAAAATATAAAAAAAATATTAATTTTTACTTCCCTTAAATAAAAAGGTAAAAATGTTTTAACGCATTCAAATTGACGAACTTAGTAATAATATCTATATCAGTTGAGTTAATATTCAATCGATCATATTATAATAATTTAAATTAATTATAATTTAAATAAAGAATAAGCTCCAATTTAGTTTAAGTACATATTTTATGAATATCGTAATAAAACATAGTTTAGGTACTATATTGAATGTTCTCAAAGTGTAAGTGCTACATTGGTTATTTTATGAAAATAGTGGTATGGAATATGATATTTTGTTCAATTCAAATCGATTTCTCGATTTTTGAGTCAAACCCATAAATCTCAACCGTGAAAGCCATCAAGGGTTCATATGCGCTTAAAACTGGCACCAAACTCCATTCCCTGTCCGCCATGTATTTGCTATATTTTGCTTTTATTCATGGCTTAGATCAATGGCTGATGCAATGAGGTTAGCGAAGGCGAAAAGGGTAATCGATTACACGTTGCATGCTACAAGGTTCCAGGCGATGTTGGAGCCAGCGGCGCAGGGGGAGAGCTGACGGCTACGAATGTGGTGGTGGGTCAAAGAATAAAGTGAAGGTGAAGAGTTAGTTGATGTTTTGACTGTCCTGTCTGCCACTTATTATGTGGCGGCGGAGGAAGTGAAAAACAAAAAAAAAAATGTAAAAATCGCCGTTGCCGGGGATCGAACCCGGGTCGCCCGCGTGACAGGCGGGAATACTCACCACTATACTACAACGACTTTAATAATAATTGAGTTCAATATTATCCTTAAAGAAGGGTTATTATACAATTTGGTACCTGAATTTAGATTCAATATTTTATTTGACTTCGACATTCAAATTAGTACCTAGTTTTTTTGGTTTAATACTTGAGATTTTTTTTTTGCTTAATTAAACATTTAAGTTTGGCTTCAATGTTTAAATTGGTATTTTATTTTTTTTCAATTAAGTATCTGGTTTTTTTTTGAGTATACTGGTGTGATTACATAGTAGTATCTATTCATAATTTTTTAACTCTTTGACAATGCACACACACCTTGTACACACAGGCGCTCTAATCCGGGACCCTTAGGATGAACAACATCCTCTTTTTTACTGGAATCACTTGTTGAGTTCAGTACCTGGGTTATTTTTAGTAGAGCACACATGTCAAAATCTTCATTGAACCACATTATGTCACTTGCTCTAAGTACCATATTGAATATTGAAATCAAATTGTGTACCAAAATAAATAAAGACAAAAAAACTCAGATACCAAATGATATATTAAACTTTTAGAGAATTGTCGCTTTCACTAGATCTTGCTATTAGTGCTTAAATTGTGGCCTAAGTTTCTATTGAACACGTACTCATATCTAACTGTAACCAACTATGTTTGAACCGAGCAGAAACTAATTGAGATATTGATTTGAAAAAAAACATTAAACTAGTTAACTTGAGAATCGGTATAGACCGATTCAACGTGACAAAAAATCAATTTAATCGAGTGATTGAACCAAACTTTTAATATTTTAAATTTTTTATAAATTTTTTAATAATTTATTTAATAGAACTGATTAAATCGATGATCCGATGAATTCAATGAAAACCTTGACTGTAATACCATTAACATAAATGCAAAACAGCACAAGAATTTGTAAGTACTTAGATTTCTTAATTCTTTTTTTCAAAGGCTTTTGAACAATAATACAATCCCTTTTGCTTCATATTGAGACTGGACATTACTATGAAACTCCATAAACATCAAAATAACTAATTTCTTTCACAATAATTAATTAAAAAAAAGAAACTGGAAATTAAATTTAATAAGTTCAAATATTATTCTTCTCATTCATATTCAGTTCCTTCTTCTTCATACTCTTCTTCTTCATCAACTGTTGCATCTTGATACTGTTGATACTCTGATACCAAATCATTCATATTACTCTCTGCTTCAGTAAATTCCATTTCATCCATGCCTTCACCTGTATACCAATGCAAGAAAGCCTTCCTTCGAAACATAGCTGTAAATTGTTCGCTCACGCGCCTAAACATCTCTTGTATTGACGTTGAGTTCCCGATGAATGTCGATGCCATCTTGAGACCAGTTGGTGGGATGTCACACACTGTTGATTTCACGTTGTTGGGAATCCATTCGACGAAGTAGGATGAGTTCTTGTTTTGAACGTTTAGCATTTGTTCGTCTACTTCCTTGGTGCTCATTTTACCACGGAACATAGCTGATGCGGTTAAGTACCGGCCGTGTCGAGGATCAGCTGCGCACATCATGTTCTTTGCGTCCCACATTTGTTGAGTGAGTTCGGGGACGGTTAGAGCTTGGTATTGTTGGGAGCCTCTGGAAGTGAGTGGAGCAAAACCGACCATGAAGAAGTGAAGACGAGGGAATGGGATGAGATTTACGGCGAGTTTTCGAAGATCGGAGTTGAGTTGGCCAGGGAAACGTAAGCAGCAAGTAACTCCAGACATTGTTGCAGATATTAGATGATTCAGATCACCAACTGCAAATAAAAAAGAATATCACAATGATGCAAAAAACGCTATTAATGTCTACAAGGAAATTGTAATGCTTCCAATCTCATATCGAAAAATTGTGAGGATCCGCTGTGATTTAACGTAAGTAGAGACTCAAACCGACATTCATTTTAAGAAAAGAAAACTGTGAAACTTTTTGAGATTGGAATGATTAGAGGATAGAAAATGAGAGAGAAGTGTATGTTAGTTCAAAAATATGCATTTTGTCAAATGTTTTATTTTTTTTCTTTTCAGTTTTCAACTGTAACAAGCAATGGATTGAAAGAAAATTACTTTTTCTTTCCATTTTTCCATTTTTCCATCCTTCCTACCAAGCACACCTATGGAAAGAAAAATTATGTTTTCCATCCTTCTAGTTTTCTACCCTTTCAATTTTCCATCCTTCCAATTTCTTTTCCACTCTACCAAGCAAAGCCTTAGCAATGGTGTATCAAAGTTTAAATCAGCAACCCAATGCAAAACCAATGATTCCTGTTGATACAAAAAACAAAGTATATGTCAATGGGAATACTTACAGCTGGGGTTGGAGAGCTTAAGCGTACGGAAACAAATGTCATACAAGGCTTCATTGTCAAGAACCATACACTCATCTGCATTTTCAACCAGTTGATGAACAGATAATGTAGCATTGTAAGGCTCCACAACCGTATCAGAGACCTTAGGAGATGGGAAAACTGAGAAAGTTAACATCATCCGATCTGGGTATTCTTCCCTTATCTTCGAAATCAAAAGTGTTCCCATTCCAGATCCAGTTCCACCTCCCAATGAATGACAAACCTGAAATCCTAATGAAAAGGAAACAAACAAACAATAATCAAGCAGAGCTTAAAACAAGCTTTTCTTAGATCAATAGATTCATCTTCATAAGCAATATTTATTTGGGAATTTGAGAACAAGAACATAATCAACACGAGATAAACATAAATTTTTATGTGTTCGACCCTTCTAGCCCTCATTTACGATTCCAAAGCTACAAACCCTCAAAAAATTTCCTACAAAGATTAGATATCTCCTCTTCCTCTTAATCCTCCAAGGAAACTGTACTCTAACTATTACTTGATCACCAAGGAACCTTATGTTGAGAGTTTTATACTAAAAAACAACTAATTTATTAATAAACCTTATTATCAAACAATCTCAGATCTATAGAATTATATTAAAATCTCAATTGAATATTACCAAATAGAATTTATGTGACAAAATCTAACAATCTTACGTACCTTGAAGACAATCGCAATTTTCAGCTTCTTTTCGTACAACATCAAGAACAGAATCAATTAACTCAGCACCTTCAGTATAATGCCCTTTAGCCCAGTTATTACCGGCACCGGACTGACCAAACACGAAGTTATCCGGTCTGAAAATCTGACCAACCGGACCAGATCTAATGCTATCCATGGTCCCAGGCTCAAGATCCATAAGAACAGCACGAGGAACGAACCTACCACAACTGGATTCATTGTAGTAAACATTGATCCTCTCGAGTTGAAGATCCAAATCTCCATTGTAACGCCCCGTTGGATCTATGCCGTGTTCCGCACATATAACTTCCCAGAACTTGGCTCCGATTTGGTTGCCGCATTGGCCGCCTTGAATGTGAAGGATTTCACGCATTTTGCTTTGGTGACTGAGAGGGATTGTTCGAGGTTGAAGATGGGATGGTTTAGGGTTTGCATTATTAGGGAAGGGTTTTATAGTGGGATTCAAATGGAATTAGCTAAGCTGTTCTTTGCTGTATTTTGTTATTATTATATAATGGCTTTGCTGGCGGGTTACCACTGGTTTTGTAACGGCTAGGTAAGAGAAAAATGTACGTGAAATTCGCTACCAGGTCCCTCTATTGTATGAATTTTTTTAATTTAGTCTCTCTATCATTAAATTAAGGGTAAACTACATTAGTAGTCACCCAACTATGATTTTTTTTTATTTTCTGGTCATCCAACAATGAAAAGTTATAAAATAGTCACCCAGCTATCCAATTTTGTCTTTTATGGTCATCAATGGACAAACATAAAAATAAAAATACCCAAAAATCCAAGATAGTTGGATGACCAAAAAATATAAAATTGGATAATTGAGTGGCCATTTTGTAACTTTTTATAATTGGATGACTATTAATATAGTTTACCCTTAAATTAATCAATTTAGTAAATAAAATAAAATAAAAACAAATTTTAACAGAATTAACATTTACACTTTACAATATATCATATATTGTTAATCGAGTTAATATTTAGTTAAAATATGCTTCAAGCCCCTATACTTATCACATGTTTAGAATTTAGTCTCTCTATTTTTATTTCAATAAATTTTGTCGCTCTATTTTTTCATTTTAAAAATACAAATCAAATTGTTAACACTGTTAAAATTCTTTTGTTAAATTTAGGTCCATTGCAACTTCATTTTTTTGTATGGCTACCGATTGAGCTTATTTTTATTTCAAAACGTCATGTGAGTGAATTTAATAAAAGAATTTTAATGGAGTTTACAATTGCACATGAATTTAAAAATCTAAAAAATAAATGGATGAAATTTTAAATATGCAAAGAGTGCGAGGATTTAGAGAAATTTTGAGCTCTATGTTTTTAAAACTTTTAAAACTTTTATAATTTAACAAATGAAATATCATATTTGGAATTGAACTGTAAATGAATAAAATAAATTTCATATAATCTATTAAACAATAAAATTTAAGCTAGTTAGAAGTTGGTCTCATTTTATTATTTTTAATAGTATAAAGACTAAAATTATTCAGACCCTATAATAGAGGAACTGTACTTTCACCGAAAAATAAAATAATTAGGTTATTTAGAAATATTGATTAATTTATTTGTTAACCTCAATTTTGGAGGAGGGGAGTTGAAAGTATTAGTGAAGTCCCTCTGTTATAGGGACTAGATAAAGTCAGTCATTTAATTTAATTGGAATAAGTAATATAATAGGTTTTCTATTAATAGTTAATATACTTAACTATGATGAATCGTAAAATAATAGAATTATTGACAAAGGTTGAGGATGTAGAATTTTGATGGTCTAAATTCGACTCTTGTATTATATAAATCATGTGTGGGTTTTCTATAGATTATTCTGATTTACATATCGCTATGTGTGAATCATTTCCAGAATTATTTTAGTTTGTCTCCATATATTTATTTGACTGTGCTTTATAATGCTTGATTTTGATTATAATTGATTTAGATTTGTATTGCTTGCAATCGTATTTATAATTGTTTTTATGCCCCTACTCAGCATTAACATCGTGGCCAAGGACGAATCTAGAGAGTTGGTAGGGTCCCCGATCTCTTTTAAAATGAAAAATTTTCTATTTAATCATTTTAAAAGTTTTAAATTTTAAAATTAGTAAAAGTAAAATTACACTTTGACCTCTTAAAAATGATAAAATTTTGACTTAATCCCTTAAAAATTACAATTTAATTTCGATTCATTAAAAAAAACTTTCTGACTTCGTTCCTAATCGTGGCATCATAGGAGAATACCTAAGAGTTGTCCACCAATGACTCCCCACATCCCATTACTTGGTTAACCACCCAAATTGTCCCCCATTTTGCATCACCCACCTGATCACTACTAGGTGACAAGTCAACCAGGGACCTCATCCTCCAAGCCATTTGTTTCTAGGAAAAATGCACTCACCTCAAAGAGAAGATCAATAAAGAACCACTAGGTATAATAATTTCGTACTATATCATAATCGTATCACCCAACAATAACCCACATATAATGACCTTGTCACCTAGCTGATCACATGACCACTATATCCCGAATTTCAACCCTTACCTACACTTAATCTCTCCTGCTTCTTTACTCTTCTTTGATTTATTTCTTTTTTCGGCTCTCCGCTTACTTAGGTAAATCGACTCTCTTCGAACCATCACCTTTTCCTTTTCCTCTTTAATTTTTTTTCCCTGTTGTACATTTTTATCAATAATTGTAAACTTCAAAGAAAATTTATTTAAACTAAAAATCTATTATTATTACTCAAACCGCCCTATTCGAACCGAACCGTTATAGCCCTATTCCTTTCTTATATTACCCTTATTATTTTACTGAGCCTGGCCCAGATTTTGCCAAAACACTAAAACGGGCTAAAAAGACAGAGAAATCCAGTTCATATTGGCCCAAAACCCAAAATCGAAATGGAAAATTTTCCCTGAAAACTGGAGTTTTCAATTGTTCGAAGGAGAAAATGATGCGGGAGAAGGAAATACAGTGAAAAAGAGAGGTGTTTTATCCTTTTGAAAATTTTGAAATTTGAGATTACGAACACCAAGTGAGCTAAGCTTCTGATTATTTCGAAATCAAGTGGAGCTCAGCTCTCTTTGAAGACTCGAATATCGCAATAAACTGTGAAGATTTGGGGATCAAAGCTCAAAAAGTAAAGTATCTTCGTTAGATCTTTACCGTCAAACGAGGGAATTTTTTAAAAAAAAATGTCGGTTCAAGAGTACCTCGACAAGCATATGCTCTCTCGCAAAATCGAAGACGCCGTCAATGCCGCTGTTCGAGCTAAAACTCCGGATCCCGTCCTCTTCATCGTAATTTTTGTTTCTCTTTCTCTTTCTTCGATTGCAAATTTTCGGTTTCCTTTGCTTTTCGTTTTGACGATGATTTATTTTTGTTTTTTTTTAAATGGATATTGCAGTCTAATCATATGAAAAAAGCGGTTTCTTCAGTGATAACGAAGGTAAAAGCTCGGCAGATTCTCGATAGTAGAGGGATTCCTACTGTTGAAGTTGAGTTGTTCACTAACAAAGGGGTGTTCCGTGCTTCTGTTCCTTGCGGCGACTCTAGTGGAATGTAATTTTCGTTTTAGCTTGTTTTCAGCATGTATAAAATTATCTTAACTGAACAATTTAATTTTAGTTCATATGGAAATGCATGATTATGAATTGAATCATTTTATTGGTTATTATTTAACCCTTTTTTCTGTTGTTTAATGCTTAAACTCTCTTATTTATCATTATTGGAAAATTATCAATGCCATGATAACTCTTCGGTTTTGACAATTTCATCTCAGGTATGAGGCTGTTGAACTGAGAGATGGACATAAGGGAACATACCTTGGAAATGCTGTAACAAAAGCTGTTAAGAACATCAATGAGAAAATATCTGAAGCATTGGTTGGTATGGATCCAACAGTTCAGCTTCAAATCGATCAGGCCATGATAGACTTGGACAAGACAGAAAAGAAGGTGCATTTCTTTTTTTCTTTCTCAAAATTCGGGTTTAGTTAGCTGTTGTTTACTTTATATATGGTTTTAAAAACCGAACCATTTTAATAGTTGGTTTAAGTTGGGACCTAGAGATTGTTTTACAAGTCTGCCAACTGATATCTGGTCTAGGTGAAGTGGAGAGAAAGTGGGATATTTTTTCTTTGTGGGAATTCTAGATGAGAAGAATAAATAGAATAGGAAGAAACTATTGTGCCAATCTTTTCCTTACCAATTTTTAGATCTTTTTGTTTTTATATTTTAGGTTGGATGATTCCCATTGTAATGGAATTTACAGAATTTGTTATATTCTGGTTCTTTGTTTGAATATAATTATCACAGAGTGAACTTGGAGCAAATGCTATATTAGCTGTGTCTATTGCTGCATGCAGAGCTGGGGCTGCTGAAAAGGAGGTATCATTTCCCAATATATTTTTCCATTTATAAGCTAGAATTATTTACTTCTATTCAAAATGTTCTAATCAAAGTAAAAATCAGGTTCCACTTTACAAACACATAGCTGATCTTTCTGGTAAAACGAATGCAATCCTTCCAGTCCCTGCCTTCACAGTTATCAGTGGTGGAAAATATTCTGGAAATTGTATGCCCGTTCAGGTAGAGAATCATCTTTAGGTTTAAATTCTAGTATTGGCTTATAGCATTTTGTGAATGATCTTTTACTTTGAGTCCCCACAATTTAGTATTTTCTATGATTTTGATTCCTGGAATTTATCTCCTTCCTGTGCTTCTTTTGAAATGCCTCATATCTGTATTACTTGATTTGAGTTATTTTGCTATCAGGACATCATGATTCTCCCAACAGGGGCAGGCAGATTTGAGGAAGCTTTACAAATGGGCTCTGAGACCTATCATCACTTGAAGGTGATTTTGTTAAACCAAATTGTGTAGCCTTTGGATTTAGTTTTAAGTTGCCCATTACAAACATATTATTTGTCTCATCGGGTATAAAGCAAGTAAACTTTTCCATGTGAAAAAAGTCATGAGTCGTAGAACAGCTTTGGAAATTTAATTTCTGAGTATAAAAATAAATCTTCATTGAGAAAATTGGTGTGGTTTAGTCTCCATTTCTATGTCTGGCCTGTTATTTTTTATTGATCATCATTTGATCTTACGATTGTTCTTCTTTCATTGTAAACAAGTTGACATACTGTAGTTTAAGTCTCTTATGACTTTATTTTTTGAAATGTTTCAAATAGACATTCATGATTCTTCTTGAACTTTTCCATCTGCCTAGTTTCCAGAAATTATTGTATTAATAGAATGCCTCATTTGTCTTGAACTCTGTGACACTGCTAATGTGATAAAGTAAGGTGCAGTCTATATATTTAGGAGATTCAGTAAATTCAATAGAAAAAATATGGATTTATTTGTGCAAGTAATATGGACCTGCCTGTAATGTTGTTATTGACAGCTTGTTTTTTGACTGTCTAGCTGTCACCTCTCTAAGGTTTTTGGCTTGCTGATTGGTTTGTGCCTATAATTTTCTGCAAGACTCTGATTGAGAATGGATCTGATTACATATACATAAACAAACACCTATACTTTTTGGGGGAATACCAATTAACCATCAGTTTATGGGTAGACGTTAACAATAGAAAATCATTTAACCTAATTCTGTGAAGAAACTTTAAATTGCTCAACCTTAATATTTTTGTTGTATACTCTCTTACAAGTAATCTGCACTGGAAATATCATGCATATACTCATTAGTTTATTGTAAAGAAGAGCAGGCTATTATTACAGAAAAATACGGTGCAAATGGGTGTAATGTTGGTGAAGATGGTGGCTTTGTTCCTGACATATCCAGGCAAGTACTACCATTATGTCTGACTATCCTTGTTTTTCACACTATTGATTAACGCACTCTGCCCCTAACCCCGTAAGGGGAATGAAGTTTATCTTGTGTTATTTCAGGAAACTGGCTGGAATTTTTGTTTGATTTTCTCCTATGTCTGGCAGTGTAAGAGAAGGATTGGATGTTGTCCGAGAAGCTATTGGCAGAACAGGGTATAATGACAAAATAAAGATAGGAATTGGTGTTGCAGCTACTGAATTTTGCATAGGTGATGCATGTTCTCTCATTAATTAGTCAATTCTCATTTTGAAGCATGCAAGACCAGGGACAAGTTTTGGGTAGAACCTGCTATTCTACTGTTCATAAGATATGTTGGCATGGCCATGCAATGCCATTGCATTATAATCACTAGTAGCCTAGTAGGATATAAAGATCTTTAACTGAATATATGATATAGGTGCCTCAAAAGCTTATTTTGCCCTAGTTGGGTTGCATGGTTATTCAGAATCTAATTTTCATATGTAGACACGGCTTGCTCATAATAAATAGGAGCTGCTTTTCTTCCGTTTTCATACAGGTACGAAGTATGATTTAGAATTCAAATCTCCAAATAAATCTGGGCAAAATTTCAAGTCAGGAGAGGATATGATTCAGATGTACAAAGACCTTTGCATTGGTATCTCCGTTTTTCCGTAGAGGCTTCTGTTTGTTTTTTCTGCTTTGTTCTTTCAACTAAAAGTTAACGCTATCCCGTTCCTTTATCTTCTTTTCTGGTGTCTTAGATTACCCAATTGCTTCTATTGAAGATCCCTTTGACAAGGAAGATTGGGAACACAGCAAACGTTTTTGCGGTCTTGGACTATGTCAGGTTTGTTTTCCTGTTAACATAATGCTTATGTTTAGGTCCGTTGAAATTTTGTTTTCATCCAATTTAACATATACAACAAAAGGCAAGAACATAGAATGATTTAATTGTTGGTTTTTGGTGCACCTAAACATAAATAGGATCTAAATTTGCAAACTTATCGGGTACTTTTAGCTTTTTGTTCAAATCTTGTACGTCTTCCCTATGTTTGACCTGTCGTAACTTAAGGTAAGATGGTTTTGCAGGTGGTGGGGGATGACTTATTGATGTCAAATCCAAAGCGCATCGAGAGAGCAATACATGAATCTGCTTGCAACTCTCTTCTTCTCAAGGTATCTACTAGATTATTGTACAAAACACAAGTACTTTTATTTGATGATAATGATGTCAAATTAAAATCACCATCTTTTTACTTGGTCTGAAGCTGAAAAAAAAGAGGTCATGCACCTAAATAATATGTTGAAACTTTTTGTTGTTAAATATGCTGCTGGAACTCCGTGTTCTAATAATTCGATGTTCTGAATCAGATAAATCAGATCGGGACCGTGACAGAGGCTGTTGAAGTGGTAAAAATGGCAAAGGAAGCCCACTGGGGAGTGGTGGTATCTCAAAGATTTGGGGAAACTAATGATTCTTTCATTGCGGATTTAGCAGTCGCGCTTGGTGCAGGTCAGATCAAAGCAGGGGCTCCTTGCCGAGGAGAGCGAGTGGCTAAGTACAACCAGGTCTGTTTTCCTATCTTGTAAAGTGCTACTTTTTATAATTTTTTGCTTTTTGAACAATCACATAGCTCACGTCTAGAAAATAATAATAAATACTAATTATACCGAAAACAAGCTTTCATTAAGACAGATCTTATAGGTTTTGCTAATAAATACCATAGTTCATAAATTCTTGTTTTTGGTAGGCCTTATATTCTTAGTGATGCACATCACCAAACTAGTTTAAGGACAAGATATATATACACACGTTGATATGGTAAATTTAAATATTCAGCTAGGACCGTCACCTTGCGATTTTCCAGACAACATGCACAAGGCTGCAGTGGTGATAGTGATCTCGTTACCGATTCATCTTGTAGTACCTTATTTAGTATTCCCTTGATCTCCTTTTTTGTATTCCTGAACATACATCGGTGTAAGTAGTATATTTGGTGGTTCCCGTAATATCTCCTTCCTTTCTCTTTGGCTGATGGGTTAGCCTAAGATAAGCACGACGATATATGTCTATCGTTGTTAACCTAGTCGATTCATATAGTCGCTCTTAAAAGGCGGTATCCAGCTAATTCAGGATTCGAATTTTAATATCCACAATCCTCTCCTCTAACCTAATGCTACAGCCAGACCGGTGGTTGAACCAGTTAGGTCACCGGTTTGTCGATCCAACTGGTTCAATTAAAAAGTTATTAAGAATTCAACAAAAACCGGTTCAACTGGTTGGTCCGATACCATTCTTAGGACCAGTATTCCAGCCAATCCGGTCCAGTTCAAACATAATTGTCTATGACCTCTTTTATACCAAAAAACGAAAGCCTTGTAGTCTAGTTGTAATCAATAGATTGCCAATTAGCCCCTATAGTATAACCATTTCTTGATCTAGAAACCTTCAATACAATCTATAGATGAAATTAAAGGTCTTGAAAAAAGCCATAGATGATATTAATGGGGGAAAATAAAAATATTTTTGCAGTTGCTTCGCATCGAACAAGAACTCGGTGATCAAGCGGTGTACGCGGGCGAAGATTGGAGATTATAAAGTGAGTTTCTTATGGGGGATTATATTTGCCATTTTCTTCTTTTCCCTCAATTGCTTGCTTGAGACCTTGAAATAGTTTGTTGAAATGTATTAAACAATTTGTTGAAATTTTCAGATTTCTGCAATTTTTTGTTGGTTGTTTCTTTTGACTTTTTCATATAATTCACTAATAAATATTTTCATGTCTTCAGTCTTGGTGTTTTGTTTCAAAGAATTTTGGTTTTGGTTTTTTTTTTTCTTTGTTTTACTTTTGGTGAATTAAGTATTTTATAAAGACTGTTATGCTCGGTGAGAAAAATTAGAAGTTTAAATAATTAATTATTTTAATTTATTATTTTACTTTTAAATGATATTTTAAAGGTTTGATGTGATATGGAAAAGTTGAGACTCCAAAAAAGCAAATCTAGACCCAAGAAATTAAATTGGAACCATATTGTTAGTTGAATCACAACTAGGTCATTGATTTTTTATTTAATGAGTTCAATCATCAATTCAATTTTAGCTAAATAATTTTAAAAAAATTATAAAATTCAATTTAATCGAATTTTTTACTTCAAATTTTACCAATTCATGTGTTAAATAATTCTCCTTTTTCAAACCAAATTTAATTTTAAGAACTTTAATTAAAAATATAAATTTGTACCCAACACAGATCTAGTATGTCATATTTTTAATTTTTAATATATTTATTAAAATATAACAATAATTTTTATTTTTTATTATATTTTAATGATACCATTGATCATTTTCTAAAATAAAAAATTATTGTTTATCTAAATAATTTATTTTAATTGCAACCATCAAATTTCTCAGCAAAATTAAAGAGAAACTATTAAGTTGCAATAGAAGTGAAGAGCAACAAGATTTAAAAAAAATGCAACAAATGTTATAACTTATCATCCATCAAAATCCTAAACTACTTTATGTCCAGCTACAAAGTTGAAACCCTAATGAAAACCATTAATGGCATAAACATCAAATGCCCATTTTCAGTTTGCCAAGAAAACTAAATCCACCCCCAAAAAAATTTAAATCAAGTTAACCTTGTGGGTTAGTCTCATCTTCATCCTCTTCAATCTTGGGCGCCAAGTAAAACCTAATATAACCCATCTCAGCTATCTTGTACTCAACCACAACCGGCAATTCCGAAGATAAGCTAATCGTTACCGTACTCGACAATGGAGTTGCTTTTGTAAATGAATTCATGTACCTCAATGCAAATGTCAATGAAACTGGCTCATTCATCTCTATGATCGTCGCTTCTTCAGGCTGCAAAAGCATTAGTTCCAGAAAAACCAACGTACATTATATCTTGGAAATAGGCATAACATTTTACAAAATAGCTACATTCAAGCAAATCACAGTGCTGAAAAAAAATTATAGGCCCAAAGGGCAAAGAACATACTTTATCTACCGTGGTATTTTGCCTGAGAACGATATTAGCAGTTCCCATATCGCCTCTTGTGGAAAACTTCACACCTTCCTTGGTTACAGAGATAACAACTGCAGATCACATCAAACAGAGAGTTAACCTTGGAAACAAGCACATGAAACTATGATCAAGCAAGGATTTAAATTGCAATGGCATCAAAGTTTTTGGTCATCACAATTATTATGGTAACAAATATAATTAGAGAAGTCAAGCTAGTTCTGAGTTGAATTAATTTGAATTGGATAAATTCATGATCATCTAGGTTCAAGATAATTCAAGTTTGGGCCACTTCAAATCCTAATTCAACTTTATTTCAAATAATGTGGAGTTCAAATACTTGAGTTTGAGCTCAAGGTTTTTAAATTAAGTCATCACATCACTTCATTCAAGTTCAAATCAATTTCAAAGTATGTTTGAATAGGCAGTGTATTTACTTGAGGTTAATGTAAAAACAACAATGCCAATAAAATTAAATACAATAACAATACTATAACAAGAGACAAAAAATAAGCTAAAAACACCCATCATACCATCCATACAAACCCACCCTCAATCTCAAATTGAGAATTTTTTGAATTTCGGTCAATTCAAACTTTTTTATGGTCAAATTAGGTCGTATCAAGTTAAAAATTTAGAGTTCAAGTTAGAATTGATAGCTCTAAACCTAATGTATATCAATAGCAAAATAACACACACATGTGTGTATGTATATATATATATAATATTTTAAAGCTAAAGGTTTCAGTAGGGTACCAGTATCACCAATGCTAGCAAGATCTTTACAAATCCTAGCAAACTCAGCTGAAGGCATCCTCACAATAGATTGATACTCTGCCTCTGGAATCCCAAGGTGTTCACTATCAATATCCATCAGCTTCATCTCAAAATCCGATATCTTGTCTTGTGCTTTAATCCATCCATCAATACACACAAAAATAATGTCAGTTCATCTTTATACTGACAAAAAAAAAAAACTACCAAGCCTTTTAAGAAACATCAAAACCCCTTACAATTTATACAGATTCCATTAAATCCCAAAAAGCACCCAAAATAAGGCACTTACTAGGACTTTCGAACATGAAAGTAACAGTATCACTGCCATCATCACCCTTGATTGTGATTATTTCATCATTCCCGGCACATTTCAACATCTTAGACATGTTATTGAGATTCATCCCCATGGAAAGGTTCCTATCGCAACGATAGTGCTCGAAACCTTCCGATCTGAGCAACAGAGACACCAAAGCCACGTGGCTTGAATCCATGGCTTGCAATGAGAATCCGGTCGCCGAACAGTCGAAGTTCGCATCGTTGACCAAGTCCTTAATCGCTTCCAATACTTTCTTCAGAAGCGAACCTTGAACTAGCCTAAGCTCTAGCATTTTTGGGAATTTCTTTCTTTTTTTTCTTTTCTTTTTCCTTCGATTGAAGCACAGAGATTGAAAATTTTGGGGTTAGGGTTTTATAGATAAAAAAGCTGGGAAGTAATTTGAATCGTAATGGGACTCAGTTAGCGGGAAAGGGAAGTTTTTTGGTTCCCGCCAATGACTTTAGCAAAAAGGAGACGCGGGGGAAAGGATTAGATGGTTTTGTTTGTAGAGTCTTTGTCATGCAACTCAGACGATTTAGGTGAAAATGAGACATTGGTATTTGTAAATTATTCGAGTTCTCGAGAAGTTTTGAATTTTATTAAACAATTATTGGGCTGAGCACAAGCAATTCGAGTTATCTATTGAAATTAAATTTGAGCATCATAATACTTGATTTAAATTATTTGTGTGCTTAATTAAATTTTTTTAATATATTTTTATATTATGAAAATACATTTTTACTCTTTTCTTAGTTTAATTACGAATGAGGCCGAGCCCAAATATAAATGAGCTTATTTGAATTCAAGTTTAAGTATTAAAATTAGTACACAAACTTAATTAATCTTGCGCTTGACTTGAGTAGTTCGATTATGTCTCCAACCAAGCTTGAGCGTAGTATTGAACCATAAATTTCAAGTTGAGCTTAAGCTTGCTACTATACGGATTAGGCTCAACTTAATCACATCTCTGCAGACAATTCAACTTAAATAAAATCCTAATATTCAAATCCCAAATTTGATTTAGCTCGATCTGCTTTAAGTTTGAACTATAGCCGAAATTTCCTTATTTTTTTAAAATATCGTTAAGACAAAAATAAATTTTAAATGCCAAAATAAGTAAAAAAAATTAAATACAAAACTAAATAAATTACTATAATTCAAGGTCAATTTGTAAAATAATAATATTAAGATTGAAATATGCTGATAGTCCTTAGACCAAAACTAAAATTTGGTTCATATACTTAAAAACTTAAAAATTTAAGTTTTTTTATTTTTATGATTTAAAAATCTCAATTTAATCATTTACATTGTTAATATTTTTCGTCAAAATTTGTCAACTTGACATGTTGATTAGACTACCCTCATATAACATTACATGTTATTGACCAAAAAAATAAATATTAAGTTGACCATTTTTGAAATAAATTACAGACAATAATAATTGGACTAGAATTATTAAATTGAAATAATAAGATAATTGAATTTTTAAATTTTAAAGTATAGGGACTAAATCCCAAATTTTGGATAAGTACAATGACTAATAATAACAATAATACGCAATGGATTTGATTTCAATGGAATCCTCCAAATGTTAGTTCATTTTTTGCTTAGCGTACCCTTTACGTAACGCATCCCATTCTCCCCTTTATTTCTTCCAATAATTTCCAGTCTTCTCCCCACACTTCTTAGAATGTTTTAGTTAAGTACTCAACTATCATGTTTTGAAATTTAATATCAAATTTAAAGTTTAAATCCATCTTTTAGAGCTAAATCGAACAAGATTAAGATTTTTTTAGTTCATCTACAGTTATTTTATTTTGTGTCAATTATAGATTTAATCCTTATTATTTTATCTAAAAAAATTAATTTATGTAATTTTTAAATTAGTCAATTTTGACCTCTATATTTTTTTGAATTTTGAAAATTTATGCCTAACACAAGCAAAACAGTTAAATCACTACGGCTAATTTTTGTTGTTAATCTTGTATTGTAGGTAAGTTGTGGATTTAATGTATATTCTCTAATTTTTCATTGTTAGTCCCTATTTATTTTAAAATTTAAAATTTCATTCATAACTCAAACAAATGTCATTAAAATCATTAGCTGATTTTTTTTATAAGTAATATTTAGAAACAACAAGTTAAGATGACATTACACATGTGATAATATGTTTTTTTTCGCATAAGATATTAGAAATGACAAAGCCTAATGGACAAAACTACCATGAAAACCCTTTTGTTAGGAGTTGGATTACATTTTGACCCCACTAAAAAATGGGTAAATTAATTTCTATATATTAGATTAAAGAGTAAACTGGTCATTCTATTAAAATTTTCATCTATCCCTACTGTTAAAAACTGATCCCTATATGTTAATATGAGGTACTTTAATTACCATCATTTACACCAATTTTTAACAGTAAAAATTGATTAAAACTTTAACAGAAAAAATCAATTTGCTTTTCAATTAAAGTACAAAGATTAATTTATCCTTTTTTAATAAAAAAGAACAAAATATAATCTGACTCTTAATACAAATATCTTATGATACTTTTACCAATTTAATGAATTAAATGTCAGCCAAAACGAAAATTTCAAAATTCGAAAAAAATTACAAAATTTAAGAATGGAGATTAAATTCATAACTTACATATAATACAAGGACTAATAACAGAATTTAACCCATTCTCGCTCACTCGTACAGGTGTCGTTACTAAACTGAATGACCAAAACAGCCCCCGGACTCCAAGGGAAAAATTAATCCGAATTTTACTCACTCCTCACGTCCGCATCTCCAGAAACTTCTTTAGTGCGCTTTTTTTTCCATATATAATTCGTTTTGCCAATTTTCAAAATCTATTCAAAGAAAAAAAAATCGCTGCATAAACCAAACAAAGGTAGGATTCAAAAGACTCGATTCTTCAATCGTCTAATTCTTCATTTGTTCAAGGTAATTAATTCATCGATTTAAACTTTAATCAATTTATTGCTTTGTTTATGATGATGAATAGGTTTGGCTCTAAATATGAATCCATTAGCTTAATTGCTTATAGGAAGTGTTATAGCCGGACTTTTAATTCTAATTTTTTACAAAGCCCAAAAATAAAAAATTCTTCAACTAAGAAATGGAAAAAACTTAGCAGTTGCCCTTGAATGTTTGGTTACCGTTGTCTTTATTCGGAAAATCTTAGATTTGCAAATCTGTAAAGATAGAAAAGAAAATCACAAAAAAATATAAAATTTATAAAAACACGAAATCAAATGTATAGTGTGAGGATTTTTTTCATTCAGAGAGGAATTTTTTATTTTTTTGAGAGGGGAAAACTTGCCTTGGTGCCCCCAAAAGGAATCGCTATAGCTTCGACAAAAATGAGCAAACAATTCACTGTGCCGCCGGTGGTGTTTCCATCCGGCAGTGTTGTCAACACCACCGTCGGCAACATCAACCAACGCCGTCTGCCAACGGTTCGTTTCCAGCCCTCTTCCTCCGCCATGCCCTTCATGGCCTTCGATATGGGGTCGGTTCCGTCATCATCCGGATCCTTGGGCGGCACAATCTCCACGTCAGCCGTATCCACTTCCCCCTCATTCGAAGACGAAGAACCCCTCCTCGACGAACTGGGCATCCACCCGGATCAAATCTTGCACAAAACGAGATCCATCCTCAATCCTTTCCGGGTCAACCCGGTGGCCCATAAAGACTCGGATCTCTCCGGCCCGATCTTCCTCTACTTGTCTTTCTGCTTATTCCAGCTCCTTGGCCGAAAGATCCAGTTCGGCATAATCCTGGGCTGGATCGTCGTCTCCTCGATTTTCCTCTACGTGGTTTTCAACATGTTGGCAGGTCGCAACAATGGCAACCTAGATCTGCACACGTGTACGAGCGTGGTTGGTTACTGTATGTTGCCGATGGTGATCTTATCGGCAGTGTCGCTTTTCATGCCGCAGGGGATTGGTGTGGTGAGATATGCAATGGCGGGGGTATTCGTGTTTTGGGCCACTAGGTCTTGCGCCAATTTGATGGTGGCGCTTGCTGATGGGGTGGAAGAACACCGTGGGCTAATCGCATATGCTTGTTTCTTGATCTACGCATTATTTTCCCTTCTTGTCATTTTTTAATTCAAACTGATTTTTATAAGAAGATATTGTTTTTTTGAAATTTGATATTTAAAATGTTACAGAATTGCACTATTTGGTTTCTGAATTTGGATCAACTCAAACTTTATCATCATCTCACTATTTCCTTCAATTTCATCATCGATAATAAATTACTAGCTCAATTCTTTCTTTCTCAAATTCTTTCTTTTTTTTCTTTTGAATGTAGACTTAGTTTTTTTTACCTGTTGATGTTGATTTTCTTTGACCTTGTCGGGTATGTGAGACTTATGACTTATTTGCTCCGAGTTCATTAGAATTTGTCTCTTTTTTATTATTATTTATATTCAGTAGGGTACCAGAATCACCAATGCTAGCAAGATCTTTACAAATCCTAGCAAACTCAGCCGAAGGCATCCTCACAATAGATTGATACTCTGCCTCTGGAATCCCAAGGTGTTCACTATCAATATCCGTCAGCTTCATCTCAAAATCCGATATCTTGCCTTGTGCTTTAATCCATCCATCAAAACACACAAAAATAATGTCAGTTCATCTTTATATTGACATAAAAATACTACCAAGTCTTTTAAGAAACATAAAAACCCCTTACAATTTTTACAGATTCCATTAAATCCCAAAAAGTACCCAAAATAAGCCACTTACTGGGACTTTCGAACATGAAAGTAACAGTATCACTGCCATCATCACCCTTGATTGTGATGATATCATCATTCCCTGCGCATTTCAACATCTTAGACATGTTATTGAGATTCATCCCCATGGAAAGGTTCCTATCACAACGATAGTGCTCGAAACCTTCCGATCTGAGCAACAGAGACACCAAAGCCACGTGGCTTGAATCCATGGCTTGCAATGAGAATCCGGTCGCCGAACAGTCGAAGTTCGCATCGTTGACCAAGTCCTTAATCCCTTCCAATACTTTCTTCAGAAGCGAACCTTGAACTAGCCTAAGCTCTAGCATTTTTGGGAATTTCTTTCTTTTTTTTCTTTTCTTTTTCCTTCGATTGAAGCACAGAGATTGAAAATTTTGGGGTTAGGGTTTTATAGATAAAAAAGCTGGGAAGTAATTTTAAGAAATATACCAAACAAAATTTATAATCTTAATTCAATACTGAGCTGTATATTTTGTTCATATTTCCAGATGTTGTACACTAAGAGGTCAAGGTATTCACGTTCTCCTTCCCCGAACAAGCGATACACCCGGTCTGCGTCGAGATCCTTGTCGAGCTCAAGAAGTCGGTCCCGGTATTGTTTATTCTTCTAGTACTGCCTTTTTTTTGCTGTTTATATTTGTGTCGCAGAAGTTCGATGTATATGTCTTCCCCTGTTGTTCTTTTTCTCAATTTGTAGGAGTGAGAGTAGGAGTGCTGAAAGTGATGTTGAAAATCCGGGGAACAGTTTGTATGTTACTGGCTTGTCACCTCGGATCACCAAGAGGGAGTTGGAGAAGCATTTTGCAAGCGAGGGAAATGTATGGATGAATGCAACTTTTGCTTCATGTGTTTTTAATTTGTTATGTTTGAACTCTGTGAACTTATGTTTGTTTGAATGACTTATGTAATATCACGTTTGCATATGGTTAAGTGATAATCTTGTTTCAATTATATAGGTGATTGATGTTCACCTGGTGGTTGATCCAAGGACAAGGGACTCCCGCGGATTTGGGTTTGTTACGATGGCTACCAACAAAGAAGCTGATCGTTGTATCAAGTACTTGGACGGTTCTGTTCTTGAGGGACGCGTCATTACGGTTGAGAAGGTAAAAGTTTTCTTGTGTTGATTATTGCCTGCGTTAATTATTTCATGTTTGCTCCTTAAAATATTGCATAACGATTATGTGGATGGTTGGTTTCTAAGAGTTTTTGAAAGTTGTTTTGCTTCTTTCCACTTGAAGCTTTTTGTGGCAGTAGCAGGTTTAGCTGTGTGAAGCAGCTCTTCAACAAATTCCAAAAGTAAATCAAACAGAACATCAAGAATCAGATTTTTAGGGTTGTATGCCCGGAATTTCTCTCTTTATTTAGCTTTATGTCTCCCTGTCTTTGCTTTGATTTACAATTTCATACTTATTCCGGAAAACCTAGCTGTCTTTCAGCTCGTTTTGTTTGTGGACGGTTAGGTGATTTTAGAATCTTATGTTTCGAGTTTTGTTTATTGCAGGCTAGGAGGCGGAGGGGGAGAACCCCTACACCGGGAAGGTATTTGGGGTTGAGAACTATTCGTGGTATGGTTCCTTTCTATTGATTTTGTTATCTTTGAGCCAACCAGAAAATGTGTTAATACTATTCTTCTCTGCATACAGGGCGTAATCGTTCACCGAGTTGCTCACCCGGTCGATCTCCTAGCTATTCTTCTTATTCAAGGAGCCGAAGCCCGTCATCTTGTTATTCATCTGATAGGAGGAGTAGGAGCAGATCTTACTTCCCCCGGTATAGGTCTTATTCACGTGCTCGTTCCCGGTATAGTAGATCACCTGATGACCGCTATTATAGAACGAATTATCGTTACCGTTCCGACTCTCCTGAAGGTCGATACTATAGAAGGCGTGATCGGTCATACTCGCCTTACGATCGTTATTATCATAGATGGGATCGTTCTTACTCTCCTGATGATAGATATTATAGAAGGCATAATAGGTCTTACTCTCCCAATGATCGTTATCACTGCAGACGGGATCGTTCTTACTCTCCTGATGATCAATACTATAGAAGGCGGGACCATTCTTACTCACCTGATGATCGATACTATAGAAGGTCACGTGATAGGTCATACTTGCCTGGATATAGGAGACACCATTATCGTTCTGCTTCTCGAAGTCTTACACCTCCTCGGTCAAGGAGAGCTTCGAGGAGAAGCTGCTCGTATACTGTCAGCCCTAAGCGAAGTACCAGTTTGAGGAGGAGCTGCTCACGCAGCACTTCCTCAGTAGGGAGGAGGTCAAGGAGCTACTCTCGAAGCATTTCTCCACCACCTAGGAGAAGTTTGAGAAGTCCGACTAACAAAAGCTACTCTAGAAGTAGAAGTGGAAGTCCAGCTCTGAGATCCATATCGAGGTCGGTTTCTCCTAGATCGAATTCTTTATCTTGAAGAATGGCAGAGGATATAGATGCTACTTTTATTATGAATGCACTATAATACTAGTAGTTAATGGCTTTCTATAAATCTACATCTTATGAAACCGACCCTTTTTTTTTTTTTTTTAATATTGATACTGCCGATGACAGCATAGTGATTGGTAATTAAACAATATTAATAGTAGAATACTGGTGCATTTAACAATATTTACCTGGCTCAAACTGTAATAAGCTTGGACGTGAGCTCGAGTTCAACTCAATACTCATGGCCTAAAGCTTAACTTTTGAGCTTAACTTAAAAATAAAATCAAAACTATTTAAGTTTGACTTAATTAAGTTCGTTTACACGATTTATATACTTAGACGTATACCTTTTTTTGGGGTAAAGTAGCAAATTAATATCAAAATGTTCAAAATACAAGTATAAATAAACAACTGAATCAGACTCGTAAACTGTTTGATACACGATCTCAGATCATTTAATAGTTCAAGTTGCTCAAGCTCAACTCGAAAATGATAAGATCGAATTCAAACAGCTTGCAATCTCAATCTCATTTAACCCCTAAGATCTACAACTTCACACTCTATATCAAATGAAAAAATATATAAATTTATACACTAACATCTTCTAACAAATATATATGTATACATGGATTAGGCATATATATACATATATATATTTCAAGGACTGAATTCTGCTTACTAAAATTGAAATTTTAATACTCAACTAAAGTTCCACAAACTAGTAAGGCAATTCAGTAAAACACATTACTTAGTTTATTACATTTAAAGGTGAAATGGAGATGCAGAGTTTCTCGCTTATTTTTTGTTTTTGCTAAAGACATATGGTTTCGGAATGCAAATTCTACTATTATTCTTATATATATATATATGCTTTTCATTACCATAAAAACTAGAACCTGATTGCCAAAAGAGATTGGGTCAAAATTATGGCACGCGGCATTCCTCGATGTTCCAAATTTCCTTAGCATACTGGGCTATAGTCCGATCGCTGCTGAACTTGCCGCAGCCAGCAGTGCTTAGTATAGACATCTTTAGCCACTTCTTACGATCCCTGAAGGAGCGATAATACGACATATAACGTTTTAGTAAACATGTTATTATCGTTCATGTAAGTTGGGATATTCAGACTTAAAAAGTAAAGTTTAGGACTTACTTGTAAGCTTCATCTACTCGGGCTTGAGCATCCATGTAATCTGGGAAATCATGACCAACAAGGAAATAATCACCTCGACCGTAACCCGAGTTACCTTCTAGAGAGTCAAGAAGTGGATTGTAGTCGTAACTTCCAAATGCTCCACTTCTTATGAACTGCTTGGCCTCTTCAAACCGTGGATCGGGTTTGAACTGTTGGACGAGTTAGAAATAACATTAACCAAATGGTAAAAAAAAAAAAAAAAAAATCACATCTCAAAGTCGGAAGTTGCACTTTACATAATTAACAAGACTAGCCATATCGATTTTAATGGCAGCAATCAATGAGGCTGATAATTTCAGTTGACGGTGCCGACTCTAAGTTCACAAAGTTACAATAATAAATCAAGTTCATACCAATCCATTCTCTCTGTCCTTCCGCAACTGAGGGACTTCATCAGCTCTTGCACCGAAAAGGAAGAAATTCTCTTCCCCTATTTCCTCACGGATTTCAACATTAGCCCCATCCAGTGTTCCTATTATGAGGCAGCCATTTAGAGCAAATTTCATGTTGCTCGTCCCACTAGCCTCCATGCCTGCAGTACTAATATGCTGGGAAAGCTCGCTCCCTGGAATAAGCATTTCAGCTACGGACACATTGTAGTTTGGAACAAATACGATCTGAAAATTTCCAATTAGTACAGAACATAATGCTTTGTAGGATGAACCTGACATAAATTGAAGACATTTACCAAATATTCCGCCCAGTAGTAAAATTTAAGAACATTATATAAGGAATATCATACAATTGAAGCCTTGGACTTAAGGAGTTAAATACCAATTAAGCAATCGTAAATGCACCAATGCTTCAACCTTATCACCGGATATATCAAAGTTTTCAAATTTTCATGTGTAAACTTTCTA
The DNA here is from genome assembly GCA_005610355.1 of Gossypioides kirkii. Taxonomy (NCBI): domain Eukaryota; kingdom Viridiplantae; phylum Streptophyta; class Magnoliopsida; order Malvales; family Malvaceae; genus Gossypioides; species Gossypioides kirkii. Next base: position 42,278,918 of record CP032255.1, on the reverse strand, counting down.
CTTCCATTTCAAGCGAGTTAAGTTATGTCAATTCCACTGGTTGCGCTTTGCTAAATAACAATGCACATGATACAAAAGTATTATGTTATGGGTTTCTGATCGAGAAAAACAGGGAAAAAGACTTCCGAACCTACAAAAATAAAAGATCTCAAAAAGCCGAAAGTACGAGTCGAAAATAATTAATTTACCTTCAAATAGCTATTGACTTCAGGATCATTGTTGACTACTGCACCAACATCATTCACCAATTTGACTATACGTTTAGCGTTTGTATATGTGGCAAATGCTTTCCCTCCAATCATAATGGTGCGGGAAGTTGTATTTTTGCGCTGCTCAGGACTCATCTCCTACCATAAATTAGTTTCAAGAAAATAAATCAGTGCAAATTATTTGATAACCGGCTTTGAGTTGATATAAACATTAAAGAACCAAAAAAACAAACATCTAAATCAATGTGATGAATGAAAAGGGACATATGAAAGCTCAGAGAAGGTGAAGCAATTCATTTGGTGTTCTTTAGTAGGTAGGTTTAATCTTAAGTTGTTTTAGCTGTGCATAATTTGATTAATATAAAGCCATGATGTTAAAACGGCATTCAGATTGAAAAATTATGCACACACACAACAGCAATAACAGTTATAATACCGATAATAATGATGATGATTTTCAAATTTGGTAGACAAAAAGTATTATACTGGTTGAAAACGAAATGCCAGTAAACAGGATTTCATTAAGCAAACAAATTGCCAAGAACGATCAGTATGATTTGATGATACCTTTAACTTCTTGTACCTATAGATTGCACCCAAAATGTTCAGCAGCTGTCTCTTGTATTCATGAATACGCTTAACTTGTATGTCGAATAAACTGTTTGGATCGATGCTTACTCCTGTTACACGCAATATGTATTTCGCCAAACGTTGTTTGTTAGCCATCTTAGCAGATGCCCATTCATCTTGAAAATCTGCCTTATCAGCAAACTGTCGGAGAACCATAAGTTCAATATGCAACATTATTGCAATTATAGATTTGAATGAATAAAAGAAAGCATACTCCAGAGAATTATTCTGATACATACTTCTCGAAGACCAGAAAGCAGGTCAAGATTGGTCACCCATTGGTCAGTTTTTAACCACTTAGTGATTATGTTACTGAGCTCTGGACTGCAAAACCGAAGCCATCGACGAGGAGTAATTCCATTAGTCTTGTTTTGGAACTTGGTGGGCCATATAGAAACATAATCTGCAAACAACTCAGCCTTTAAGATGTCACTGTGCAGCTGGGCTACACCATTCACCTGAAAAGAGGTCAACAGAACAGCTCAAAAGTAGTGCTTTTCGCTACAATTTTACGAGCTTCAGTGATTTTTGTAGAATGATTTACTTACCGTATGTGAAGATACCACACATAAGTTCGCCATCCTCACAACAGGTTTTTGGGGATTATGATCCAAGACGCGCATGGTAGGAAGCTTATGCTCAAGGTCAGGACGGGTGGCATCGATCATTGCAAGAAACTGAAAGAAACTTAAACTTTGCAATTAGAAGACTCTAACAAATAGAAAGTAAAAGACAAGCGAATTACCCTTTTGTCAATTTCTTCAATGATCTCCATGTGGCGAGGAAGAAGCTTCCACATTACAGGTTGTGACCACTTCTCAAGTGCTTCAGGAAGGACAGTATGATTGGTATAAGCAATTGTCCTGGTTCAGTTATTTACATTTAATAATGTCAAAAAAAAGAAAAAAGGAAACAAAGGCAATACAGGCCATGAAGCAACATGGCTACTATAAAACCCTCTTAGAAAGTAGAACTAGGCACCTTGTTGTTACATCCCAAGCCTCATCCCACCCAAGTCCTTCATCATCCATTAGCAAGCGCATCAGTTCAGGAATCGCAAGCGTAGGATGAGTATCATTCAATTGTACAGCTACCTTGCTGGGAAATTCAGACCATTTCCATGAGCTCTTTCCACTTCTTCTCTCCTTGAATCTGAGAATAATGTCCTGTAATAATCCAATATTGAGATTTGAGACCAATATAATAAATTTTAGCAGGAAAAATCAAACACCCATGACACTTGAATTGGGAGAAAATTATGTAATTATAAATATAACTATCATTGGAATCGTTACTACCACTTAAAATGGAATTGATGAACACTGAAAATTGGATTGGCATCCTTCATTGCAGAAAAGAGGTGTGCTTTCGTCTATAGAATTCAAATACACTTAAAACTTGCAGAATTGAGCAGAAAACTCTACATGGAACTATGGTCAAGATTATTCTTGAATTCAGATCATTTCATACTTAAATTCTATAAAGCATGCAGTAGTTTTACATGCAATAGACCTCTACAATATATTATTTAAAATTGTTCCTTCTCTTTCAAAAGGTAAATTGTACACAAGTAAATAGACTTTGGGGTAAAGAACATGGGAGAATTTCCATTTTTATGCAACCAACCCATGCAAGAAATAATGGATAGTCCTCAAGTATATAACAACGCACTACACAAAAGGAAGCCAGTAACAAGAAAAAATGTAATAGAAGAATGAAAGAACCAGGAATCTTATAGAAGGGAAGCAATAACGGTATCAACTAACCTGCAATGATGCAGTGCAGAGGAAAAATTGTTGTTTCAGACGTAAAAGCTTCCCATCTTCAGTAGCATCTCCAGGATACAAAACAGCACATATCTGCATGTTAAAAATTCATAGACCATAAGTGCTAAGAAACATGCAGTGAGATAGGTACATGAAATGTAGACAAAAAATTTCAGAAGCTTATATATACTATTCAACTGAATCAATTCAGGAGCTTGCAGATTAATATCATTCTGCGCCCAGAAACCAACAATTTCATTAATCAAATTTATCTTTCAAAATTAGCATAGTTGGTTCGTTCTGGAATATGATGGCTTTCAAGACCAGCTTCTCATTAATGGTATTGATCATCCACCTGTTGAGCTCTTGAATGAAGCTGTGCAGCAGATTCATATTGTCCATCATTAAACTGAAAAAGATTGAAATCCTCAGCACAAGCTTTTGCTTCCCAAAGGCGAAGGCTTATTGTATTCTTGGTTTTATATCCTGGAATTGGAACATCATAAGCCAGAGCTTGCACTACCTCTCCTCCAACCCATTTTCGACTGCAATGCATTTAAGTCATATAACATAAATTAAGAAATTCATATTTATGTAGAAATAGAAGCAGTTAGAAATGACATTCAGACCAGAAAACATCAGCGTAATACAATACTAAGCCTTCTAGTTGTTTCCTTTGCTACTTGCTTTTGCTTCCAAAAGCGGAATGGAAAAGTGCATTGGAAACAACCATGATAATGATGAATTACAAACTAAAATTGAACATTTTCTAATTGAAAACGAACTAATCAACTTTGCAACTTTTGAGTAAGTTTAAAACAAATACCAGCAAAAAAAATCAACCAAAAAGGGCATATTATGCCTTTGATTATAACACTTACGACCCATCTGGATTAATCTCAACACTTCCAAAGAATCTGACAGGAAACACTATATCATGCCTAACAACCTCCCAGGGACTAAACTTCTGCAAAAATTCCCAATCAAAACAGAAAATCAGTGTATATTCCAGGGGCTACGCAACTTCAAGGTGAAATAAGCTGAACCAACCTCAAGCCAACCTTCAGCAATTTCCTCTTGTCCTTGTTTTGTTATCAGCTGTTTGAAAAGCCCATATTTGTACCTTAAACCATATCCCCAAGCAGGCAAATTCAACGTTGCCATAGAATCGAGAAAACAAGAAGCAAGCCTTCCCAAACCACCATTTCCAAGTGCAGCATCTTTCTCCTACAAAATTTTCAGTCATCAAATTAATGTACATTCAAAACTAGAAATTCAAAAAAGAAAAAAAAAATGGCGGTGCTACAACAAAATAGGCTTCTATCAATTATCCTCGCATAAATTCTTTTATATGAATATAACATCATGCATCTTAGTAGTAAAAGAAAATCACAATATTACAGCTATTAAATAAATATTTTTACAAATTAAAATAAGAAGTAATTAAACCAAAAAAAATTGAAGGATTTTCGAATTACCTGCTCAGCAATCTCTTCGAGTTCATGTCCTAACTTATTCAAAGCCTCAGCGTAAGCATTTTGAATGTCGAGATTCCCAATCGCATTAGTTAAAGCTCGTCCTTGAAGATATTCCATTGATAAGTAGTAAGTTTGTTTCGGATCAACTTTATGATAGTGAAGGAAAGTTTCATTCCATTGCTTCACATACACAAAAACTTCCATAATCAGCTAAAAAACTTTCACACAAACCGAATCAAAGACACAAAACAAAAAACAACAAACCGTTAAATACCTTGACGAGACGATCCCGAACACTCTCAGCCGTAGCGAAGAAAGTTTGTTCTGGCTCAAACTTGAACGGCGAGAAATGAGGACTGAACTGCGCGTGGTAATTGATATTCGATGCGATTTCCGATGGCTGTTCGCTCAACGGATTCGCAACCGCCGGTACTTTCTCCGTCGCAGATTTACCGTTTTCCGCCATTATTTCCAAATCTGCTTAACAAAAACAACAATAATACACTGAAAAAAAGCGAAAAAATTGAGTGAAAGTAAAAGAGTGTAGTATATCAACTGGGCAACTCACTATCAAAATCTTTTTTTTTTATATACTTTTTTGAATCGAAAGTTCCAAAAATTTAACAACGCAAGTGGCAAAATGAAGATATTTTTTTTTGAGGGAATATGCGAAAGAACTGAGATATTTTTTAAGCAGAAAAATTAATTTTTTGAAAAAAAAAAAGAAATCAAAGAGAAAATGAGGATGATTTTGAAAGAAAGGAAAAGAAAAGAAATACTGGAGAGATTTTGGAAAAAAAAATTTGTTTGTTTTCGTTTTTCGGTTTGTGAGATGACGTGGACAAAGCCATGTCGTTAGCTTGGAAAAGGCGGGGACACGTGGCCGAATTTAAGGGAAAGCGCGCTCAACGAGATACTTAACCAACGGATCTGAGAATAGAATGGGCCAACATCACGGATTTCATGTCTTTTCTTGAATCTTTTCGAGATAATTGAGATAAAAAATATTTTATTAGTTTAATTTTTTTTCTTGAATTTTACTTTACTTTATATTTGTATTTATATTTATACTACTTATAATATAGATGACTAATTTATTGTCATAATTAACGCACCACTTAGTTAAAAATAGATAAATTTTTCTTACATTAATAAAAAATTATAAAATGATAATTAGTGAAATTAGGTGAAATGGTAAGATTTTTTTAATGCTTTAATAGATACCTTAAAAAATAAAAAAATTATAAAATAAAAACTAAAATATTTAAAAATTATTAAATAATTTAAAAAAATTTATTTTAATCACTAGACTGTTAAATAGCTTATAAACATAACTAATTAAAAGTTTAATTCCATTGGACATCTTTAAACTATAGCCTTTTGTTTTAAAACAATCTCTAAACTTTAAAGTATTATAATTGAATTTTGAAAATATCGATATTCTATCAATTAGGTTCTCTCTTTAGTTCACTCTTTGGTTAACAACTAAAAAATGATGTGAAATATATTTAAAACATGTAGATTAATTTTATCAATTTAGTAAATATTTAACATATTAAATTCAAATAATAGTAAGTACATATATATTTACAATTCGATTAACATGTTTTAAATATATTCAGTGTCATATCTAAACATGCATCTAATGTCTAAATTCACTATTAGATTGGCAAAAAGACTGGTTGAGACAATATTGATGCTTTGAGACTTAAGTGGAACGTTTTGAAATTTAAGGACCAAATTAAAATATGGGTAAATTTATCTAAAGTTACTAAACTATTAGTTACATTTTGATCATTTAACTTTAAAAAGTTATAAAATGATCACTGAACTATTCAAGTCTTCATTTAAATCATTGGACTATTCAAAAGTCTTCATTTAAGTCACTGAACTATTCAAAAGTTTTTATTTAAGTTGCGGTTATTAAGTTTCTTTTTTTTTTTAAGTTTGACTAGTGAGCTTCAAGCGTTAATTCGACGATTGGTATGATGGATCAACATCGATTGATGAGTAGAAGAACATATATTAAATCCAAATTGATCTGACGGTTAGTGAAGATAGGAGAAAAAAGTTATTTGGATTTTGATTTGTAAATTGTGACGTTTAAAGTTGTTTTATAAAAAAATAAATGATAGAAAGAAGGGGAAAGTGAGCTTTTGATTGATGTATGCAGTGCGAACAGAGAAGGTTATACAACAAAGATTTTAATAGCTAGTGACTTAAATGAAAATTTTCGAATAGTTCAATGACAATTTTATAACCTTTTGAAGTTGAATGACCAAAATGTAAACTTACTAATAGTTTAGAGACCTTGGCTGTAGTTTACCCTTAAAATAAATGTGATAGCTTGAGGTTATTCGATATAATTAACCCGATACAAGCGTGTTGAGAACCTCATCGTTGTAGCCGTCTCGTGTAAATGCTATTAATCTCATAAAATGACCCAATTATCCCTTCTTTTCTCCGGAAGTACTGAATTATGCTCGTAAATTTTGACAAAAGCGTAGGGATAAATTTGGTAAATTAAAAAAACTGTTCAATCTTCTTATATGATCTTATTATCACCTTGTGACTATTAGACAAAGTTAAACTTTCTCCGATCATAATTATCATACGACAAGACACAAATTATTTCTCGATCGGTGGATTGGGTTTCAAACAATGGTTCGTAAACGGTATCAAGAAGCCAAAACAGGTAAATCTCAACGACAAATATTTAACCAAGTCATTCAATTTTCACTTCAATTGATTGTATTCAACCTGTTCGATGAAATGCCTAAACGTAACTACTTTTTCTCAAAAATCCCAGGTTTCCAGTTGTTAAAATCATTAGACGCAGACAAGTATCTAAAAAAGATAGGATTAGGCAAAGAAGATCATTACTTTTGGAAACAAGTCGGGAAGGCATTGCTATGCACCTACACGCTCTTTGGCGTCGCATGGCTTTACAACGAAACGTCGCCGCTAGGGTGGTGGACGTTGAAACCTAAACCAAAAGAAGAAAGGGAATTAGCCCATTTGTATGAGCGGCGAGAGTTTCCGTACCCCGGTGACGCTGAGGCCATGGAAGAGTTCGTTGCTAAGGGAGGCATGATCGGAACTACGATTGGGCCGAAAGGGATAATAGAAACCGATAAAGATTCGGTTAATTATCAGAAAGAGATGCAGAACAAGAAGTTTGAACAGGAAGCGATGAAGCTTTGGCATAGGATGAGGAATGAAGTTATTTCAGAGCTTCAAGAGAAAGGGTATGATGTTGAGTGAGTGATTTTTTCAGCTATGGTGATCATATTGTTAAGGGTCAAATTTCGTTATGAGTCCTTATATTATGCATAAGTTGTGGATTTAAGTATGATGCAATTTAACCAAGCTCAAAAGCTCGAGTTAGACTTGAACTTCAAGACTCAAAGCTCGGCTCAAGCTTTTGTGATTAAAGCTTGAGCTAATTTTGAGATCATATATATTATTAATTTTCATAACATATGTATATTCATAGCAATGCCTAACATAAATTTCAAACCATCATTGTACAAAACACTTTTTACAAACAGAGCTTTTCTTGCCCACAACAACCAATGGCAAGCTAGACCTTATTCCATACATTCAAACACTAGGGGATAGTAGTTACTTGAACCCTGATATAAATATTGGGTTTGCACCTAAACAGTAGGGTTCTAATGACAGTGTGATTGAGCACACTCATTACATGCATTATACAAAAGATGTATAAATAGAGTACAAGTTGCTTACTCTTGAGGTTTTTTCTCCTTATTATATGTCAATCCAAACCCTAAGGGAAACAAAGGGTCATATGAATTTTGTCTGGGATTCATCAGAAGCTGGTCGTTGCTTCTAAACCATGTCATCGGTAATTGACCCTCAAATTCGAAATCTCCAAATACAACATCCGTTACTCCTCTCCCTTCAGTTCCAGGCAACCAAGCAGCGACAAAAGCATCAACTTTTTCCAAAACCTGAGGTTCTAAAACCAAGGGTCTTCCGGATATTAGGATTGCCAAAGTGGGGATTTTGTCGGCAACGGAACTGATTATATCACTTCCGTTAAAGGGGATTACAAGCTCTTTGTTGTCGCCTAAGGTTTCAGCATAAGGTGGTTCACCTACAACTACAATGGCAAAAGAGTACTGCCCTGCTAAGGTGTTTGTTGAGGGGTATTCATCATAGATCACCTCTGTTTTGTCTCCTACAGATTCTCTAATGGCATCCAAGATGGTGGTGCCTAAAATATAAAAGAAAACCAATCAATACAAATGCCTACACGAATTCAGGAATAAGTCCCGTATCTCTCATTGCGGCAATATTATTGGTTATTAGATGTCTGTGCATGCATTTTGTTGATAAATGGTATGGTTTTATAAATAAGTCATCGGTTAATCGACTTTCAGAAACAATAGAGAAGTGAAAAAACAGATAAGAAGAAAGGAAACTCGATATATATCCACTTACCAATTGTTATTCTACCGCTGCCTCCAAACCAGGTACTGGTCCAACCACCGCACTGGTACCCAAGATTGTCAGCATGTGAGCCAGCAACAAGAATTCTTTTAGCAGTTCGGTCTAATGGAAGAAACTGATTTTCAGGGTTCTTTCCGTTTTTTAATAGAACCAAGGATTTGCGAACTGCTTCACGAGCTAGTTCCCTGTGTAGCTGCAGGAAAATCAGAATATCAGGATCATCCTTTCTCCAGTATAAAATCAACAAGGACTTTGGTTGCCTTTGAAACATCCATCTAATAAAAAGTAGCAAACATGTTTCTCCTGACAAGCAAACATACCGAGTCCCGGAAACTCGGCCGCTTACTGTTGAACTAATCTTAATAAATTCTTGTAAAAATGTTGAAAAAAAAAATTCCTTCAAAAGCATGTTCCAAAAAGTTCAGTTATCAGATGCTAAATTCTGCAATATTTACCTTGCAGCCAACTATATCCAGCAGAGATCTATCGGAGAAGGGATATTCAAAAAGACCAGCAACAAATTTCACTCTCAATATTCGTTCAACGGCGTCATCTATCCTGGACATCAGTACTTCCCCAGATTCAACCAGAAACGTCAAATCATCCATAAACTGTTTATGTCTGAGAGGCACCATTACCTGCACATTTTCTCAATCAAGGCATGAAGATATGAACAAAAGAAAGATTTATTCTAGAATTCGAGAAACATTCTATACCATGTCAATACCAGCATTAACAGCAGTAGAAATACAGTAACGATAGTTTGAGCCTCGAGGTTCAGTGAGTCGATCGAGTGCTTCCCAGTCGGAAATTACAAAACCCTGAACAGAACATTCCCCCGAAGTTACATATGCTACATAAAGCATTCATCAGAATACCTTACTATAATAGGCACTTCACAGTACACCTATAGACCATTTCGGATGAAAAGAATATGGGGATCCAAACCTTGAAACCTAGTTTATCTTTTAGAATTTCTGTCAAGAGGAAACGATCAGCATGAAGTTGACGTCCGTTCCAACTGGAATATGATGCCATAATGGTGGAAACCCCCTGAGAAATACAGTCCAGATATGGTGCCATATGGATGCTCTCTAAATCATCATATGATAATATGGTATTCCCTTCATTTATACCCTTTTCAGTGCCTCCATCTCCAACAAAATGCTTTGCACATGCAATGACATTGTTTCTGGAATCAAGCAAACTCGATGATGAGAGATTGAAACAAGTTTCTAACGAGGTATACCTGTATATGGTTGTTGATACAGAATGCAACACAAATTTATGTACCTGCCAGCTACAAAAGGGTAGCCTTTCAGGTAGTCTGCCGGTGGTTTTCCCTGCAAACCTGTAATAATGGAAGTCATTTTTCGAACAATGTTGGTGTCTTCACTATAACACTCAAAACATCTTCCCCATCTGGGATCCCTGCATACCTGTGATAATACACTAATGTCTCAAAATCTATATAATAGAAAATTTTATAATATATATAAAAGATCTTAAACATGATTATGATATGAACACAACATGGATGTACAAATTATCAGGTCTAGCATTTCGATAATTATTTGACTTGGTGCAACACGGTAGAATCAAAGCACATTTGGCCAATTATTTTTACATTACTTACAGCTACACAGGGAGCAAAGTCATAGTGAATGCCAGTTGCCCTAACTTCAAGAGCAGTTGCAGCCCCAATTCTTTGAGCCAAATCTGCATCTCTATCATATGCAAATAATTTTCAATAATTAGAAGATACAACTACTGTATTTGAAATGTTACTCCCATGAACCTTTTACTGTAAAAAGTTGGATGAGGAAACGGAGAAGGCTATATACAAGAGTTATGTTACTCTGCCTCTTCATTTTGCTTAAAATATTCATATCCACACATAATTAGACTTGGATACGCGTTAAGATCCTTTAAATACATAGTAAGCATATTTGTGTTTGACACACTTATATCCAGCACTTGCCTCCGATTTTTAGCAACATGATACAAAAGTGCCTAGTTCTAGTCCAATTCCCCTTATCCCTCTTTCTTAATACCTAGAAAAAAAATGAGCATACTTGTGCTCAACACACATATATCCGGCACTTGTCCCCAAGGAGCAAACCCTTATTATAGGGGGAAACTTAGAAAAAGGAGCACGCCTATGTTGAACAGATACATCTAGCACTCGCACTTGAGTTCAAGCAACACAAGGCTTTTGGGTAATTTCAACGAAATGTTTAAAAACACGAGATTATCACGCTCAAGAGGAAATCCATTGATTTGCACAACACTGGACTTAGGACTTTAGGGTCCAATTCTCGTGTGCGCGAACCCATCCTCTCAACTGGCTCTATATTATAAGCAAAAGTCTAAGGATACAGAATAAGTGAGGTGGGATAAGTTCTTTTGAAATATCACTTACTTTTAACACCTAGTACTAGTCAAAAACTCTATATTTTTTTCTCTCTAATGGAAATGATGTAATATAGGGGAAAATTAATATCACAATAGTCATTTATTTTCCTTCATCAACTTTGGCATTGATCAAAGAAATATTATAAATTACCATAAAAAGACTGAAAATCAAAGAAGAAACAAACCTAGTAGCTCCAAGTCCAACATTGTGAGGAAATATAGTGGCACCATAAACACTATTGTTACCATGGACTGCATCAATCCCATAAATAAGCGGTATCCCAAGCCGAGATTCAAGTGCTGCCTGCTGGAAATTATCCACCATATCAGCCCAATCAGCTGACAATGCTTTCTGAAATGGCACACTTCCACCGGCACTCAGTATACTACCTGCCAAAAATTAAGGCTAATCAGTGTTCTCTAGTTCTCAAAAATTGTCAACAAACTGTTCGAGAAAATGCCTAAAAGAAGAAAAAAAATTAATGTACCGATGGAAAAGCTTTTGAGATCAGCAGGAGTGGCGACACTTCGCTCGATTTGGGTCATTTGACCGATCTTTTCTTGTAGAGTCATTCGAGAAAGAAGGTCTTTGACTCGATCCTCTATGGGTGCATTTGGGTTCTTGTAAGTGCAATCCATTGACCAAAATTGAATTGAACAGAGAAAATCTGAAGGAAAAAAAAAGAAAAGAAAATTCGAGCTCAACCCAGAATTTTAATTCGATTAAATCCCACTTCTAAATTCAAGTTTTGATCGAAATGATAATCAAATTGTTCGTAGCTCTTCTATTACCTTGTTCACTTGCGTAAACCCGATCAAAACAAAAATGAATAAATCAATCTTAATCCTTGATGTTGACAACTTGGATTTCAGTAATGACTAATCACACTTTATTTTTCTTTTATGTAATCATTTGAAAATTAAAAAAACAAAATCTTAAATCTTAAAGAAAAAATTAAATGATAATATGGCATAATCATAATATCTTAATAGAAATCAAATTCAATGGTCAAATTAGAAAAAAATATATCAAAAAATACTAAAATGGATGGAAAAAACATTCAAAGGCCATGAAAAAAGGTCATCAAATTCAGAATTTAAATGTGGACAAAGCCAAATTTTAAGACTAATACCAAAATCTCATATTATCATACCTTAAATTTATATCGGGGTTTAAACTTTTTTTTCTTTAAATTAGCCCTTAAATTTAGTATTTTTTATATCGGGGTTTAAACTTTTTTTTCTTTAAATTAGCCCTTAAATTTAGTAATTATTTTCATATTAAGGCTTGAACTAGGTAATTATTTTCACATTGGAGTTTGAACTTTTTTTGTCTAAATTAATAGGGTGGAGTATTCGATCGAGTCAAATCGAATGGAATCAAAAAATTTCGAATTAACGAATCATATTTTAGTAACCGAACACAACTTCAAATTTTATCGAATCGAGTCAAGTCGAGTCTAGTCAACGAATCCTATTATTTATACTAAATGTTATGTTTATATGGACTGATTATTTAACTAGTAAACGAAATATAATATTATTTAACTACATAAACTGTATAATGATTTTACCTTTTAACTTAATGGGTAAATATTTATCAAAACGACATAATTTTGCCTTTTAACTTGATGGTTTTAACTTTTAACTTTAGAAAAAGTAAACATTTATCAAAATGACATAATTTTATCTTTTCTTATTTAGATTTTCGGATAACTCAAATTGTATAATTCATATTTGAGTGAAATCGAAAATTTTAATTTTATATTCGAGTTGATCCGAATAATTTGAACTATTTAATTCAAAATTTAAATCTTTTATCAAATTTTTCGAATTTAATCGAATTTTAAAGTTGAGGTCTAAACTTAACAATTGTTATAGTATTGAGACCTAAACTTTAAAGTTTTCAAAGAAATATCAAAAACTAACTTTTCGCAAAAAAAATCGGACTCCAATATAAAAATAATTATCACATTTAAAAATTAATTTAAAAAAATTAACCTTAATATAAAAATAATTACCAAATTATTAAGATAAAAAAACCCGTAGCAATTGCCAAGATAAAGTGAAAAAAGTGATTGAATCCAAAGCTACGGTCACAGGTAACCAAACGTGTGGTTACCAATCAGCAATAAGCATGTGGTGTGAGCTCACCATCCAACCCACTCATTCCGCGTGTTATATATATCAGAAAATTGATTTTAAACTTTCAAAATATTTCGATTTAGTCCTCTACTTATCAAATTTGAAAATAAAATCCAATTGTTAACCTCATTACAATTAGGGATTTACAATTAGGGATGTAAATAAGATAGGTGTTCAAAAATTACTCATCATCTTTATTCACCAGAAAAAAAAAATCTTCATCTTGTAAATAACTCTAACTCGGTTTGATAATTATCAAGTCGAGCTTGAGCTCAAGCAACTCAAATTATTCATCGAGTTGACTTCAAGTTTAATAATATTCAGCTCAAATGGCTCATGAATTTTATCAAGCTTTTTAATATATATTTCAAATATTATTAAATTACGTTATTGCTCATAACATATTATTAATCATATGCTTAATTATTTAATTGAGTTTGAACTTGAATACATACGAACTTAATCGAATTTAAATACAAAACTGATAAATGAGCTTGATTACCCTTGAACTTAGAATAAGGTTTAAATTCAAAAAATAATGGGGCTCAATTCTTAAAAGAAATTCAAAATGTAGGAATAATATAAAGATTTAAAGTATATTTTAACAAAATTATTCCATATTTTTTTTGGTAGAAAAAGAACAGCACTAGGCGATTACAAGAATAAAACTAAATCGGAACAAACCTATTATCAACATTATCTTTAAGGAGAATATCTTTAACTGCATCAGGTGGACTCTGGAAGAGCTGAAGCCTAGAATCACCCAATGATGTAATCTTTGCCATAGCATCAGCAATACCATTAGCAAATCGTGATACAACTCTAATGCAGACAACCCAATCACGAAGGAATAACTGATGTATGAGACGAACTTCCACCACACTACTATAACCCCCTCCCTCTGAAGTAAGGAGCTCAACTAACAAATAATTATCACACTCAACTTCAAGTTTTCGAATTCCTTTGTCCCATGCAAGAAATAGACCTTCCAACATAGCTCTTGCTTCCACTTTAAAGATGGAATCTCCACTAAAAGACATTGAGAAGCCTCACACCCAAGAAGCAGCAGCATCTCGTATAACCCCTCCAATACCAAAGCTTTGACCATCCATTGACACGGCACCATCAGTGTTAAGCTTACACCAACCTAATGGAGGAGGTTTCCAATAATTGACCAAATCTTTGCCTTTAAGCGCCTTCATTTTCGAATCATAATTGTAGTAACTCTTTGCCCATATGAACCCCATATCCACCCTCAGCACGACAGCACCTATGACTAGAATTGAAAATGGCCTCATTTCGAGACTTCCAAATGAACCAGCAAATCACCGCAAACAACGTTTGCCATTCGAAATCAACTTTTTCCAAGTGACCTGCACATGAATATTCCAACGCAACCAATCATGAAAAGCAAGAGAAAAGAAAAACTTCTGATCCTGAATTGGAACCACTGTCTTCCAAACAGAACTGGCAAACATACAATCACGTAGAACATGCATTACTGTTTCGAAATTCATTACACAAAAATGACAAAAAGCATTCTCAGTCATATGTCTCCTTTTTCTCTCATAATTAGTTAAAAGACGACCATGCCACACCACCCATAAGAACAACCGTACCAGTTGAGGAGCCTTAACTCCCCAAATCATACGCCAATGACCCTCCCCTCTACTATCATGCATGAACAGGTTCTTGTACGAGCTGGAAGAAGAGAAACCATTTTTATCACTCCATTTCCACATCAAACAATCCGGTCCCATATCAACACAAGGAGGCATAACCGAAGCAATATGGCGCAAAACGAAAATAGGGACAAGAGTTGCAAGTTTATCCCAATCCCAAGATCCTGAAGGTGTGACCACATCACAAACTCGTAGGAAATTACTGTGATAATCCAAATTCAAACCAAAAGGACGCAAAGGTCCTACTTGTTTCAACCAATGATCATCCCATAAGGAAACCAATTTACCATCTCCAATTCCCCAATAGATATTACGAATAATCTCAGGCCAAACTTTTCCCTAACGACTGCCAAATATAAGAACAACCACTTCGGTGAATAGAAGATGGAATCATTTCCTGAACATTATATTTCTTCCGGAGTACCTACATCCACAATAACAAAATTATTCCATATTATCAACAAAGAAAAAGAAACTTAAATCAAATACATTTTAAATTAATAAAGCTTTAGCATGTTTGGCAAATGTTAATTGAATTAAATTGAATTAGTTGATCGGATAAGTTAAATTAAAAATCAATTAAGGTATGAGTTTTGAAAAAGATAATAGATCGATTAATTTGTAAATTGGTATAGATCAATAAAATTAAAATTTTAACTTTTTTATAAATTTTTAATGGTTCATTTTATCAAACCACATAAATCAGTTGGATTAGTTCTGAAAATCTTAAAACCAAGGGTCCAAGGCTTTAGATGCTAAATACTATCAAAATACTAAAAATCGAATTTCACCATCTGTAAATGTGTATATATATATATTTGACATCACATGCGTAAATGCACGTATCCATTACCTAAACGTCGCCGTTTTGAAAAAGACAATGGCATCTTCGACCGACTCCCATTAACCAAAACAAAATCCAAATCTAATTCCACATCTCACTCAAAAACACGCCATTTTCCTCTCCCTTTCTTCAAAAAAATGGAGAATCTATGGCGAGCAGCAACGGGTCAGGACCCGAATCCCGATGATTATAAAGGCGTCGAGTTCTGGACCAACCCGGAACGAGCCGGTTGGTTAACCAAACAAGGTGATTACATCAAGACTTGGCGACGCCGTTGGTTCATTTTGAAACAAGGCAAACTGTTATGGTTCAAGGATCCGACTTCAGTCAGCCGCCGATCTTCTCCTCGCGGTGTTGTTTCAGTAGGATCTTGCCTTACCGTTAAAGGAGCTGAGGATATCGTGAATAAGGCCTTCGCTTTTGAGCTCTCCACTCGAGATTCCACCATGTATTTCATTGCTGATACGGAGAAAGAGAAAGAGGATTGGATCAATTCGATCGGTCGATCTATTGTTCAACATTCGAGATCCGTTACTGATTCTGAGATCGTCGATTACGATAGCAAAAGCAGGTGATTTTTCAGAACTTTTTGCTTTTTTTTTTTTAATTTTAATTTTTCGTCTTTTATTATTATTACTATGTGCTGTAAATTTTGGCTTGTAGAAATAAAGACTAAAAATACTTGTGCTTGCTTTAATTTGATGCACTCTCTTTATATTTTACAAAAATTAATTGTGTGATTTAGGAAAAACAGTACTAAATTTCTCAATTTAATTGCAAGTTTAGGGTTAGTGATTATTATAGTGAAGAATTCGGTATATAATTTCTTTTCACAATGATCAAGTTAATTATGTCTCTTATGAATAATTCTCCAACTTCTGTATTGATTTGCATAATATGATGCTTAAAGTTGCTCTCAGTCTGTTTTAGTGTCTCTATTTTTCGAATTTAAAAATACAAGTCTAATGTTCTTGTTTATTACAAATCTTTTTGCTACATGATTAATTGATTATCAAGTGAAAAAAGTTATTATTTCAAAATATTACATAGCTAATTTGACAAAAGAATTTTAAGAGTGTTAACCATTAGAACATAATTTTGAAATTTGAAAAGTAAAAAGATTAAATCTCTAAAAATAAAAATAGAGTGATTAAATTTTAAATATACGAAGGGCACAAAGATTTAGGCCCCTTTGGATGGGTGTTTATCTCTAATGTGATGTTTAGCTTTCTTTTTATCTTAAGCTACAATATTATTACATTATTTAATCTCACTGTTGTCTTTATTTTTACGCTAATAATAGATAAACGCACCGTCCATCCAAAAAGATTTTTAGAGTAAATTTTAATCATCTTAAGATTTTAGTGGGTAATGAACTTTGTTATTTAAAATGTGTTTGGGTGTGTTCTTCTTCTTCATATCTTATTTAGGTGTTTTACTTTTGAATATATCATATTTCGTTGTTTTTATAGAAGTAACAACTTGTGTTCTTGTTTTTATTCGTAATTGATTCGCTTTCTTAGTAACATTGGTTGTACTTGTCCTTATTTGTTATCGGAAATTGCTATCTTCCTCGCGATTTCCGATTGGGTACATATGTTGAAGGTTTTCAGAATTGGTTTGTATCGGTTTTTAAATCAATCGATTCATTACCTTTCTCTAGATTAGTATCCCGATCAAGATTTAATTAGTTATCTGATTCAAACAATCTTGCATATGTTTTTATAGAGAACACTAGCAATCTAATTTAGTAAAATTAAGGATCACATTAGCATTTAGTTTATTATAAAATTATTGAGTAAAACAAACAGTTTACAAACATCATAGAAGGATTTTTGAATCTCATGTGTTGGCCTGACGGTCAGTTATTCACTGTCTTAAGTATGATTTGAATTCGAATCGTGTTAGTTGCATTGCTATTAAGGTTTTGCTCTCTTGTAATTTACCAAAAAAAACATCATAGAAAGATTTTCACATGATTTTATCGGCAACAAGTAACAGTAATATAGAACAAATCACAAAAATAGCATATCCAATCAATTAGAATTAAAATTAATTCAACATAATGCAATAAAATAAAAATCAAAATATATCTGGTGATATTAAAACTAAAATAACCTGACATTTGCCAAAAATACGAGATTCAAACTCTTAACAGTTTAAGGTCCTAAAGCTTTAGCATTTGCCAAAATGTTATGAAATTGTACTTTTAAGATTAAAGTATTAATGAGATTTAAATCTTAACATTATTCGATCCTGTCGATGAAGGATTTGTACGGAAGAATTGAATTAAGATAAAGAGAACGAAATCAAATGGGACGGTTTAAGGAAAGTGATTTTTTTTACCATCAGAATTGTTAATTACAAGTAACTTCAAGGTAAATTTAAGTATCTTAATACTTCAATCCAACCAAAGTTCAAATTGAACAAGAAAATTAATTTAAAATTTTCAAAATTTGAGCTCAAAAAAATCGACTTTTATTTTTTCAGTATGTACTTTTATCCCACATTGTTTAAATCGGAAAAGACCAATCAATTGAATCAAAAATCGGTTGGGATATAAATTCGAAGAAAAAGATTAAATCAATTGATTCTGAATAATTCGGAACCGTGTTAAATCAATTTAATCCTTAACTTTAAAAAAAAAATGAATTTGACCATTGAAAATTTCAAACAAAGTAAAATTGTTGTTTTTAATGGAAATATTGATTAATATGTTAAAATTTTAAATATTGAAACTTACATGAAAATCCACATTTATTTTATTTTTTATTTCAATTTTATGAACTTTTTGTTGTTTTAATATTATTTGTTGATGTGAGTGACATCAATATTAAATCATACATAAATTGTCACGTAAATTGTCATATCAATATTAATAAAATAATATTTTAATTAGTATTTTTGTTTTAAAAAAATGAGTTGTCGATGAAGTCTTAACTTAATTAGTATGGGCATTGTTGTCAATACATAAAGACGTGAGTTTGAGTGTGTTAAAGTGCATTACCCTATTATTTATGGGTTAGGGGTAGTTTTAGACATTGTATCAAAAAGAGCAAATATGGTTAAAATCTATAATGAGATTATTCAAAAATAATAAATAAATGAGTTGACTCTCTCAAATTTAATTAAAAAAATAAAGATCAAATTGACAAAAAAATTAACATTAAATGTTAAATTTATTATCATGACTAAAATCAATATCTAGAAACCATTTAAATATGTTAAAATATTTGAAAAATAGCTACTTATTTTTTTATTTATTAATTATAAAGCAAAAACATATTTTTAACTAAAAGCATGAAAAACATTAAAAAATAAAAAATGGAATTAAAAAACAACAACGAGGATTTCATTTTTTTAAATTTCCAAATAAGCATCCATTATTTAAACTCTCATTCTCTCAGTTAAGTTTCAGTATGAACTTTTACATCAATAAAAATGAAGAAAGTAGAGCTAATATTCGTTCCACAAACAAGCAAAGGCCACTTGATCCCAATTCTCGAATTCGCAAAGCGTCTCATTGATCATGATAATCGAATTTCGATCACCGTCGTTTTTGTTAAATCGTCTTTCGATTCTTTCACCGATGCTTATATCGAATCAGTCAAGGCCTCGAAACCTGACCGATTCAAATTCATCGATGTTCCTTTGATTGTTGATCATCATCGACAATCATTTGAAGACCACATTATTGACCTTGTGGAAACGCACTTGCCGCTTTTGAAAAACGTTGTCACTGACATTTCATCGTCAAAATCGAGTTCAAATTTGACAGCATTTACAGGGTTCGTTTTTGATTTGCTGTTTGTGTCATTGGTCGACGTTGCTCATGAGTTCAACATCCCTTCGTATATATTTTTAACCGCTAGTGCAGGGTTCTTGAGTCTTTTGTTCCACTTGACGACTCGACATGATGAGAATGGGGATAGCCCTGAGTTTAAACGGTCCAATCCAGACGAGTTGATCCCAGGATTTATCAATCCTGTCCCTCCTAGTGTTTTGCCTTCAAAATTGTTCGAAAAGGATAATGGTTATCATGCCTATATGATGATTGCTCAAAAGTTCAAGGTTGCCAAAGGGATTATGGTTAATACGTTTGAAGAGCTTGAACCTTATGCTATTAGCAATTTCTCCAATGGCAGAAATCCCCCAGTTTACTCCGTTGGACCGGTGCTTGATATCAACTGTAGGCTTCACATTGAATCAGGCTTGGCTCAACACAAAAAAGTGATGAAATGGCTCGATGAGCAGCCTCGATCATCGGTTATATTTCTTTGTTTTGGAAGCTTTGGGCGCTTTCTTGCACCCCAAGTCAAAGAAATAGCGCTTGGACTTGAGCAAAGCGGGTATAGGTTCTTATGGTCCTTGTGCATGCAACCATCGTCACCGCCGCAATCATCACAAAACGATGCTCTAGGAGGAGTTTGTTACAATGAAGACATGTTTCCGGAAGGGTTCACGGAAAGGATCCAAGGGAAGGGAATGATGATATATGGGTGGGCACCGCAAATGGAGATTTTAGCCCATGAAGCAATAGGAGCATTTGTATCACATTGTGGTTGGAACTCAATCCTCGAAAGCTTGTGGTTTGGGGTGCCGATGGTAACATGGCCTATGTACGCTGAGCAACAAATGAACGCATTTAAAATGGTGAAGGAATTAGGGTTAGCGGTGGAGCTACGACTCGACTACGAACAACTTAACCTCGACAATGTTGTGACAGCCAACGAGATCAAAAAAGCGGTCAAGCAAGTAATGGATGACTGCTGTGAGGTTAGGAAGAAAGTGAAGGAAATGGCAAAAATTGCTAGGAAAGCAATTGTCAACGGAGGATCTTCGTTTCTTTCAATTCAAAAATTGATTGATGATTTGATAGATAAGAATTGAGTTAGTGTCACGAGTCAGTCGAACACCAACTCAGTTAGGAAATAACAAAAAGAAACATTTAATTTATGAAATAACTTATATTTTTATGATGTTGCTTTTGTTTTTTTATAAATCAATAAAAATACACATTGAGAAATTTAAACCTAAGAATGTAACATCCCTCATCCGCATCGATGATCGATACAAGCCAATGATGTCATTCAGATACTATTTTTGCACTTACAAAATTTCTTATGCCAAATATTGATCATAAAACGGATTTAAAAGATTTCATACATCTATGATTTCACATTTCTAAAACCTTGTGATACATTTCAAACTAAAACCAAATCATTTTCCAAGTGTTTGAAAGAGGTGAAAACATAAAACTAGTTTGGATGATTTTATAGATTTGATTTTTATTAATTATAAAAATTGATTTTAATATGATTAGTTATTATCATACTTAAAATAAAAGAATATATATTATATTTACTTAATTAAATATTTAATTAAAAAAACTTAGATTTTTTTTATTTTTAACTTATTCAATTATATTCAATGATTTTATAGATTTACAATTTTATTAATTAATCATATATTATGTTATTTTTTATGTAGAAGTTTCAAAAGATGTGAGTCGTATGATCAAATTAATTAATTTCACATTAATATATCATTATATCAATTAATATTACTTTTATTATTATCATATAATAATACTAATAAATTATTTTTAATATCAACTTAGTAATATATTTAATGCAGGATATTTTAACTAAAAAATGGAATTCCTTTAAAAACAACGTGGATCTCATTTATTTATTTATAAAAAATTTCCAAATATTTATCTATTATTTATACTCTTATTTTCTATATTCAGTTTCAGTATGAACTTTTGCATCAACAAAAATGAAGAAAGCAGAGCTAATATTCGTTCCACAAACAAGCAAGGGCCACTTGATTCCAATTCTCGAATTTGCAAAGCGCCTCGTTGATCATGATGACCGGATTTCGATCACTGTTGCTTTTGTTAAATCATCCTCCGATTCTTTCACCGATGCTTACATCGAATCAGTCAAGGCTTCAAAACCAGGCCGATTCGAATTCATCGATGTTTCTCAACAACAAGAACATCATTCTTTGGTTGTTGATCATAATTCGCAATCCATCGAAGACCACGTCGATGTCCTCATGGAAACACATATGCCACTTTTGAAAGACTTTGTCACTGACATCTCGTCATCGAGATCGAGATCAAATTTGAAGACATTTACAGGGTTTGTTTTCAATTTGTTGTTTGTGCCATTGGTCAATATTGCTCGTGAATTTAACATTCCTTCGTATATATTTTTAACTGCTAATTCGGGGTTCTTGAGTCTTTTATTCCACCTAATGACTCGACATGATGAGACTCGAGATAGCCCCGAGTTTAAACTGTCCTATCCTAACGAGTTGATCTCGGGATTTATCAATCCCGTCCCGCCCAATGTTTTGCCTTCGGCTTTGTTTGACAAGGATAATGGTTATCCTTGGTATATGATGACTGCTCAAAAGTTCAAGGCTGTCAAAGGGATTATGGTTAATACATTTGAAGAGCTTGAACCTTATGTTATTAGCAATTTCTCCAATGGCAGAAATCCCCCGGTTTATCCTGTCGGGCCAGTGCTTGATATCAATTGTAAGCCTTACACTGAATTCAACTTGGCTCAATGCAAAAAGGTGATGAAATGGCTCGATGAACAGTCTCGATCATCAATGATATTTCTTTGTTTTGGAAGCTTTGGGCGTTTTCTTGCACCGCAAGTCAAAGAAATAGCTCTCAGACTCGAGCAAAGCGGATATAGGTTCTTATGGTCCTTGCGCGTGCAATCATTGTCACCGCAGAAATCACGAAACGATGCATCAAGATGTGTTCCTTACCTTGAGGACATGTTGCCAAAAGGGTTTGTGGAAAGGATTTAAGGGAAGGGGATTATGATATACGGGTGGGCACCGCAGGTGAAGATTCTAACCCACGAAGCAATAAGAGGGTTCGTTTCTCATTGTGGTTGGAACTCTATCCTCGAGAGTTTGTGGTTCGGAGTGCCGATGGTAACATGGCCCATGCACGCCGAACAACAACTGAACACTTTTAAGATGGTGAAGGAATTAGGGTTAGCTATAGAATTGAGACTTGACTACAAAAAACTTAATGTCAACGATGTTGTGACGGCCAACGAGATCAAAAAAGCAATAAAGCAGGTAATGGATGATGGCAGTGAAATTAGGAAGAAAGTGAAAGAAATGTCTGAAATTTCTAAAAAAGCAATTGTCAATGGAGTATCTTCATTTCTCTCGATTCAAAGATTCATTGAAGATATGATAGATGAGAACTGAGTTAATTTCTCAAGTCAATCGGACAACAACTCAATTAAAAAATAATAATAATAAATTATTTATTTTATAAAACAAGTTTTATTATTATGAGAATATTTTTTGTATTTTTATATTTTTAAAAATCAATAAATATTTAAGCTTAGATTTGTAACACCTTTCACCCACACTCACTATCGATACGAACGAATGATTTAAATAAAATTATAAATTTTAAATTAAAAACCCCCCGATATGACTCGACTAAAGAAACCTGAATAACCGAAACTCAAAACGAACAAAAACCAAAACGACACAAATTTGAAAAGACTCGAAACCGATCCGTATCTGAAATGATCCAAACCCTAAAGCTGTGCTTGGTACAAAGGATAGATAGGGGTTTAGATGAAAATTTGTGTTAAAATATTCAATATCAACAAGGAACTGGTGGTAGATATCATCAGGAAGAAAATCGACCTCGATTTTACGAGAATGAAAGATCGGTCATAAGCTCGTCAGCCACTGGAAATCATGGAAGCTTGAACAAGAAATCATTTACATTTTTAAACGGAAAGTATGATAGGGGTATGCATATCATGCTAGTTATTATATACATGCAGTTTAATCTTGCCTCATATGTATAAGAAGTCGGGTTAACTAACGAACATGAACGTCAAAGGGAGCAAATACAGGATCTGGGACGACGAGGGGCAATCTGTCAATGTACGTGAAGAGCCTCTTACAATTCTCTCTAAGGATCAACAATAACTCGGCGATCTCGCTTTGTTCTATGTAAATCCAAAGGTCGCAAGAGTCAACCCTTTCGAGACTGTCCTGACAAAACGGACAAGACTGAGACCGGCCATGCCTGAAAAACAAGAAAGAAATACAACAACAACATTAGAACATTTTGAACATGAATCCTGAGGAGCCTCGTGAATGGAAACCGCTTATATAGATTTCCTTGTCAAACCCGGGTTTCGGGTATGACTCAGAATGTGGCCGAGAAGGGGATTAGATCCTCGAAAAACATAGGGATATCCCTAACCATAATACCTGAAAAAAGTTTGTACTTGATAATGTACGATATCATCCCGAATAACAGCTCCGAATAATTGAACTAGTCTACGAGAAGATAAGATGGCTGTATATTTATAGACTCAGTTTAGCCTACAAACGCTGAACGAGTAACTTACCAATCCTTATGACAATTCAAACACATAGAATGGCTGCAATTAGGTAACACGACGAGGTCACTCATCTCCATGCAAATCGAGCACTCGTCTTCCCTTTCATAGTCGATTTCCGATATCTTCCCACTTACGGATTCATCCTTCCTAAGGTACCTTACGGTACAAGCTTCTTTCTGTTTTCGATCCTCCAAATCAGTGATTCCTCTTTGAGGTTGCAATAAAGAAGGAAATATTACCGCTACACGAGAAAAAAAAAGTTAGCGAGAACGCGGATTTTACTTAAACGAGCTAAGCAATCTCGTTGGAACTCACCATAAAATTCTCTAATGCTGGCTTTCCTCTCGTAAACGGACATGGTGGTCTTGCCATCAGCATAGGTCTCCGTTGATCTATCGGATTACGATTTCAAAGAATAAAAAGATAATTTTGTCGAAAATTGTATGGCGGGAAGAACATTACCATATAAATATGTATATTGAGGAAACCGAGGGCACCGGCGAGTTGAACAAGGAAAAGGAAAAACTGAGCAGCTGGACTGTAGGACAGTCTCATTTGTAGACGTGCCTCGTCTCTTTCCCTTGGATAATCTAAAGCCCTGAAAACAGACCGATAAAAATTCAGGTTAAACATCAAGCAGGGCCAATGATAAAGCAATAAGAATGTCGAAAATGAATGTCATTACTCATGTTCGGCACCCGTAAATCTTTGACATTAGTAGGGATTAATGATGTTTTAGTAATATACAATTGGTTCGGCATTGTAACAGATACAACTTTAAGGACAATGTTCAATGATGTCCTATCGATTATATGTGAAACATAATCCTCCATTGCCTTGCAGATTATCGTGTATCCAATATATCCATATTCCAAGCATAGGAATGTATGCATACATACATGCACACACATTCATCCATCCATTCATACACATAAATACATACAAACACATTATCCATAATCCATGCATAGATACATGCCTAAACAGGGGCGAATCTGAGGGAGAGGTAGGGGCCTTGGCACCCCCTCAAATGGAAAAATTGCTATTTAAGTCCCCTATAAAATGATCAAATTAAAATTAATTTATGGCAAAATTGCACTTTGTCCCCCAAAATGAAGAAAATTATTTTTAATCCCTTCATTACTACATTATAAAAATAAATTTTACTCTCTCAAAAATTTATTATTCAATTTCGGCTCTTAATTTTTTTTTTGGATTCACCCGTACCTATACCCTTGGAATGAAAGAATGATACCCTATGCTGGAATAGAATGTTGAGAATAAATTCAATACCCTGCTTAGAAACCTTTCATACATACATATTATCCATGCATACATGCATATATACATTTTGGAATGAAAGAATGATACCCTATGCTGGAAAAGAATGTTGAGAATAAATTCAATAACCTGCTTAGAAACCTTTCATACATAACATACATACATGCAGGGATACATGCATATATACAATCATTGGAGATTTAGAGAGAAACCCATAAATTTTTATTCAAATTTCGACCTTTTTTTTAAATATAAATTCCTTTACATCACCTTTTTTTCCCCTTAAAAAGAAATTGCAAGTCAAAAGTCCTCAAGCAATCACACTAGCAGAGAAAATACTTAATACACAAATAGAAAATCAACCAAAAAAAAGTATATATATATATAATTACATAAAAAGAGAGGGGAAAAAAGGTTATACAGACTATTGGCATGTTGAATATCAGCTTGGAGCGCTTTGAGTGAATCCTTGAAAGACGGCTTTCTCATGACCGGTTATTTTCCCGGAAAATATTTTCCCATCAGACAAACACAAGAAAAATCAAGTAGCTAAAAGAGAATCCCCACTTTCCCCCAAAAATGAAAGCTCTCCAAATAAAATTATAGTTTTGTAATTTCGGATTTTTATTATTTTTAAAAATTAGTAAACTGAGACTAAGCTTAATTGCAATCTAAGCACACTGTCGGAGTACTAAGATGCCTTAAAAGCGAAGGGGACAGTGGTTGGGAAATTACGGTGCTGTCCTCGTTTGAACCTAATCCACTAATTACTTGAGATAAAGAAAGAAATATGGTGACGTGGCTGATTATTATTGGTTAAATTAACGGAGTTCGCGTGAGGTTAGTAGGAATCCACTAAAAGCCTTGTGGCGGCGCCTATAGTTTTTCTTTTGTAAAACCAAGGAGCCGCTGAAATAATTAATAAAATTAAATAAAAAGCTTGGGTTTATCCGAATGGTAGATATTATTAGATTTATAGTCATGATTAAGATGTGTATTAAGGAATTAATTATGGTTTAATTATAGATAATATTTAAATATCATATGATAGCATGATGGTCAAAAGTATTTACCGTCCTAAGTGTAACTTGAGTTTGAATTGCGTTAATTATATTTCTTGTTCATATTGTAATTCACCAAAAAAAAATTAGATAATCTTTTCACCGTCCTATTTAGATATTTTTGAGACATGTTTTAATGTCTATAATTAGATTATAAGATCTGATCATATCTGATTTTTTTATATAATGTTTAAAATTACTTATAGCTCCTCTCAACCCATAAAGAGTAAAATAATATGCTTGAGCACACTCGAACCTACATCTTCCTACACTGATAACAATATCCATGATAATCGACCTAAAACTCAACCAACCATAAAATTTTCAAGTATGATAAAATTTAAATCACAACATACATATACAAATTACTAAATAAAAAAACATTTTTATATAAATTTAATTTATAACATTTTAGGTCATGAAACATGAGGGTTCTTGTCATTCATCAGCAATATTCTCCGCTAAAGTTTATTCTGGTTGAGTTGATTTCGAGTTGAATTTAAGTATAATATTAATATATTTTATTTTTTTAAATTGATTTGATTAAATATGAATTTAAAATTTTACTTAAATCATCACATATTTGTAAATTATTAATCAAGTATAATTTAAGCTCATACATATTATTTTTTAAAATTTTAAAATATATATTTATATTTACTTTAATTTAATATATAATAATTATATATTTTTTATTTATTACAAATGATCTTAATTTTTTTAATGTTTACATTATAGACTTATAGTGACATTATATATTACTATAGATTATATAAATTACATAATATAAAATATTACAAATTTTAAAAACGGGTTGAGTCAAGTTTTAATATTAAATGTTTAAATTTAAGTTTAACCCATATTTTAGATTGACCTAATTTTTATTTAATCTTATTTTTAGCGTCCAATATTTTTATCCAATCTTACTAATTTTAAGCAAATCTTCAAACAGACAAATCTTTCCTCACACGTTGTGAGAACTAATTCACACATATTTTAGATTGATCGGCTAAAATAGCATCATTTTTTTTTTCAAACTTTTTCTTTGTGCCATTCTATCTCTTTCTTTTGTTCTTGATTAGCCGGTGGTGACATCAGCTTTAATGTTGGTTGTCGACTGTCGGTATTCTTGCCCCTTTCTTTTTATATTTAGTTCTTTTTTTCTTTTGTTTTTCTTCAAGTTTTTATCTGCATTTGTGGTACGTTTTTCCTCTGCCTTGTGACACGTTTCTGTCTTAGGTCTCATTTTGATCTACCTTTGTGGTAGATTTGTGTTTGTGGATAGTTTTCTCTCAACACTCGGCTTTGATTTGCGATTATAGGTGGTCTTTTAGTGGTTTGATCCCCTTTTATGGTTCATTTGTCGATGCAATCAGATCTATTTTGCGAAGCAGCCTACAAGATTGTTAGCTTCGCTCACCACTCATACTTTGATCCTTAAGCGTGTAGGTAGATAGAGACAATAAGTTTTGTTTCCTGCTTCCTTTTTCCAGTGTTTCATCTCATCATTGTCGTTGCAGTTCACTAGATGTGTTTTGCTGGTTTGATGTTTCGTTATTTTTCTCATTGTTTTGTTATTTTTCTGCTACATTTTAATTTCGTTTAGAATGTTTCTCGATTTAAATTTCTAATAAATTCAGCCGGTATATTATTAAAAAAAATAGCATCATTTTATTTTATTTTTCTAAATGTCAAAATTTGTTATTAATCTCGATATTATGGATAAATGGCATATTTGATGTTTACGCTCTAATTTGGTTGTTTTTTTTTCTATATTTATTGAGTTTTGAAATTTCAATTATAATTCAAACAATAATAGTTAAATTTGTACGGTTAAATTTTGTTATTTTTAAATTCTTATATGTCAAACATATTATCATACATATATGATAATGTCAAATTGTTATATCCATATAATACTAATAAAAAAACTTTATTTTAATTAATTTTAGAAATAAAAAAGTATAAAATTAAAAAACGATCAAATTAAAAAATATGAATTAAATCCACAACTTACACATATTACACTATTAATAGCAAAATTTGACTGCATGAATTTAACTGTTATTATTCAGGTTGAGACTGAAATTTTCAAATTCGAAAAATACGAAAAGCACCTATAGCACAAGGATTGTTAGCAAAATTCACTCTATTCGGTAAAAGTAACATGGAGACTTATGTGTCAGGAGTCATATTACATTTTGTTATTTTTATTCAAAAAATAGATAAATTAATCATTGTAAGATAGATCAAAGAGAAAATTAGTTATTACTGTTAAAAAATTCATCGTTTCTACTGTTAAAATTTGAGTTGACTAACAAAATAACACGTATCACTTGAACATCATGCTGCTGAATAGGGATAAATTTTTAATGATAAAAATAGATAATTTTTTTAACAAAAAAATCAATTTATTCTATGATTTAACATTCAAAAACTAACTTATCCAGTTTTTAATTAAAGGGAGCAAAATGCAATTTACTAGAGCCTTCAGTATACTTTTCCCAACCTTCACAGATATAACGCGGCACCGTTTTTAAAGCTCCACGTGGGAGACACCTAGCGGCATAAAACGAGCCACGTCATCTCCCGCCACGAACACAAACGTAATCCCGAAACTAACCCCAACTTCACAAAACCGTTCACCCGTACCATGGCAAGGACAATTCAGTAAAATCAAACAACACGAGTGCGTCGACGTTCCAATTACTCCGAAGCAAAAGTCGGTTCTTTTTCCTCGCATACATTTTCCCCTCTTTTTGCCCCCTAAAAGATAAAAAAAAACTTCGATTTCCTCCTTTTATTTTTTCATTCTCCTCGTATCCGATCACTGTATTGTCTTTCTTTATCGTTTTTTTGAATTTGGGTTATCTTTTTGGGGAAAAAATGGCACCGCAAGTAAGAAGAACGGTGTTCCCTAAGGTACTTATTGAGAGAGATACAGACTCTGAACAAAGCTCATCAGATGATGATGGTGAAGAAGAAGAACAAGAAAATGAAAATGAAGAGAAAATTGAGGAGTTTAATGATACGAAAAAGAAAGGAAAATCACCCATTACTATTAGCCTCAAGAAAGTTTGTAAAGTAAGTGCACTATACTTCTTAGTAAGATTTCTCCGAAAAGAGTTGGTTTCCCTCAACAAAGCATATATATATATGCAATTTGTAATATTCTGGTGGGGTTTAGGTGTGTAAGAAAACGGGACATGAAGCTGGGTTTAAAGGAGCTACCTATATTGATTGCCCAATGAAGCCTTGTTTTCTTTGCAAAATGCCTGGTAAGTTTCTTAAACAATGTGTAATTTTGTTGTGAAATGATGTTGTTCTTTTGAAAATTTTCTACTGTATTTATGTTGATTTTTTTGTTTTGGTTGATTGTCTGTTTTTAAAACATTTTGTGAAGGTCATACTACAATGACATGTCCACATAGAGTAGCTACAGAGCATGGTGTTGTCCCTGCACCCCATGTAAATACTCAGAACCCCGTGGAATTTGTGTTCGAGCGACAACTTAAAGCTCGAATTACCCCGGTGAGTTCTCTCTTTCGTATCGTTTCGTCGAGTTCCTTTTGTCCTGAATCGGGCCTTGTGGTTTCAAGTTATACCCGTTACCGGCATGTGATCCTGGATCTAGTCGATTGTGCTGTTATTCGATTTGTAATTCAATTGTATGTCCGATGGTCTACTCTGTAATACTTTTGGTGACGGTTTTAGGATGTAACTTAGCTGTGGTTTGCGAGAATTGAGTTCGTAAATCCTGTGCATGTGTGTGTTCGGATTGTGTTCTTTGATGATATATTTTGTCATTTTGAAATGTCATTGTAAATTGGGCGTGAATCGGGCTGTTGTGGTTTTGAGGTATATCCGTTACTGGTGGCGCATGCTTGTTGATTGCTCTCTTTTATTCATTACGTAGATCAAGCCGGCGTATGTGATTCCGGATCAAGTTGACTGTGCTGTTATCCGATACCACAGTAGAAGAGTAACGTGTTTGGAGTTTCATCCCACCAACAATCACATCCTTTTGTCCGGAGATAAGGTCTACCCAGTCTTAAGCAAGAAGTTCTTACTCTGTTTAAATTTATATTAATTCGAGAATATCTCGATTCTGATTCTCTATTCATGTCTCTCTTTTCTGTTCTAATTCCTTTAATAGAAAGGACAACTCGGAGTTTGGGATTTTGCTAAAGTGCATGAAAAGACGGTTTACGGAAACATACACTATTGCATACTCAATAATATGAGGTGACGATCCTTGTTCGAAGCTCTGTATTTTGTCTTTCGTGTGCGGCTTCGTGTAAGAAAAGATTTTTATGGAAATACCTTATTTATTCTCAAATCCAAACTGTTGCAGGTTCAGTCCCGCAAATGATGGTATGATATATGCTGCATCTTCGGATGGAACCGTCAGTTGCACAGACTTAGAGACCGGGATTTCATCGTCTTTAATGAATCTTAATCCAGATGGTTGGCAGGTAATGATTCAAGTTCTTTTAAATGAAGAGACAAAGATTTATGCTTTATGCTTTTTTCAATATGTTATTGAGCAATGCATGGCTGATAGTTGTACCATTCTAGGGTCCGGGGAGTTGGAGGATGCTTTACGGAATGGATATCAACTTGGAGAGAGGTGTTGTGCTTGTGGCTGATAACTTCGGTTTCCTTTACTTGTGAGTAATTTTCTTACCGATGCAAAGCTGGGAAGCACCCCGAGTATGAATCTATGAGATTGTTATGTTCGAATTTCATTGAAATTTTCATTATGGCATATCTAGGGTCGATAGTCGCTCCAACAGCCAAACCGGGAAGGCAATTATGATCCATAAGAAAGGAAGTAAAGTTGTCGGTCTACACTGTAATCCTTTTCAACCAGATCTTTTGTTGAGTTGCGGAAATGATCACTTTGTAAGACTATTAATTTCATCACTGTGCTCAGTTTTTGCGATTTATTTTGGACACTTCTCTTGTGACAACAAACATCGTTCTTATCATAGGCTCGTTTGTGGGATATGCGTCGATTAGAAGCTGGATCTGTTCTTGCTAATCTCGAGCATAGACGTGTTGTGAACTCCGCCTATTTCTCTCCATTTTCTGGGACTAAAATCCTTACCACGTCTCAAGATAATCGCCTTCGCATATGGGATTCAATATTCCGGGATCTGGACTCACCGAGTCGGGAAATCGTACATAGTCATGATTTCAATCGGCATTTGACTCCTTTCCGAGCTGAATGGGATCCTAAGGTCATAAAACCGGATACTGTTATTGTTTTACGATACATCTCTTTTATATTTAATGATTCCCTTGTTCGTTTTTGTGCAGGATCCATCGGAATCTCTAGCTGTTATCGGTCGTTATATAAGTGAAAATTATAACGGAACTGCCCTACACCCTATCGATTTCATAGACATAAACACGGGGCAATTAGTAGCCGAGGTTATGGACCCAAACATTACTACTATTACTCCCGTGAACAAACTACATCCACGAGATGATGTTTTGGCATCGGGTAGCTCAAGGTCAGAATTCTTTCTCCGTTCTTTTACTCTTATATGAGAATTCTTTCAATCCAATTTTTTTACTTCCTAAAACAATTTCCTGGTTTCTCAGTTGGCCATCTAACTTTAATCATTTTTCTTTAGGTCTCTTTTTATTTGGAGACCAAAGGAGAAGTTTGATGTTTCGGAACAGTCAGATACGAGGAAAATCATTGTCATCGGAGGAGATGGGAAACAGCGAGGCAAGAGGTCGAAAGATGATTATGACGATGATTCCGATGATGATAAATTCAACATCAAAGGCAAAAACGTAAAGGTCAAGAAACCCGTAAAGCAAATGACCCATCGAAAGAAGAAGCGCTGAGTAGAGAACATGATCATCATAGATGGAAACTAAGCCTTTTTTTTTTGGTTTTGTTGATAGCTTCCATCAACTATATATAATCTTTGTATCAGATCACTAATTTTGCCTAACGGTCAGTGATAAAAGTAGTTTTTAAAGTAGCATTTAGCTTGAATCAAATCGGTTGGTTGAACCATTTGAACTAAAATCGGTTTATATTCCGATTTAGTGTATATTTGAACCGTTTGAAGTAAAATAGGTTCTTCAAATTCGCAATGTGTTTTTCTATTCTACTGACAGTATATTTGTATCAAATATTTTTCTTTAAAAAAATTAAATATGTTTGAAGTTTTTATATTTTTTTATATATTTGAAGTTAGTTAAATGTGTTATACATCTTTCTACTTTTCATAAATTCAAATTTAAGTTTATGTATTTTTATTTTAAAAAATTTAGTTCTTTTTATTGAAATTATTATTTTTAGTTAACAGGTCAATAGAATTGAATTTTGAAATTTGAAATAAAAAAAACTAAATTTTAAAAAATAAAAGAATATAGACTTAATTTTGAATTTATTGAATCTAACGAGTGGGTTCAGTAAAAAAAATGATGTTTATCGTAAGAGATTTAGATTCTAATACTTGTGTGTGCAATGTGTGTATGCCTTATCAAAGGGTTAAGAAAGTATGAACATATATTGCTATGTAATCATACTAATATATTCAAAAAAAATAATTGAGTTATATTTTTTAATTTATAAGAAAGTAAATTTTTTAAAATAAAAAATTAAAGGATTAAATTTTAAATTTACAAAAAGTATAAGCATTTAAGCATATTTTAACCCAAAAAAAACCGGAAGGATGAAAAAGTTAATTTAATTAAAACTTTTATCCTTAACTAGAAATTAAAAGTACAAGATCTAGCGTATAGAATTTAAAATTCTCGCAAAAACCGTGAGAAGAAGAAAAAGGAACCTTCAGGAACAGATAGGGACAAAATAGAAGGTCCAAACCCTACAAAAATGGCGGAGAAATTGGCTCCTGAAAAACGACATAGTTTTCTCCACAATGGTATTCATCTCTTTCCTTTATCTTCTTCGATTGTTCTTCTCTTCGGTTTTCATGATTTGGAAGCTTAATTTCTTTTTTTTTTTTGTAATTTTTAGGTGAAAAGGTGTTTGAATGGGATCAGACCTTGGAAGAGGTGAATATTTACATAAACTTGCCGCCGAATGTTCACTCCAAACAGTTTTACTGTAAGATTCAGTCCAAACATGTCGAAGTTGGCATCAAAGGCAACCCTCCTTATCTCAATGTTAGTTTATTTTGAAGTTAAATTGTTCATCATTTTGTTGAATTTTGAGATTTCTTTTTTTTAAAAAAGTTATCTGATTTTTTTTTCATTTTCATGTTAGCATGATTTTTTCTCCCCAGTGAAGACGGATTCATCTTTTTGGACGTTAGGTATTTACCGTCTCAATTTCTTTTTGGGAATTCTTTAGGAACTTGAGAGCTTAGTGATGAAATGGATCTGTTTTTTTATTATTTATTTTAGTATTACTTCCATCAGATGATCGGTAACCCCTGTAGTAGAAGTTGGATTGCATTTTGCTCCCTTTACTTAAAAAATGGGCAAATTAGTCCCTATACATTAGATCAAAGACTGATTTGTTATTTGATTTAACGTATAGGAATTAATTTGCTAATTTTTCTAGTAGATGGGCAAAATACAATTTGATTCAGTGGCCTCCACGGTGCTTTTACCTCAAATGATTATAAACTATGATCCAAATTTTAAATTAGTGCCTAAGTTTTAAAATGTTAATTAAATGTTCGAAGTATATTTTAGGTCTTTCTATTAGTCCATTGGCAACTTGGGCATTAAAGGCCAGCTTGAATCTAACATGGAGTAAAACATATGGTTAAAATTTTTAAGTACGTATGTACTTGCCAATGGTAAAGGCTAATGCCTTGGGATTTTGAGTGTCCAAGTTTGTGTCCCATCTTGTGAAAATTATGCTACTTAGTTGAGTGAGTTGGAGTAAAGTTATCGAGTTTAGTGCTTGTAATGATTGATTTATCGAAACTATTTATATAGTTAATTGTAACTTCAGAAAGAAAAAAAAAAACATGTATACATATTTCATGGACGGTCTGGATATGTGTAAAAAATGGTCTGTCATTAAATTAGGAGCTTTTTTTTAATATCTTAGATCTAAGTTGTTTATGTAATGGGTACAAATGTATTTGAAATTTGATTCACGTGTTTTAAATATGTTCCGTTTTTTATCCGAGCTAACATTTAATGCCTAAGTTGACAGAAATACTTGATTGATTTGATATCGATACTTTGAGGACTCAATTGGAACGTTTTAAAGTTTGAGACTAATTTAGAATCTAGGTCATAATTCAGTGACTTTTGTTGCAATTAACCCTATATTTATTTATATCGTTTTCAGTTGGCTTCATCATATAGAACGATGAATTAGCACTTAAATACTCTTTTTTTAGATGATGGACTTAAAACTTTTTAAGTTTTTGGAGTTGAGCTAAAGTGGGGTTATCTGAATGTGTTTTAGAGGATGATATAATGCACATAACTTTGCAAAAGAGGGACAAGGGTCAGACATGGTCGTCGCCGATACTAGGTCAGGGTCAGCTGGACCCGTATGCCACTGATCTCGAGCAGAAGCGGCTCATGCTTCAGAGGTTCCAGGAAGAGGTGAATCATGTGTTTCCCTCTTAAACTTGCTCCAAATGTTATGATTGCAGTTTTACA
Source organism: Gossypioides kirkii (assembly GCA_005610355.1). NCBI lineage: Eukaryota > Viridiplantae > Streptophyta > Magnoliopsida > Malvales > Malvaceae > Gossypioides > Gossypioides kirkii. The sequence goes on along the minus strand of CP032255.1, from coordinate 42,243,898 downwards.
ATCTATATGAATGATTCCATTGTTACAGTATCAAGTCATTTTGATTGCTATCGCCAAACTTAATGTGTTTAGTCATCTGTTCTTAAGCTCTGCTAAAAGACGTATATTTCCGTGTATGTGTCTGCATAAATTGTATCTATATCATGAAGCTGCAGTTTGTGAAGTCTGCTCAAGTCTCAATGCCGTATGCCCGTACAGGGCTAACTTTGTGGTTCTTCTGTTTTTTGTTGCTTAGCAAGTGAGAGAGAGTAAGAACCATGCTAATGACTTTAGACACTAGAGATGTAAAACGTCGTTGATATAATCATATGCCGTATTGAGGTAGATACTACCTTCCTAGGTAGCTATTTGCCAATCTATTGTATAGGGACATGTAGGTGCGAAGCTAGGAAAAATTTTACGGGACCTGAATTGAATTATAAGTTGGGGGAATGCAATTTTACCGTTTTTAGGGGATGTAACTGTAATTTTACTATTTTGTGGGGGCAAGGCCGCTGTCTGCCCCACTGGCACTGCCCTTAGGGATATGACTTCGTAATTAAACTCTAAATTGATAGCATATAAAGGAAGTGTCTTCCAAAATGCTTGCTCTTGGATTAGAATAAGATGTCTTCTATAAATGCGACTTGATAAGCTGGTTTTATGCAGTGATCAACGGTGATAAGAATGCCAGTTTCATGTGTTTATTATGGAAAGTTTTATGTGTTTATTATGGAATGTCTCAAGTTTTACGTTTTGACATCCTTGAAACATTTTTCAAATTGTCGATCTCTTCTGTTCATGCTCGCATGTATGTAAACGATGCATTTCATTAGAAACTCATAATCCCGCAATTGTTCATTTTAATGAGCAACTCGGAATCACATTCACATGTATATGCATGGCTTGCACATCACGGTAAACATTTATTATTATTGTTTTTGCAGAACCCGGGTTTCGATTTCTCCCAAGCTCAGTTCACGGGAAGCTGTCCTGATCCAAGGACTTTTATGGGCGGCATCAGTTCTGATTGACAGTCATCATATATAATGCTGGTTTGATCACTTACATTGTCCTGTTATCAAGTAAATAAACTATCTAATGTGCTTTCTCTTGCTTGTCGTACGGCTTTGAATTAAATTATTGACTCGGCCATCAATTCGTGATATACGACGCCGTTTTACAATCACCATTGCTCAAATCTAATGTAAGAAAATTGAGTTTGTCTTGTAGACCTTTATTAATCTTCTGTTGGACTTGACCTTAGTTGTTTTTATAGTTTTTGGTGTTTGTAGTGGAGAGTAATCGATCTGTTCGGTTAAAAAAATAAAATAAAATACGACTTAATATCGATTTATTTGGTCGATTAAATTGAATTGGGTTGTAGTTGAATTTTGATTGAAAATTATATATTATGTATTTTAAAAATAAGAATTATACATTATTTGGAACTCGAGTTTGATTTTCTCTTAATGTGGCATTTGTGTTAGTTTTTTGTTCAATTTGATACTTGTCTTGATAAAACTTATAAATTTTAGTATCCAAAGTGGATGGTATTAATTTTTTAATGTTTAGTTCATGTTTTTAAGGTTGATTTAGTGAAAGTTAAATGTTAATGTTATTAGGTTTGAATTTTTTTATGATTTTGTTAATAGAATAAATTTAATATTAATTATGAATTCATTTAATTTGTCAAATACAGTATGATGGATTTGATTTAATTCGGGTTGATTTGAAGGAAGTTAATTATTAATATTAAACTTGAATTGATCATTAAAAAGTTAACAATGTTACTTTTAGGCACTAAAATGTATTTTTTTTTATCAAATGCAGGTATTACATTGGATTAGAAAATAACTCAAGTATCACACTAAAAAAATGAGTTTCACAAAATATATATTAGGTTAAAATGTGTCACAAGTCCCTGTACCTTTTGATAATTAAAAATTTAGTCATTGTATTTTTATTTTATGAAATTTATTATTTTTATTTTTCATATTTTAAAATTTAAGTTTAATTGTTAATATTTTGCAAAATTATTTTTAATTATATGATTATCAAGTGAGTATTTTTTTTATTTCAAAAATATCACATTAATAATTTTAGCAAATAAAATTTAATAATATTAATAATTGAAAAAGATTAAAATTTTAATTTTTAAAACTACTACATATTTTAACTTATATATTTAACCATATTAATCAGGCTAAATCGAGACCAAAAAACATTAAATTCTTTATTTTATCAAATCATGTCACTTTGAATCTTTTCGTATAAATAAGGTATTTTTCTTTTGGTTATGACGTAAGAAGGTATATCAGGTTGCTTAGTCTTAAAGCGTCATCATAATTCCTACTTTTAATTAATTAGCTGTGTTCAAATAATCGAATTATTAAACGAACCAAATTATTATAAGTTGGATTAATTAAAATGTTAACATTTTTAATTGTAGCTGAAATTTTTATAAAAATAATTAATTGAATTGAATTAATAGGATGCGAATTTTGGGTTATGATTTATTGATTTTTGATTTTTTTTTTAAAAAGATCAAATTTTAAACATGTCTATATTTATTTATTAACTTGTTAAATATAAAGTTATTCGTGCATTAGATACATACGTGTTTAAAATTTGATTAATATGTTTTAAATATACTTTGTGTTATATCTAAGCTAGAATGTAATGCCCGAATTAGGCTATTTGAAAGATTTGGTTTGAAAAAGAATGATAATTAAAATGTTTGGAAAAAATAATTTGGGAAGGAATGTTTTGAAGTTTCAGACTAATTTAGAATTTGGATTATAACTTTTGGACTTATGATGAATTAACCCAATATATAATCTAAGAACCAATGCAGAAATATGTGTTTTCTTTTTTGGGTCTAATTATGGGTTAAGCCCACCCTTTAATCCCTTGTTAAGGTAGGAATGTAGGATAACAAGCCAAGCAATACAAGGGGCAAAGATCAGCGCATTCTTTTTACCGATTGGGCCAGTAATCGCCAATCTTTTCATTTCATTACCCGCCAGCCACGGTTTTTGGCAGCCTGAGAATTGAACGGCGGGAAACTTCTTCTTCCCAAGCTGAAGGTAAATGGTTTAAGCCTTAAGCCGACCAAGAAAATTTATTTATTTGTTTGACGAAACTACGTACATAAACTGTTTGATAAAATGCTTGAATGAAAAGAAAAAAGGGAAAATGAGTACATATTTCTCGTGCTAGCGCTTACTATTTCGCGTTCGTATTGTTATTCTAAGTTGAAGTAATGAATGTATGAAAGTTAACTGTTTGATAAAATGCTTTAATGAAAAAAAGAAGAAAAAGAAACTACATATACCTCTTACTAATGGTTACTATTTCGTATTTGTTTTGTTATTCTTAGTTGAAATAGTGAATTTGTGATATACTCATCGAGATCAGAAATGTGGATTGCACAAGCAAAGCCTCTGTTGCAATTGCAAACCATTAGAAGAAGATGTTCGAAATCACCATGCTACGTTTTCTCCTTTCTTTCTTACTCGGACGTTCCAAACAAGAAGAGCCCTTTACAGGTTTTCATATATCTTGTCTCATTTGTTCACTTTCATGGATTTGAACTATATAATGATGACTAGTGTTTGATATTTGGGGTTGTATGGGCCGTTTTTTTTGTAGGAGACTAGAATGAGAGATAGGTTTAATCTCTATGCCAAAGGAGGTGATGGTGGTAATGGCTCCACCAGTTTTCGCCGTAGTCGTCATGATCGTCGTGGTAAACCTGATGGTCAGTTTTCTCTCAACGTTTCCTTCTCTGTAACCATTCTTTCATATAGTTACATGCCAGTACTTTTTTGTTAATCGGACTCGAGTGTGAATGCCAGATATAAGCCTATTTAGAACACGGGTTTTGTTCCATTTTACTACTAAAAAAATTATGTATTTGGAGGTCTTTGAAAGATCATGTTCCTCTACCCTTATACCCTTGCATGAATATGTGTCGTATCAGACATGAGTACTTCACTTGAAACAACGAGTCGGAGCTAGTAATTGCAACCATTCTTTCATATAGTTAGTTACATGCTAGTACTTTTTCTGTTAATTGGACTCGAGTATGAGTGCCAAATATAAGCCTATTTAGAACACGGGTTTTTTCCATTTTTCCTTTTTAAAAAAAAATGTATTTGGAGGTCTTTGAAAGATCATATTCCTATACTCTTGTTCCTTTGCATGAATATGTGTTGTATCAGACATGAGTACTTCAATTGAAATGATGAGTTGGAGCCTGTAATTGCAGCCATACTTTCATGTAGTTGCATGCTAGTACTTTTTTGTTAATCGGACCCGATTGTAATTGGCAGATGTAAGTCTATTTAGGACACGGGTATGTTCAATTTTTCTTTAAAAAAAATTCATGTATTTGGTTGTCTTTGAAAGATCATTTTCCTATACCCTTATACCCGACACGGGTGCTTCGATGTATATATATATGTCATATCAGACATGGGTTCTTCAATTGAAATAACAAGTCGGACAAATGCAAGTTCATACTATACATGACTAATCATGCATACATACACGGAATTTTGTGGTGATTCTTAGTTCTTATTATGTTGGCAATAAAGGGTGTTTGAACTTGGTAAATCCTTGGAGGGAAAAAGGGTAATGTTTTGTTACTATGCTGTTTCTGATGTTTGATGGGCTTAAACGTAGGTGGGAATGGTGGAAGAGGTGGTGATGTGATTCTAGAATGTTCCACTGCAGTTTGGGACTTCAGTGGCCTGCAAAATCATGTCGTATGTTGTCTTCTCTCTCTTTTCTTTGTTATACACCTTTCCCAAACTGTGAACGGTGTGATACCTTATGATTCTCTATAGAATGCAGGTAGAGGTGGACATGGAACCTCGAAGAACAAGATAGGAACTCGAGGAGAAGACAAGGTTAATACTTTGGAGCTCCTTTCTTTACTTTGAACTTTGTGTTATTCACTCGTGTTTGATTGAATCAAATTGGATTTTGAGATACTCATTGTGTGACAGATTCTCCAAGTGCCTATTGGTACTGTAATTCATCTGAAAAAGGGTGAAATACCGTCCATGGTTGAACATTGTTCTTCAGCCGATTTGGATCCTTGGGAACTCCCTGGTTCACTCTCTACGGACCAGTCTGAAGTTGACCAGCTACCTTCCTCGAAGAACACAAGTATGGCTGAGAAAGTCAAGTCGACACATGTTGCTGGTCACTTATCATCTTGTACTGAAATAACTGTGGACCAATCAAGTGGCATGAACCAAGCAACCGGGCCTCAATCAGAACCTACAGAAGAAATCAGGTATAATGTGGCAGAATTAACGGAAGAAGGTCAGCGGATGATTGTTGCATGCGGAGGGGAAGGTGGTTTAGGTAATGTATGTTATCCAAATGTTTCGATGAAGCCTAAGATGACAAAGGGTGAAGTCCCGAGGGATAATTCAATCGGGGATGAAGCATCGAATGATGATCGATCCTCCCTTCGTACTGGTTTGCCGGGGTCTGAAGCTGTTCTTGTCCTAGAACTTAAGAGCATTGCTGATGTAGGCCTTGTGGGGATGCCCAATGCTGGTAAAAGTACACTTTTAGGGGCAATATCTCGAGCTAAGCCTGCAATAGGCCACTATGCGTTCACGACTCTAAGGCCTAATTTAGGGAATTTGAACTTTGACGACTTGTCAATTACGGTGGCTGATATTCCTGGATTAATAAAGGGTGCTCACCAGAATCGTGGACTCGGACATGCTTTCCTCCGCCACATAGAACGTACTAAGGTTTTGGCATACGTTGTAGACTTGGCCGCCGCATTAGATGGTAGGAAAGGAATTCCACCATGGGAACAACTGAAAGATTTAGTCTTGGAGCTTGAGCACCATCAGGAAGGTCTCTCGAATAGACCATCATTGATTGTCGCGAATAAAATTGACGAGACCGGGGCTGAAGATGTGTTTCGAGAGCTCGAGAAAAGGGTCGAAGGCATTCCTATATATCGTGTATGTGCAGTTCTAGAGGAAGGAATATCAGAGGTAAAAGCTGGTCTTAAAATGCTTGCCAATGGTGATGAAAATTCAAGCTCACTCAGTATAGAAAACATTAGGTGTTGATTAGAATCCTGATTTGGATGATATTTTAGAAATTATTTTAGTCGACTTTTTTTAATTTTATTTTTAAAATATATGCGTTGATGAAAAAATATTGTTGTAAGAGCATATGAGTGCCGTTGAAGAAACAATATACCCACAAGGTTTTGTTTTCCCGGGCGGGATCGAAGTTAGAAATTATTTTTGGAGACCAAAATTATGTAATTTTATAAAAGTCAAAATGCAATTTTATTATTGTATTAGTTTATCTTTATAATTTTTTAAGGATTAAATTAAAATTTTTGAAGAACGGAACATTGACTTCCTAATGAGAAGAACCATTGTGTCCCAACAATGCGAAGATGTGATCCCTACTAAATCAAGTTTTTTTTCTTAGTTAAACTTTGCTATTCTTTTTCAATCGAATTCTAATAACTCTAGGATATTCTAATAAGATTAACCACGAATTTTAGTCTATAAATAGGATTTTTAGCAATCCTAGAGAGTTTGATCCAACAATATAATTAAGAGAGAGTTTTGTGAGAATTTTAGGAAAATTTTGTATTATTTCGAGTTCAAGTTTGATTGGTTCTCTATCTTTTATTCTTCTTTCGATTTTTTGTCATTTTAGTGAAATTTCTTTTGTATGTTGTTTTTTATCTTCAGGGATTTATCTATGTAAATATTTGTGTCTAATTTTTTCTCATTTTCGTTCTTATTCATTGCACAATTCGAATTTTATCCAATAATATTGTCTCTATTATATTATAATTACAAATTACAAATAAGATAAAAGGGAGAATGTTTCCAAGGCTGCATGAGTCATGCCTTTTTGTCTCTATCTCTTCTAAACTTTATTTATCTATTTATTTATTTAATCAATTTACTTTGTTTTCCCCCTCATTTATTTTCATCATTATTCTAATCCATCACTTGGTTTCGATGTTACCATAGTTGTTGGATTAACTTTTTTTACTCATTGGCTCACTTTCTTAATTGATTGTGACCCAAATTTATTTAAGAAAAACCGTCCATTAAGACAACAAATCTTGGTTTTTTATTGGGATAAAAGATAAAGTAATTTTTAATTTTAAAATATCATATTAATAAATTAAATAAAAAATATCAACAGCAGCATCTTTTATTTTTTTAAATGCTAAAATTATAATAATTTCTAACAAGGGATAGAAGCTGATGCACCTGTACAATTCCAAAAGACGCAAACCATCCAAGATTATGCCACGTGTACGGTTGATATTCACCCTCCCTAACTTGAAATCCACTATAAATACCGATCCATTTTCCGTCTCAACTCATCCATAGACTTTTTGAGCTTTCGTGTTTGTCTAGTGAAATCTTTCCACCACTTTCTCGAGAAGAAAAAATGTCTTCAGGTTGCGATTGCGGATCTAACTGCAGCTGCGGTGACAACTGCTCGTAAGTTGCTTTGTAATTATTGTTTTGTTTGGTAAAATCGTCAATTGAATCGATGTTGAACGAAACGGATCGGATTAATTTTGAATTTGTTTGTTTTTCGATGTTGAATTTCGGGTTTGGATTGTTGCAGATGCAGCAGGAACCTTAACGTTGGATACTCGGAGAAGACAAGCAGCGCTCAGACCATCATCTCCGGAGTTGCGCCAGTGAAGATGTTAGTTTCGAACTAAAATTTAAATTCAAATTTCTATGAGCTAATTGCACCGAGCGGTCCCAAACAATTGTTTGGATTTAAATTGGTCCTTGGTAGCATGCTCTCTCGGCCTATAAGTTATAGGTCAGAGGATGGAGCTTTGCTCAGCGCAAACTCGTTAGTTTGGCATGGTTTCCCCTTTCGACTATGTGAGCACTCAAACTAGGAGTGTAATTGAACCAAGTTGAGCTTGAATAGCGGTAAACTTGAGCTATTCGAGCTCAATTAAGTTCGTTTACCAAGTTTTTTATTAAAGCTCGAACTTAAGCTCGATTAAGCTCATTCGTAATTAATTTCATTTACCAGTTTGATCTATAACTCGAGCTTGACATGATAATTACTGAATTAAATTGAGTTTTTTTTAGTTGAACTCAAATAACTAATGTTCACCAATGTTTCATTTACACTCGTAATTCAAATTCTCAATAGAGTCAAAAAAACAAAATCCCCATTAGAAACAATACAAGACGTGTTGAGGGATCCATTGATATTCCAGTAGACGTTCTATCGACTGAGGCCATAATTTAAGTTTTAAACATCTATTTTGAATATAATGTAGAATATATATAAAAACACATTATCAAATTATAAACACGATTAAATTATTAAAAAAGATAGTAGAGATTATCTTTCCACACTTCAAAAAAGTAGACACGTGTTTTAAATTTATTTTGCGTCAGATTTAAACTTGCATATTTTAAGTATTCGACTGACACAATTTCAATATTTTAAAAAAATAATATTTTGAAATTTGAGATAATTCAGAATTCCAATCATAGTAACCGAAATTTTATTGCATTTATATATACATATTGATGTTTTTAATAATAACTTTTAATATTGCAGGACCTTTGAGGGACCAGAGATGAGCACTACTGAATCAGGACATGGGTGCAAGTGTGGATCAAACTGCTCTTGTGATCCATGCAATTGTTGAAAAGCTTGATGAAAGCCATAGATTAAGAAAACAAAAGCAGCAAAATAACAGGCCTCTGAAATGATATATTTTCAAGGATCAATGCCTGCAAGGTCTACAATTATGTCTATGTCTGTGTCTTGTGTAATAGAAGCTTTGTTTGTGGTTAAAATAATTTGGTTGGGAGCAAATTTTCCTTTTGTCCAAAGGATTTTTGCTGCTCATTCATGGTGATTTGGTTTATGGTTTTATCTGTTGTTAAAATCTTATAATATGTATTGGTTGCTGCTCTTGGTTTGTATCAAATCTTTTGTTTGAAAATCTATGGCCTCTTTCATAAAATTTATATATTTTTTATATTATACATGTCTGTTTTACGGTTAATATTTGAGGTTCGTGACTGTTTCTTTCAATAATGTTATCTCTAAGATTCGAATCTACGTTCTCTTCTTAAGAGTACAATATACCTTACGATTACATTCAATCACTTGTTAATATGTTTTTTTTTTTAATTCATGGTTTGATTTCTTTAATTTACTGTCTACCTATTCAAGTGTTAGATTATATGTTTAGCTCCAAAAGGGTGTTAATGTTGTTGAAGATTATGGATGGAATTATTAGGTTTGAAAAAAAAAATTTAGATAAAAAAATTTAAATTTTGTTTAAAAAGTAAGGCATAATGTATTAAAATTATATAAGAATTTTGATATAATGTACAGTAATATATGAAATTTTAATTTGGTTCAAGTTCTACAAATCACTAATAAAATTATTGAATTAGCATCATTTTATGGTATATATTGTTGCACAAATAATTATATTAATTTAATATAAAAATAAATATATTTATTAATTTTTTAAAATGTGTATAATTAAATCAGAATCAAAATTTCAAATATATGTATATATATGAATCACAATTCAAATTTTATGTATATTATTGTACCAAATCAAAATTTACATGTCAAATTATACATTAAATTAAAATTTATATATAAATTTAATATTTATTCATCAAAAAGAAAATGTATCATTAAAACTAAAAGAATGTAAATTTAAATAAAATTTGAATCGCATAATAAGGAATTTAATTTTTGATTCGATTCATGAGCACACAATTTAGTTAACAGTTGCATTTTTTTACATAAAACAAATGATTATAAGTTTTAATTTTACATCAAATTTGACATGCATGATCTATATGAAAAGACTATAAAATATAGTGATTGAATTATAAATTTTAATAATATAAATAGTTACGAAAGTGTATAAAACTACTTTAGTTTTTACACCGTGTAAGTAGATCCCTCCCATATATACACACACTAATAATTGAATTAATTTCTCAAAACATTTTTTTATTTCTTGGGCAAACTAATACCCAATGTCACTAAACTATTATATTTACGTTTTGATTATTCAACTTTAAAATGCTACAAAATAATCACTGAACTATTTAAAAGTTTTTATTCAAGTTACTGAATTATTCGAAAATTTTTATTTAAGTCACTGAATTGTTAAGTTTTTTTAAAATTCGACTAATAAGCTTCAAGCAACAATTCGAATATATCGTAGATCTAAATTGGTCTAACAATCAATCTATTTGAATTTTGATTTGTAAGTTAATGATGTACAAAATTATTTCATGAAAAAAAATTGAACTGTAAAAGAAAAAAAAATGAGAGCTTTCGATTAGTACAAACAATACAAACGAAAAAAGCCATACATCAATGATCTTAACAACATAGTGATTTAAATGAAAATTTTTGAATAATATAATGATCATTTCGTAACTTTTTAAAATTAAATGATCAAAATATAAACTTACTAATAATTTAAAGATCATAGACATAGCTTACCTTTTTATCTTTAAGGAAGTTAAAACTAGTTATAAAGTTCAAATCAAAATCAATCATTACAAATATTAAACTGGATAAATTAATTGAACTCAAATAACTTAATTAACTCGCGGTCACGGATCCAAATTTTCTCATAAATTTAAAGCATCGTAAACCTGCACCCCGTATCCAATACGTCGAACATGAATACTAAACACGAGTATTTCAAAAAAACTGAAAAATAAAAAAAATCGAAATAACATAATTTCTATATAAAAGCCTAGATCAATCTAAGAACTTACAAGGTTTTTTTTTTTTTTTCCTTTTAACAAGTCCAGAAAAAAAACATCATTTGCTGATATAATCAAAACAACTAATATGATAGTAAATGCAGTGAATTGTTTCATCCAAAACATCAGAAATGGTAGGAGGATACCATAAAAATGGAACTATTCAAGGCACAAATCTCGGCTCAAGCATCTTTTTCGTCCATAGTGGGAGTCATGTCTTCGAAAACCTCGTATTCATAATCTTTATTATCAACTTCCATTGATCTTCCAAAAACGAATGACTTTGTCCCCATCGTTGTAAATGGCATTAAACCGAATGCTCGAGCAGTCTTGATCTCTCTCGCAACCTTCCTTTGAGCCTTGGCACTAATACCGGTCTATAAATTGAACTAAAACGATGTAAATAAAGGAAAATCCATAAGCTACGATAAATAAATCGAATCATCATTAGAAATTACCGAGCTCCTCTTTATAATGATTCCAGCCTCGGTTAAGAACTTTGCCAGGAACCTTACATTCTGTGCAACATGTATCGTTAGAAGTAACAGTAAGTTAATTACAGTACCCGATAACTAACAAAATGATAAATCAAGATTCCCACAAGTTATAATGAAAAGTCTGCTGTCATCGGTGAATAATCACATGATAAGCACTATTATCCAAACCATCTAGATTTAGGAAGCATTTACAAAAACAATAATATATGACCAATTAGGCTCGGGAAACAAAAGGAGATGCAAGGTTCAGATAGGCTCACCCGGAAATCAGCTTTTCTCAGTACTTCCTCTGTAGTTACTTCAAATGTGGCGGTTTTGGGAGGTTTACGTACTCCCGGTCTTCTAAGATCGAGATCCTGCATTATACCACATAGAAGTCAAACAATAGGATAAGCTACTGTTAGCATAACACAAAAATAAAACGACAGAGTAGCGGCACATTTATAATTATAACGTCGAAACTCAATGTTAAGATTTGGCATTGATTAACCATTTATACGCAAAAGCTTACCGATATCTATAAAAAACATTTGCTAACAACGAAAACAAAAAGAAGGTAATCTTCTACAAGGACCAGATATGTTATGATAGAAATACGGGTTTGTAGAGTCTTCTGAGCTAGTTTGTTTGACAAATAGGGTCGGACTATTGTATTCTACCATGATGACTTCCATCGAGACTTAGAAAGAAAGATGCAATGTGGGTTATACTTCTAAACCTTTGTTTATTCGGAATTATATTAAGTTCATTCATGAAACAACTCTTTTAAGGCCATTCGTACACTTAAATCAGTCTAAAGTGCTTAAAACATCAACCAGGAATTACGGATAACGCATGTAAGCATAATGAACCAGAAACTTCTATAAGTTTCACTTACAAATAACTGGGCAAAACACATTGTTTCATCAAATCAATCGATCCTTTGCTTGACTAAATCGGAATTGTAACAAAACACGAATGACAAATAGGCAAGAAATCAATGGATAACAAACACGGAATATCAATCGATAAGAAATAAAGATCAATGCTATTCATACTAGGATGTGACACATATATGTTCAAAGTCCACATATAAGTATTCAATAAAAATGAAGAATTGAAGCTACATAGACAAAGATTGCCAAAAGACAAACCTTGGGTTCATATGTCGATCCGGAATGAAAGGTAACATCGGGTCTAAAAGCATAGTCATTTCTTTGAACTTCATCGGGATCAAACTCAAAGTATGTGGCTGCTTTCTTCAACTTCACATCCATTCCATCCGATAACGTATCCATCATTGACTCGTCACTATTAGCCATCGAAGGACCAAATCGATATCGAGACCTCTCGAGTTTATCAAGCTTTTCGTAAAAAGCTTGAGCTTCCGGACTATCACTGGGAAACCCACCGAACATTCTTCGTTCGAATTCTTCAGTTGATTTAAACGAACCAGAATTCGGAATATTTCCATCAAACTTATTTGCTGTGGAGAAAGATCTAACAGTTCCAAGATACTGAACTGGACGTGTAAAACCACCACTGAGTGAACTCAACATAGCTCGAGTGATTCTCATTTCTGATGATGATGATAATAATAATAATAATAATGAGCTAAAAACCAACGTTAAAAACAATTAAAAAAAATTTAGAGTTTCAAATAGCAATGGGTGGTATTTCACAGTAGCGGTGCTGTCCACCACCGCTAAAAACCTCACAATAGCAGCGCACGGCGGCCGCAAATAACGGAAAATAGCGGCGATAACGATCCCCTAATTCAGCTAAATCGATAGCTTTTAAAAAGATTTCTTTTTTTTAACATAGTAAACAGAGAGAGTAACAAGCAGTAGGATTGAAAACAGAAAAAATCAAATATAGCAGAGTGATGCAGACAACTCAAAATCTCATGAATCAAATAGAAATCAATCTTCAAATATAAAATTAGGGTTTCTTAAATTACCTTATTTAATTTCAGGGTCTGCCGGAATCTTGAACGGTAGGAGGCGGAGGAGGAGAGGGACAGGCTTGTTTGGCGGCGTGGGTGTGAGGAAAAGAGAGTTAAGAGGGTGAGTCGGGAAATTTTGAAGGAAATCTTAAGAAACGTCTAGGTTAAGTTATGCTATTACTCCTTGTACGATGCATAAGTTATTGATTTAGTCCATGTAATTTAATTTGATATTTTTAGTCCTTGTATTTTTAAATTTTTAAACTTTGATCTTGATCAAACGGCTGTTGTTAATTCATTAAGATTATTTATTTCCAAAATTTGATGTTGTAAATATACTATCACATGTGTAATGTTATATTAACTTGTTGTTTGCATACATTACTAACAAAAATCATCATTTTGTATCAATACTGAAATTTTAAATTTTGAAAAGTATAGAGATTAAAAATGATCTAATTAAAGAACATAGACTAAATCTATAACTTAACATATAATAGTATAATTGAATCAAACTATCATTGGGTTAAAATTAAAATTTCAAATTTTAAAAAACTATAAAAATTAAAATTGATCTAATAAAAAAAACTAAAATTAATTAATTAAATTATAAAAACTATTTCCTCAATTTATACATAATATAAAGATTAATAACATAATTTAATCAAAATTTTAGTAATACGAAATATTAAAAAACCCTTTTTTGTATATGGATAAACATGCAAAAAGTTTAGTTAATAGATGTATTTGTTTAGAATATGTGAATATTTATTCGTGGAATCTGAAAACTCTATTGTACCAAAGTATGTTAAGTCAAATTTATTTTGAAATCTTTGAAAATATGATACTCATTTACAAGTATAAATAACATAGTCGAAATTAAAATGTCAATTAAGTGAGTTGTGTTGATTTTGAATTGGGTTAATTTATGTTAGACCAATTCGGGTTATAAATTTTGGATCACTTCTAAATTGGGTTATTCAAATGTTTTCAAGTTCAATAATTACAAATTACTTCTTCAAACCATTTTACATTTTAGATCTTTCATGTTCGGATTTGAATTGTTAACTTTTACTGATCAAATCAAGTTAAATCTTCGAATCGAAACTAACAAGGTTGGTCAATTTATTTCAAATTACAAAATAAATATAAAATTTATAATATAAATGAATCTTAATAAAGTTTAGAAAAGTACAAAAATATTTTTATTTGACATATATCACAATAATTACAATATCAACCTTATCACACTACAAAACTTTAGCATAATATGCACAATTACTTAACCAAATGTTTAGATTATAATTGGCCAATAACACTTTTTTTTAAAGAAAATTAAGTATGATTATCATTAATCCTTTTGACCTCTGCGACGACCTCGGCCATGGCCATTTCCGCCGCCACCTTTAGCCCTTGAAGGAGGATCATGACCGCGATTCGCTGTTGGTTCACTGTAATCCTCAATGTTCGCCATTAAAGATCTTTCTTCCATAGCAAACACTATCTCATCTCCTGTAATATTATATAAACCGTGTAAGAAAGTTGATCTCATTATTTATATATTATCTCCTCTACTAATGTAAAAAAAAAACACTAATTCGGAGGTTGAATCAATCATATTTCTTCCGGGCTCTTTTTAAATGGTCATAGAACGTTAATAGTAGCCTCGGAATAGTTTACTAGAATGTGATTGGATGAAATGCAACTCTACTTTCATGCAATCAGCAATAATCCCCTTAACTTTACAAGATATAATCGAGAAAGTTTCTAAGTGAGTTTTAATACAAATTGTGAAAATAATAAATCAAGAATACATACCTGATGAAATTGAAATCGCCTTACGACCCCAGCACGCTATCGTCAACGTAAATACAAGAAAGAAACAAAGCTTAGCTTTAACACCCATTCTTTTGTAAATTCAATTAGGTCCTTTGTATTTTGCCAATTTTTGGGAAGCCCTATTTATAAGCACAAAGTTCCCCAGTTTAAATATTATTACGTGGCGGGTTATGATTGGGAATTGAGAGTTGACTTTTTACAGGTCGTGCATTTCACGTTTTTATCATGAAACCGTTTGTTTCTTGTTTGAATCTGAGCCGTTCGCTTCATCTTGATAAAAAAAAAAAGAAAGAAGTCAACGAGATTTATGTTACTGCTTTCTACAGGTGCATTATCTTTTCTTTTTTCTTTTTCATATACACTCTATGCCACCTGATATGAATGCATAAAATATTGTGGAAATATAATGATTTAAGTCATTGGACACACGAGGTTTTGATTGTGTTGGCAAAGTATCATAGATGAAATTCGAGTTTACCCTAAGTAAATAATATTTCGTTTTTTTTTTAATTTTAGGTATAACGATAAATTTAATTTTCAATGTTTATATTTTTTTTCAATTTGATTCTTTTTAGTTAATTAAAATTTTTTAAATAAAAATATTGATTAAAACATTAATTTTTTTAAAAGAACAAAGTATACGTAGATACCCATATGAGCTGTCATGTAAAATTGACATTTTACTTAGAATTTCTGTTAAAAAAATAGCAATTCATCTCGTTTTGAAAAGTTAATATTAAGGGTCAAATTTAATTAAAAAAGTAAAGATCAAATTGATAAAAGATATATATATTAAGGACTAAATTTGTGATGTTTAAGATCTATTTTCTTCGATAGTATATTTACTCTTTGCTAACTTAAGTATCAAATAATGTCTTAATTATTAATTAAGGATTCAAGTTCGTTGCACGAACCAATTAATTAAGATTAAAGTTTGATAATTATATAATTCTAATTAATACGATAGAGTGCTTATCAAAAAAGCTGATAAACATTGGAGTTAACTTTTTTTTTATTATTTTTTACTATTCGTAGTGGTGCCATAATTTAATTTAATAGATATAATGTTTCAGATTATCCTGACATCTAATATATGTTTCCTTACTTCAAAATATATAAAATAATAATGTATATTACTCGATAGTTCGATTGGTATGAGCATTGTTGCTAATGTAGGAGAGCATGGGTTCGAGTGTGCTAAAACGCGTTATCATTCTATTTATTGGTTGGGGAGAAATTATGAGTAGTTCTAAGTATTGTGTCAAAAAGAGTAAACATGATCAGAACCTATTTTACAAAATTAAAAGAAATTAAATTATTTGAACTCAGATATAAATTTCGAATATCAAAATTTACAAAGAAAATAGAAAATAGTTCTTTTTCATAACACATTTTAACCTTTTAATAGTTATATATAACCATAAAATGGTAATTTCATATAATGGGTGAGACGGAACCAGTATTTACCATAATCGCTCTATACACAGTATTAAAAAATAAATCATCCCCGCATCACCCTACTCTTTTTAAAGCAGAGTGATTTGGATATCCATTGAACGATGAAGACTCAATGGAATAAAAGAGAGCTACATACACATTGGACTATATATGATCCAGGATTTAGTACAATTGGTTCATGCAGCAACTTATAAGCGGTAAGGTTCAATAAGTCCAACACTCAAATATCTACTTAAATCATCCCATTGACAGTAAATACTAATAATTAAATTATATTTTTTCTCTCTACTTAAAATATAGATAAATTAGCTCTTATACGTTAAATTAAAAAGCAAATTGATACTTCTGATAAAAACTTCAACCATTTCAATTGTTAAAATTTGCCCCCTGAGGTACATGTGGTACACATACATGTCACTATTTGGTTATTCCCTCAATCACGTTAGTTTTTTTTTTTTTGAATAATCTCATTATATGTTCTGATCATATCTGCTCTTTTCGACATAATGCCTAAAACTACCCTATAACCCCTCCTCAATCCATAAATAGGAGGATAATGCGCTTCAATGCACTCAAACTCACGTCCTCCTGCATTGACAATAATACTCATGTCAATCGAGCTAAGATTAAATCAACTCAATCATGCTAGTTTTTAACAATACAAATTGATGAAATTTTCAACGAAAATGTCCAATTTACTCTTTGATTTAATGTATAGAAACTAATTTACTTTTTTTTTAGTAAAAAAGACAAAAATCAATCTAACTTTTGACATAAAGATCTCTCGGATACATTTATCTCCCATTGACATATAGATGCAAGATTATGAACACATATCAAATAAAAGAATGCAACTCATTGAATCTAACTCCATATACAAGAAGACAAATTTTTTGCCATCGTACTCGAGATAACATCATCCAACATACAATAAAATTTTGATTTAATCTCGTAAAGAAATTTTGGATTCGGCCCCAAAAAGTCTCGATAACCTACAAGTTATGCAGTAATCATGGTTTCTTAAAGCCATATTTCTTACGCTCGTAGTGCAAGCCGAATTTATTACTCCCGAAGTTAACGATATTGGGACAGCCATCTCGGTCTTTTTCTAGTTGTGTACACTCTTTGCAGTAATATGCATCGGATATTCCTACACCTCCACAGATAACACACTTGTTTTGAAACGAGCCATAGTTGCATTCATCGCAGATCCGGACAAGCGAGCAAGGACGAACGAGGGAGTCGCAGATTATGCATATTCCGTTATGTTTCGCGCACAGTCGTCCTATCGCAATACCGGGCTGCTTCCGGCACATGACCAAATCGGGCTGATGCTTGGCCATGACTGCTGCAAATCCTAGCTTGTTCAAGTAACTGAAACAAAAAACACAAAATTACCTTATATACATACCATATCCTACAAACACACATACATGCATGCATAAATATAATCAGACAATGGCAAGCAACATTATCAAGAATCAAGATGAATTAAAAGAAGTGAATAATTAACCAAATATACAATGCTAATTATAACATAATAATCATTTTTTATATAAAAAGAAAAACCCATACTTGCAAAAGGAAAATCTTTTACAGAGAAAATATTGAGAAAAGAAAACCCAGAATAAGGGAAAAAGAAACCCTTATTTGATAAAATTTTCTGAACTGCAACCTTGAGCTAAAAATTATGAACACAAATAGGAAGCCGAAATCAAAAGGCTGACAAAGTAAGAAATAGAAAGATTAAAACCTGAGAAGGGATAGCAAAGCTCTGGCTATGGCGATTTGCCTGAGAATCTGACAGCAGAGAAATGAGAAAGCGCTGGATTTGAAACAGAACGCAAAGGGTTTAATAGAGTTTTTATATAAGTAATAAGCAAGTCGGCTTTCTTGTCAAGGTATGATTGCTAAGCCATCGTAGATGAAAGTGATGGTCAAAGGTATGATTTCTTGTCAAGGTTTTCGTCTTTCTTTATTTTTTATTTTTTTTCTTTTTACCAAAAATCAAATTGCTAAGCGAGGGTAAATTACACCACATTATTATATAAGGCATTATCGGATAAATCGAAATAATTATGTTGACATGTAAGTATATTAATGGATGTATCGAAATAAATATACTGACACATAAATACATTATCAGATATATTGAAACAATTAAACTGACATGGAAATGCATCATCGATTAAATCAAATTATAACATGTACAATTAATAGAGTAGGTAATTTCTAATTTCGTCACATAACATCCCATCATTCTCAATTCAACATCAATTCATCAATTCATCATATAATATATCATAATTCAGCTCAATTTCATATTAATTTACTATATCAATTAAGTCATACAACTTTTTATTTTATTTTATTTTATTTAGTCTTTGTCTCGATATTCAATTTCAACCATAGTATTTCAACTCAATAACCATTAAAAATTCACCTCAACATCATATAATGCAAAATATCATGAATATGCAATAATTAGATTGATCTCAGGTCATATATAAAAACCGAAAGTTCGTGTCACTCATCATTGGCTCTCGTCTTTCCTTTCTCTCTCAATAGTCCTGCGTCATCTTTAGTTTCGAATAATAATTCAATAGTAATACAGTATCAAATTACATTTAATTTTGAAGTTATACATGTTTTGTAATTTATTCAATTTAGTCCCTAAAATCGGGTCAAACATAACTTTCAATTTAGGGCCTCAAATTAAAAATTTGATTTCATCAAAACCCATTAGGGACCCTCTAGTTTCTATCCCTACCAACAATTCTTGACAATTTTTCATTTTATTTAATTTGATCCCTAATATACGAAACTAACAACTAAGTTTTACAATTTAATCCTCTTTATATGTTAACCTTAATTTCTAATAATTTCACACCAATTTCATTCAATTCTCAACAATGGTAACTTTTAAAAAAAAAAATTAAAAGTTTTACAAATTGATACATGGACTAGTTAAATCAAGCTCTCGTAACTTCAAATCTATAAAAACTATATATATAAAAAAAACTTAACTGCATTACCTAATTAATGACTGATTTCTTGGAACCCTTAAAGCTTCTTCTTTTCTTTCTTTTCTTTTGGTTCTCACGGCTTGGAGAAGAAGATAGACAACATCTTCCACTTAATTTTGGCTTTTATAGTATAGATAATTTGTTAATTAACCTTAATTAATCAAGTTTAAAATTTTTAAATTAAATCAAGTTTAAGCTTAGTTATAATTAGCATGATCAATTTTGAAGAAGTTTAATTAAGTGATTCGAATTTGAATCGAAAAAATTCGAGTTATTAATTTTTTAAATCAAATCAAATTTAGTTAAATCCAAATTTAAATTGATTGGACGAAAATTTTCAAGCATAATATTTTAAAAACCAAAGGAATACTTCCATTTCAAAATATAATTACGAACTTCAATAACATAAACAACAACTAAATATAACAAAAACAATGATCAAACGATCACAATATGCATCCATACATGCATACATACATACATATATATAGTGGTTTTATATATTACCTATATTATACATTATAGCATACTGAAGTTCCATGGATAATATGGCAGAAATTATACTAATCAATCATTAAATTTTACACATTTTGCTTCAATTTTCATGGCACTTAACCATGTATGGCAACTCCAGGAATCTCCATCATCAACGGTATTGAATCAATAATCTTGGACGGCTTGTTATCGAGAGGTGTCTCCGTGTCGTAAGCTGAGAGATGGACTCCGAGCGCCGCTCTGCCCGACGGGTCGAGGTTGTTCTTCCAGGTGGCATCCCATTCGACAGCTTTCGCCGTGCTGCATGCTACACTTGCTCCTCCCGGGACGGTCAATCGTGCCGAGTTCTAGTAAAACAAGCAAACATAAAGATCATCTCGACTAAGGAAAAACCGAGGTAAAAGTATTATAGAGACTTCTATTCTAAGAGTTATATTGTATTTTGTCCTTTTTGCTCAAAAAATGGGTAAATTAATCCTTGTACGTTAGATCAAATAGTAAATTGGTCCTTTCTATTAAACCTATTTGTACTATTAAAAGTTGGTGTTGCTGTCGAAATAACCAGATAGTAACATGCGACGTGTCGTATTCAAATTTTAACAGAATGATCAATTTTTTCTTTGATCTAACATACAATAACTAATTTGTATTTTTTTAGTAGAGGGGCAAAATGCAATCAAATTCTTAGCACAAGGGCCTCCATGATATTTTTACTGAAAAATCGAATGTCATTTTCAAACCCGAGTAACATATTTTTAACGGCAATCACCTGAGGGAAGAACCTTTCGAAAATCATCCTATAATAATATGCTTCTTTCGTGGTCGGAGTGTTGTGCGGGAAGATGTTTGAAGCATTAAGCATCATCTTATCGGTCACCTGAAAATCATACGGTACAGAATCAATCAATCTTCGTGGCAGCCTGATTATTTGATTAATTAATTCCAAATGTGTTTTGAAAATTATGAAATTTATAAATTTACATGTGCAGCAGCATGAGCTTTGAGACCATCGATCCAACTATATCCAACGCCATCACTGAATTGTTCTTTCTGCCTGTATAAGATATGCTGCACAAGTCATCAAACAAGACCATGTTAGTTTGGTTTTAAGTCGGGAGGTTTTGGGTTCAGATCATTCGAGTTTGAAGGTCGGGACATTGGCCAATCCGATCTAGTTCTGAAAAAATTATATTTTACGCAAGGTAAGAGTCAAACCTAGGCCATCAAAATCCCAAGACCTTAGTCTTTATCACCAGTGCCAAGACTTCATTGGCAATTATTTCGAGCTTTGATCATTTTAAATTTAGATAATTTCAGATTACTTGTTTAAGTTCAGATCAGTTTCAAGTTTGAGTCAATTTCAAGATCGGATCGATTTAAGTCCGGATTGTTTGATTTTTCACAATCAAATTGAGTAGAATCGAGTTTTTAAAACCGAATTGACAAGTTTATCAAAGGAAAAAATTAATGTTACTTCACCTTTGGCAAATAGGGATGATTTTCATCATCAAAAGCTCTTCTAAGAACCCATTTCTCAATGCGTGCTTCATCCTTATTAATCTGATTCATGAGAACAAGAGAAACAGACCTTAAATCTCAGCCGTTGATGAACAATAAATCAAGCAATTTCAACACTTTTTACCATCTTTGATTCAGGGTCTATAGCCATGGCGACATTGATGAATTCTTTGTCTAAGAATGGGACTCGAGCCTCCAATCCCCATGCAGACGTTGCTTTGTTAGCTCTCAAGCAATCATACAGGTGAAGGGCTTTGATCTGCACAAAGGTGGTATAAAAAAAAAAAAAAACTTTACCGCTTTGCTTGATAGGATAGAAAGAAAATTGGCATGACGAAAAATTGAAGAGGTGAAAAATTCATTAATCTAAACTAACATAGGCATCTCTCTCATTTTCTCTGCTCTCATCTTTTCGATTTGAAAGGATTGGTTTTTATGCATTATGATAAAAAATGCTCATGTGTCGAATTTTCATTGACATATTTTGATAGTTCAAGTATCACATTGGACATTATATAAAAATATATATACCATAATAAAACATGTAGTGATAATTCGGATGCCACATTAGATATTTTCAAAGTACATGTATCAAATTAGATATTTTATGCATCCTTATTATTATGTTGCAACCTGCTGTGTCAATTTTGATTCAAATTTGAAAATCGACTTAATTAACTTAAATCTAAACTTAACACAACTTGTTTGGTTATAAAAAGTCAACAATCCAAATCTATTTAACTCAAATTTGAATTTATCCAAACCCAAAATAGCTTAAACACAAAATTACTTACAGACAAAATGTTTCGAACCCAAAATAATTCCAAGTCAAGAATATTTAAACCCGAAATGATCCAAACCCAAACTAAAACTTGAATGATTCAAATCCAATAGAAAAAAAACCTTACCCCGAAATAATCTAAATCCAAAATGATATTAGAATTGACATAATCCAAAACCTACCCTACCCGTCGGAAAATATGTCAGAAATGAATTTTCAATTTGAATATTTCAAGAAAAATGAAGAGTCAAAATAACGTAAATTACCTTCCGGCATGTTTCTTGATGGAATTCATCCTTATTTGGTGCTTTGTGGAAATACAAATATCCACCAAAAATCTCGTCGGAGCCTTCACCGGAGATAACCATTTTGACACCAAGTGACTTGATCTTTCGTGACATTAGAAACATAGGAGTACTTGCTCTGATTGTGGTGACATCGTAGGTTTCAATGTGGTAAATAACATCTTCAATGGCATCAATTCCATCCTGGTTACATTTTACACAAGTTTTATAGGATTATTAGATTTCAATTATAGTTGTTTGAACTAGATTGAGTCGATCAGTTGAACCGGTTAGATCAAGAATCGATCGAGGTATCGATTCGGAGAGAGACATCAAATCAATTGATTTAAGCATCGAATCGACGAAACCGAAATTTTTTATATTTTATAAATTTTTAATGATTCATATAATCGAATTGGATAGAATGATTGGACCGATGAACTAATAGCTTGACCAATTTGACCATCAATCCCATTTTAAAAATCTTGTTTTTAATTTCTTGAATTAAAAGTATATTTAGAAAGGAATTTTAGACAATACTTGAACGGTGAAGTGAAACTCGTGATGAACAGTGCCCAAATAGTCTGCCACCTCCCTTGCAGCCTTCAAATCTGGTGAACCCTGTAAGCATATTGAGATTAGATATATCAATTTTGAACCGAACTCAGAAATTTGATTTGATTAATCTTAATTCTAATCCGATGTTAATTCGATATGATCATAATAATCAACAATCAAAATTCATTCAATCAGAACCTAAGTTTAAAGTGACTTAAACACAAAATTGACCAAAATGCAAAATAACTTTGAACTCGAAGTTGACCCCAATAGAAACAACTCAAAAAAAAAATTTATATCAAAGAAGCTGAAACGAAAGCAGATGTTACTGTAGACTCGGAATAACTGAAGGGATTGTAGATTATGTGATTCAAATATCAAATTTTTTAGGATAAATTTTACAAATAGTCATCCGATTATTAATGTATTTCTGTTTTGGTCATAGAAGTTTAAAGTTTTCTCTTTTAGTCACTAATTCTATCGAAATTTAACATTTTGATCACTCATCCTTTAAATCATAAAAAGAATGTTAATGTGACGTTTTTTTATCGACATAATAACAAATTAAATGGGTTAAATCTCGGGTTTAATTTTTAAAGCATCAATTAAATCCTTTTAAACTAGTTCAATTTACCTCTAGACCAACACAGAAAGAATGGAGCTGACTTCCCCATTGTTTGGCAGCCTTGGTACCAGCCAAATACCGAGCTGTGATAGAAGCAACCAATGATGAATCAAGTCCTCCAGATAACAAAACTCCAAAAGGCACATCAGTCATCAACCTCTTGATCACAGCCTATAAATATATACCATATGCAAAAATTACATAAAAATTTTATAGGGTTAAATTATTATTCGGGTTTGAATTTGATAACTATTCTCGTATTGAGATCTGAATTTTTTTTTGAGTCCAAATTAGACCCTGAACTTAGCAATAGCCTCAACGTGAGAACAATGGTCTAGTTTAGGCTTCAATATGAAAACAAATTGCTAAGTTCAGGGATTAACTTAGAAAAAAAATTCAGATCCCAATGTAAAAATAATGGCCAAATTTAAGCCTAAAAAGTGATATAACCCAAAAGCATAATATATTTGTGAGGTATTTTTGGGGGACAAATTTGTGCATACATTTTCAAATGCACGTCTAAGAACTAGAGGATCGTATGGAAGCGATGGAGTGACCTCTGAAAACCAAGGTGGATTATACCATCTCCTAAAGCCACCAGTTTTACTCGAGTATAAATGACCGGGAGGAAAGCTTTCGAAATGTTCACAGTCATCGTTCAATCCTTTCAGTTCCGACGCTATCCAAACTGAACCTGAATATAATGAGTAGAAATATGAATTTAGTTAAATCGAAATTGAATAGAATAAAAGATAACCCAAGTGACTTAAATCGAAATTCAATGGCTTCAAATGGTTCGGTTCGGTTCATTAATTTTTAAATTAACCGAATACGTTCATTTATTATCTAAACCGAAACCGAATCAATTCTAATAAAAATTTAACCCAATAATATTATTAGAACCAGTTTTTCAATTTTATTGGTTCCCTCCTAGAAATCCATGCATGCATAATTTTTCTTAATTACCCAATTTAATATTCATGTCTTGTATATATTTGTACGATCCCATATTAGAACTATTCATTGGTCAAGTAGCTCCAAAAAAAATTCATGCCCAAGCTCAAGTCGAAAGGCTCATTTTCATTATTTACATATTATGAAATAGAGTTAATGTATTATTTAATATCTGAATTTGATTTTAATATTTAATTTGATAAGTCTATTGACCCATAAATAAACTTAATTCGTATTCGACACATATAAAAACTTTAAATTATTGCTAAAGAAAATACTAGAAGTAATGAAACAAGATAAAAGAGTGTACCATCGAGTCCCCATCCGATATAAAGTGAGGTGACACCAATAGCATCACGAGCGACAATATAGCTATTGTCACGAGTATCCAATAGCACAAATGAGAAGATTCCATCCAACATGTCCACAAAGTCTTCCCCATACTCCTCATACTATATATTATCATATAATATATAACATAATATATAGTAGTGTATATATTCAAGCAACAAATTCAGTACTTTGTTAGATCAATAATTCACATAATAAGTCCACATAGTTCAACGGGTAAAAATATTATGGAGGTTACTGTATCATGAATTAGATTGTATTTTATTTTTTTCTACTTAAAAGATCTGTAAATTAATTTAGGTATGTTAAATCAAAAAGTAAACTGATTTTTTTTGTGAAAAATTGGTTATTATACGTCACATGTTATTGTTTTGTTATTTCGTCAATCATTCTATTTTCAACAATAAAAATGTATGAAACTTTTAATAAAAAAGACCAGTTTATTTTTTAATATAATATACAAGAACTAATTTGGCCGTTTTTTAAACAAAAAGAGTAAAATACAATTAAATTCTTAATACAGGGAACTCTATGATATTTTTATCGTACTATTATATATGATTTGCTTGAAGCTTACCAAATGGGCTATAACATCACAATCACTGCCTGTCCTGAACTTATGGTTCACCAAGTTCTCCCTTAGTTCTTCATGGTTATAAATCTCTCCATTCACCTGGATTTTAAAGGAAAAGAGAAGGTGCAAGTGTTGCTCTTCGAATATCAAAGCTTTTGAATATCATTTACTAAGGTAGTTGCGAGTAGAGATGTTCATGGATTAGGCTTAAGTATGATATTAATGTACTTTATGCTTCCTCAAACTCGATCCAACAAGAAATATAGACGTAAAGTTTTACCATAGTCTACTCATTTTTGTAAATGATTAACTCAAACTTATTTTAAATCCACCCATTTTTTAATATTAGAAATTTACTAGGTCAAATTGGACCAGACTCAGACCTTAAATATTTAAATCTAAACTTAATCATATTTTATTCGGACTTAACTATTTGCTCAAATCCATTATTTGAATCTAATATTTTTATTTAATATTTCTCAAATTTCGAACAAATCATTGAATTTAAATAGGCAGCTCTACCGATCAATATATCTAATTGCAAACCTAAAATTTGAAAGAAGATATAAATTACAAATAAACCAAATCGAAAATACAAAAAGGCATCATTAATGTTGGCCCTTGAATGTTTGGGAAGCTAATAATAAGATGCTGAAATCTTTGTTTTTTTTTCCTGTTTTAAGGGGCGGAGCGTTGATAATTGCATAAAAAGGGAATAATAATAATAGTAAAAGTGAGAGGGGTACCGTGACGGCGACACTCTTGTCTTCATTAAAGAGAGGTTGGTCGCCGGAGGCAGGGTCGATGATGGCAAGGCGTTGATGAGCCAAATAACAGTCGCCGTGCTGGTAGAGCCCACTCCAGTCTGGACCACGGTGCTTCAGCCTGTACTTGCATCATCAAAAATCAAAATAAAAATAAAATAGTGGCTATTTATTTATTTCAGCTTTTTCATTTTTAATAATAAATAAATAAATATTGCTGCTATTGAATATGGTCCTACATCCCACGTTGATAATCATCAAATCAGTTACGTAATAATAAATCAAATCAAACATTTTTTTGTTTTTATTTGAAATTTATTTAATTTTAAAAAAATAGTTTTTTTTTAATTTTTTATCATGTGATTACATGATAATATCTATTAATACTTTCTTAACCTTTTAACAAATCACACATAGGTGCTCGAACTCAGATCTCTTAGCATTAACAACATCATCTTTTTCACCGGGATCACTCTTTGGGTTCAATTTTTTTAAAAAATAGTTAGATGGAATGATTGGGATAAATTTGATATTTATGAATTTTTTAATTTTTATCTTTTATTTAATATTTTAAATTTAGGATAATAATTTATCGATGAATTTTGAATCGATTGGCATGAGTATTATTGTCAATACAAGAAGATGTGGATTTGAGTGTGTTGAAGTACATTATCCTCCTACTATGGGTTTGGGAGGAGCTATGAATAGTTTTTTTTTTAAGTAAAATAAAGCCACCGAAGTGAGTCACAGAATTAATGCAAACCCGACATATGAGTATCTGTTAAGAGAAGCTCTTGAACAGTCTGAGGAAGTGCTTCAAACACATAAAGATGAGTCATAATAACATTGACCAATCTGGCTAAAGTATCTACTACCGCATTCTGATCTCGAGGAATATGACTCAAATAAACAACCCAAGTTCTATCAAGCAACTCATGCATTATCCATGAATATGAACCATAGTAACATTGACCAATCTTGCTATAAATAGTTTTAAGACTAATATAAAAAAGAACAGATATGATAATTGAAAATAGTATTAAAAATAATATAAAGAAATAACAAAAATTAAATTGAGTCAAGGTAGATAGAACGGAAAGGATATATCTAACATCCATGAAGCCGATGGTAAAATAAAATTAAGTGATAGTAAATTTAAAATCTATACTACCATATAAAGACTATACTACTGGTTTTTTTTTTTTATTGACATGAATAAATTATAAGTATATAATTTATATTATTAAATTTAAAATCTATACCACTATATATAGAAGGAAATTCCTAAGCCTTCCACGATGGGAACTTTTTTTTCTTGCATGAGAGCGTAATGGGTAAATTTCAATTCCAAACCCTCTATTTTCTAAATTATAAGAATGGTTAATTTTAATTTGATCCTTATGTTTTGCCCAAATTTATTTTATATATTTTAATTTTGACATAAATTGGTACCTCAATATTTATAATGTAATTAGCTAGCCTAAATACGTTATTCTAATTAAAATGATTATTATGTGAATTTTTAAGAATTGTTATCACTGTTAAAATTTTTTATTAAATTCAAGTTTCTTAAATTATTGTTCTTGTTTTGTTACATAAATATTAAGTGAGTTTTTTCTTTATTTAAAAATTTTCATACCAGCAATTTCATACTAACAAATTTAATAAAAAGAATTTTAAAAATGTTAACAAATATATCTAAATTTTTAAATTCAAAAAGTAAGACTATTTTTTGAAAATAAAAATATAAAAATTAAATTCCAAATATAAAGACTACAAAAACTTTAAACAAATTGTAACTTTTAATTTTTCACTTTATTACTTAGTTAAAAATAAATAATTATGTGAAACGAATGTGGATATAATCGATATTAATGGACCTTAACGTTTCAATACACAACTTTTAGATCTTCAAAATTTTTAAAATTTTTAAGTATGTTTACAAAATTTTTAAGAATTTCAATTAAGCCCCTTAAAAGTTCTAAAAAATTTTAATTTAATTCCGCACAACTCAATACCAAAACCCAATATAGTTTTAAGGCATTATAATAAATTTAGTCCTTAACATTTATATTTTTTTGTTAAATTGACTTTTATTTTTTAATTAAATTTGACCTTCATCTTTTTTAAAAAAATCGAATTTGACCACCAACATTTTAAAAATAATTGAATTGTTGCTTTTTTTATCTAACCAAAACATTAAAATTTTAAACATGATAATCCACGTGTACTTCTTGTCATTTTTAAAATTTTAAACAAATAATATTATTCCAACAAGGAGTACACGTTGATTGTCATGTAAACATCGTTAAAACTTAAAAATTAATTTTTTCGTCAGAATTTTTATTAGAAATTATCGTTTTGATTATTTTTGAAATATTAATAGTCAACAGCGAACCCTAGAAGAGGCTCAGGGCTCGTAAAGTAAATATCAATTTAACTCTTTGTAAATATACTATGGTCCTCCCAAAAATATAAGCAGACCCTCAAGATTTAAATTTTTTGCAATTTTTCCCTTTGTGTGTATATATATATATTGTAACCCAAAAATGATAAATTTTAATTTAGACTATTTATAATTTATAAAATTTTAAATTAATAATGATAAAATTATATTTTGACCCTTTAAAAATAATAAAAATTTGATTTAACCCTTTAAAAATTATAAAAATATAAACTATTAAAATGATGAAATTATATTTTTACTATCGTAAAAAGATATAATTTAATTTCGGTATTCAAAAGAAATTTCTAACTCCGCTACTATTAATAGTTAAATTTAACTAAAAATAAAAATAAAAATAACAAAATATTTAAATATTAAACACTAAATTTATCATTAGTATAATAAAATCACGTAAAACAATGATCATAATATCATATTAGAATTGAAGAAAGAGCAAAAAATAGAAGAATAAAAAAGGATCATTTGCCTGCGAGAAAGTTCGAGAACTCGAACCCTTTTTGCCTGCGAATCGGAGCAACCCAAAACAGCTAATATCCCACACATTTTTTTTCTCTCTCAACAATCCCAAACACTATTTTGAAGTATAAATTATAATAAAATTAAAAAAAAAAAAGAAGAAGAAGAAGAAAATTTTTGCAGTGAAAACGGGGGGAAACGATGAACACTATTGTATTTGGGGGTGTGTTTGTTTTTTGAAGTTCATCAGAAGCCGCTCTTACTTATAATTGCCAAATGGTTTTGAAACCACGTCGTTTCAATCACTTCTTTTATGACCCACCTATTTCCCTTTGCCACGTGGTCTCACGTGGGTTTTTTAATCCATTTTTTGGTGCTGTTTCAGCATTGAAAATAGCAGTCAAAATCATTGAACTTCTTTCTTCAACCGTCCACGTGTCGTTTTAAATATCTGACGTGGTTTTTATTTTTATTTTTTAAAACTCGGTTATTTAATCTAAGCCGTTGAGTAGTGATGTGATCGAGACCTGCCTCTGTAATTTATTTTAGGGTTAATATCAGTTTTGGCCCCTAAACTTGGTAACTATATCCACTTTGGTCCTTATACTTTTTTGTCCACTTTAGTACCTTAACTTGGCAATTAGGTTCGTTTTAATCCCTGAAATTGGAATCCGTCGAGATTTAATGGCACACTATTACATTTTTTCAAGTTCAAAGATCAAAATGAACTTAATTGTCAAATTGAGGTACCAAAAGACAATTGTTAAACCCATTAATTATTTTTTTCAAAGTAGTATGTGAAAATATTAAGCTAACATGGCATTACATATATGATAATATGCTTGCGACGTCAACTTTTGAAAATAGCATAATGAATTTATCAACTACGTTTTGATAAGGACTGAAATCTCAAATTCTATAAAATATAATGACCAAATTAAAGTACAAAATCTAAATCCATAATTTATATATAATATTAGAGACTAATAGCAAAAATTAACTTTTATTCATTTAGTACAAGAAAGAAAGAATGGGCTGCTCGGACTAAGATTCCTACATGTCATAGATGTTATTGTATTAAGAGTTAGATTGCATTTTTACTCCTTTATTATAAAAATAGACAAATTAATAGAGAAGTAAAATACAATCTGATATCTAATACATTGATTATATATTCTAATATTCTAATTTTTTTTTCGTGAAACACAAGAACAAAACAAAATTCGAACAATAAACACGACTTAAATTCAGGCTACACTTAGGACGGTGAACACCTTTACCATTAGACACGATCACATGAGATTCTTCTAATACTCTATTTAAGTTTTTATAATAATTACAATTTGATTTTAATTAAAATTGATGTTAACTTAAATAATCCAAACAATTGAGAGCCAAAAATGATGACATCATGAAATCAAAAAGAAAAAGAAAAGCAATTAGCCTTTGGTATGATAATAATTCATTTGCTGGACCATTGTCTTTTTTAAAAAAATTATTATTTTATTTTGAAATAATATAATCAACCAATTCAATAGCAATATGTTAACATCAACATTAAATATTTTATATTTCTTTATATATTGGTAACAAAAAAAATGAATTATTCAACTAACGATTTATAACAGAAATCGAAAGCATAGATATACTATCAATCTTTAACTGGTGAAGAACTAAAGAGAGAGCTGTATGAAAAATTTGGGCGCCAACCGAGAATTGATCATCATTCCAACCAACATGTGAATGACATAATTTGTCTCTCTTGATATCTACTCAAAACCTACTCTTTACTCACGATTACATAACTTTCGAATTCTTAAAATCAAATCTATATGTAATTACCTTCTCAAACTACCATAGATAACTTTAATAGCAAGTGCACCATCTATTTTAACAATAACATCACTCCATATAGTATCCCACGCCGTCATGAGACTGTCATAAATTACTCATAACTCCACTTGTTGAACACTATATTTATCGATATTCCTTCCTATCCCGCACACTCAACTACCGTGTTCATCTCTTGCTACTGTTGTCTAGGCGGCCAAACCTGAAAACGGACTACCAGCACTATCATTACTCAATTTAATAGATCCCGAAAGTGGTGGTACCCACTTTCGATCCCCACTCCATCTAATCACACGTCTTGTAACCCCAATAACTTAACATAGTTGACATCACACGTCTTGCAACCCCAATAACTTACATAGTTAATTTAACATTTAGCAATAAAGTGTAATTTGCTGACTAGACTTTAACTTAATCTTTAGGTTAAAATTTTGATACTTTTAAGATTTTAATTTTGAATTGTACTTATTTTTGTGTAAATTATAAGAGGATTTTTATTTTATTTTATTTTGATTTGTGGTTAGTTATATTTAAAATGTGTTTGGATATATCTTGATTATCAATTTAATTGTATTTTATAATTTATTTATTTCAGTTACATTTATACATATGTAATTATGTTTGTTAAATAAAAATAAAGTGTAATTTAAAAATGCATTAAAATGTTCGATTGGTATGGGAGTTTAGAATAAAATATAGCTAAACATTTACAATAGAGAAAATGTTATTGAATGAACTTAACTTTGATACATGAGAATGTCTTGTATATATAGGCAAATACATCAAGAACTTTAACTGACTTCAACTGATAGCACCTATATCAACTGACAGTAACTATATTCAACTTCTCTTAATTGACTATAACTACTACTCATAGAGGGCATTGTTATTAATGTAGGAGGACGTGAGTCCGAGTGTGCTGAAACGCATTATTTTCATATTTATGGGTTGGAGAGGGACTATAAATAAATTTAGATGTGTTAAAAAAGCAAACACGATAAAAACTTAAAATAAAATTTTACAATTAATTGAACATTGGATAATTTTATTATGAAACCACTTAATGGAAATGATTTTATTGATGTGGGTTGATTTGATAATTAATAGGTTGAAAATAGAGAAAGATTAAATGGGATCAATAATTTTAAACTTATTAATTAAGAGATAATGCGATATTTATCGTACACGTGTATTTAGATATGATTGAAAGGCTTGTTGTCCTACTAAGCGATCCCTAAGTAGGTCCAATCAAATTTAACACTTGTCCATGTGTTGTACATGTAAAATGCGAGTACTTATAAAAAAATGACCTATTATATGAACGTAGCAACTATTTACTGTTTAGACACAACAACTCCTTAAATAGCAAAATAGCTTTTTAATCATTAATAGATCAACCTGCAGGCTCTCATCTTTAATCGAGACAAATGATTTCGACAAGATATTATATAACAATTATCATGAGAGAGAAAAATTGGGGAGGAAATTAGAATAAATTGATTGTTTTTATTTTTTTTATTTTGTCTTTTAGAAAGGAGTTCGAGATTATTTACATATTCCTGATTTGATGCTCTTAATTTTCATGACTTTTGGAGAATTGATAGGTCACCTTTGGCATTAATATATATAAATAAAATAATATAGTCATTTTTTATTAATTTTTTTTATAGATGAATTTATTTTTAAATAAGAATTTGAGTCTAACGTATTAGACTCCATAGTTTTTATAATCCAATTTTTTAAATATATATATATATATATATATATATATATCGAATGTTTATATGTAAGAGCGAGTTTAGATAGCAAGGCAGCTTCTTGATCATTAATTGATTGAGCTGCGTGCTCTCGTCCTTAATTGAGACAAATGATTTCAACGAAATAATATCATATAATAATTATCATGAGAGAGAGAGAGAGAAAAATTGAGGAACAAATTAGAATAATTTGATTGATTTTTTTGCTTCTTTTATTTTGCCTTTTAGAAAGGAGTTCGAGGTCATCTACATATTCCCGATGTGATGCTCTTAATTTTCATTGATATTAATATATATAAATAATATAATATAATCATTTTTTATAAATATTTTTTTAATTAAGAATTTGAGTTAACATATTACAATCCATAGTTTTTATAATTCATTCATTTAAAAAAAATATATTGAATGTTTATATGTAGGGATGAATTTAAAAATTCTTTTAATAGAGTCAAAATTGAATTATAAATTTTTAAAAGATTAAATATAAATTTTATTATAATTAATTTATAATTTTATTATTTTTGAAATAATTAAATAGAATGTTTTACATTTTTTGGAGGGATCAAAGTAAAATTTTATGTAATATTAATTTATAATTTGATATTCTAAGAGATTTGAAATTAAAATTTTTCGATTTTGGGGGCTAAAGTTTTACTTGTCCTTTTATATCCGCCCCTGTATATATCTATTAATTTCCATTTAAATCTGATAAATTATAAAAAAAAAAAAGCATCATTTTAAAAAAAATTAAGTTCACAAAAAGTTAAATATAGGGTGACGTATTTTCTTATATTATATCATAATAATACTTAATAATGTCAACCACATAACTTAAATAAACATTAGAATATACTATGAGATTCTTAATGCTGAAAATTGATAATATTTGGATAAACAATAATTTTTAAACTTTGGGTGGTGGGGAAAAAACTTGGGCTAATAATTAAAGACGAAAAAAAAATAATTTTTTATACAATTTAAATATTAATTAAATTGATATAATTCGAGTGGGTTGAAACACATTATCTTCTTATTTATAGGTTTGAAAGGGATTTGGGTAGTTTTAGATATTATGTTAAAAAGAATAAATACGATCAAAACCTATAATAAAATAATTCAAAAAAAATATTAATTAATTGATGGATCAATCAAGTTGCATTTATATGTTAATTTTTTATTAAAATATGCTATATTCCCTA
This sequence comes from Gossypioides kirkii, assembly GCA_005610355.1. Taxonomy (NCBI): domain Eukaryota; kingdom Viridiplantae; phylum Streptophyta; class Magnoliopsida; order Malvales; family Malvaceae; genus Gossypioides; species Gossypioides kirkii. Next base: position 42,209,718 of record CP032255.1, on the reverse strand, counting down.
TACTTTTGAGGAAAAAACAAGATTTAGTGCTTATTAAAAAATTAAAAATATCAATTATTAACATCATTAAATTTTTTTTATCAAATTTACTCACGACATATGATTACACTAAAGTTTTAATATTGAAAAAGTAGAAAATTTTAAATTTTAAAATATAGGAATTAAATATCAAATTTTGTAAAAGTATGGAAACTAACAATCCAACTTGACAATAATTGATCAGAAGAATCAAGCAACATCAACGTCAACATGCATGATTATTGAATAATTACTTTTCTAAATTGTCATTTAATTGTTTGGGTTAAAATAACATTTAGTCCTTAAATTTAGTGTTTTTTTACTCAGATCTTGAACTTTTATCTAGATTGAGTTTAAAACGTGGCAAAATTTTTTCAATTTAATCCCTTAACTTGGATTTCATTTAGGAGTAATGATGCAGCACTTTAATGTGCCATGTCCTCACCTGAGAATTAAAAAAAAAATCCTTATTTTTTTTAAAATTTCAAGTAATGATGTGACACAATTTTAAATTAATAAGTCATTATACCTTAACAAAATCCAAGTTCTGTAACCAATTTGAGAAAAGTTGCTAAAAACCGAGACTAATGTGGACCCAAAATAGTTTAAGAATCAATGTGAAAATTTTTGCCAAGTTTAGGGACTAAATATTAATTTGTCCCTAGTTGTTTTAATTGGAAGATGGCTTAAATATGACGGGAGATATGATGAGAGCAAATTCACGGTCGGTTTTAGTTTAAAGCACACAAATCACTCTCAACAGGCGACATTCATGATTCAACATCAACACACATGTTGATGATGATATCAAAATCTCAGCCGTTTGATTATTTCCCAAAATTGATAATTAGAGCTAAGCATCACTTTTGTTTTTTTTAGGGATAATATATTTTTAGCCCCTGAACTTGACAATTAAGTCCACTTTGATACCTGTATTTTTTTTGTTTACTTTGGTAACCAAATTTGAATTCTATCAAGATTTGATGAAGCGCCCAGTGTTCTTGGAATGATTGGATTTGTTAGTTGGATTGAGAACTGATTGGTATATTAGTCCAAACAAAGGGGTTGAATTAATAATTTTTAACAATTCTTTTAATTACTTATCTAAGTATTATCGGTCTAGCATTTGAATCGATTAAATCAATTGAATCGAGAGCCAATCGTCTGATTAGTTCAAGCACCGATTTGGTCATTAGAACATTGAAGGGGACACTCTGAGATTGTATCACGTCATCGCCTTAAATTTATATAATTTTTTTAATTTTCAAGTGATGATATGGCACAATCACATAATGTCATGTCATTAAACTCTTATAATTTTCAAGTTTAGGGACCAAAATGAATTTAGTTGTCAACTTTATGTACTAAAGTGGATAGAAGAAGTGCATATATCAAAGTAAACCTAGTTGCCAAGTTTAAGAGCCAAAAAATATAATTTTCAAGTGATGATGTGTGATAATTTCTGAGTGCTACACCATCAAATTTTTATATTTTTCAAGTTTAGAGAACAAAATGAATCTAATTACTTAGTTCAGATACTAAAGTGGATAAAAAAAAAACTACAGGTACTAAATTGGACCTAGTTATTAAGTTTAGGGGCCAAACTATATTATCCCTAGATTTTAATATTTTCCCTAATTAATATTTAAAAAGAAAAAGAAAAGAAAATTAAAAATGATTGAAAGGGATAATTGAAGCTTCGTTGGGTCCAAAATTTTGTGACGAATAATTGAAAGCCGTTAAATGCATAAAATTTTATTTTGTGTGTATGATTTTATTTGGTGGCTCTTAAATGGTCCCAAATCCTATATGGTATGCGGCGAAACGGGTTTGGGTTGGATTAGTTCGGGCTAATTTAAATTAAATTTATTTAAAAATTGAATTATTTGTTTAAATTAAGTCATATTTAAAATAAATCAATTCATCGAATTAATTCGATCGAGAATTGGTTGGGGTATTAATTCAGTGAATGGTACTAGATCGGTTGAATCATAAATTTGTATAAAATTTGTTGATTCTTTTTTTAATATTTTAATATTTTCATGATCTTTTAGTTGAATTGGTCGAACCGACAAAGCAATGGCTTGATAATTTCAACCATTAATCTGATTTTAAAAATGTTGTTTAAACTTGAAATCTTATTCGATATTTAGAAGGGTTTGGACGAAATATTAAACTAGAGTAACAAGTTTGGTCAAAAAGATTTTTTAATATTTTTAATTATGTTATATTATATATTACGTAATTTACATCAATATAAAAATTATATAAATATTAAAAAATATGCTAAATTATTTTTATTTAAAAATTTAATAAAAACATATTAAATTAAAATAGCAGTTTGTTGTAAAAAAACAATAATATGGACGAAGCTAAGGGCAGTCAAGTAAATGGTAGAATTCTCTTTTAGTCCTTCTTAAGTATAAACTATTCAGCTTAATCCTTTTTTTTAGCTTTAGCAAGACGAGAAGTTTTCATTTTTGACCCCTCTAATAATTTAATTATTTAAATTAAAATTTTAGCTTTGACCCCTTATTTTTTTTAAAATTTTATCTCGGCCCATCACACAAAATTTCTAACGTCATCCCTAATCGGCTTCATTTCCGATTCTATGTTTATGTTTGACAACTATTCTTAGTACGTTGATTGTATAATACCATAATTAAGATTTATATATAATCAACCTTTTTGTGGTTAAATGTCAAATAAAGATCTTCTCATCTTTAAAAAAAGAAAAATCACCAATAAGTGGTTGGGTACAATAGTAAGAGATACATTGCACTCTCAATGGGAGGGTCCAAATTCGAACTTTAAAGACGACACTGTTGAGAGAAATAACCACGAACTCTAAACATGAACCGTAAAACGAACATGAAAAATAAAATAAAAAATCGAATTCGAATTAGAATAGCAAATTCGAAAAATATATATAGCCTTGATCTTGAATTATTGCCACCCTAAAACTCTTATCTCTGATTGAAAACAATGAAGATGACATTGGACAAGCAAAATGAAATGAATTAATTTCAATCAATAATTAACTTTATTCCAATCTTAATCTTTGATTTTAAGGATTCAATTCAAGGTGAAATGAAATCATTTGCTCCTTATATCCATATTTAATTTAACTATTTAAAAATAAATAAATTTCTTACTTCACTAAATCATGAAAGAGCTTAATCTTTTTCCTATAATATTTTATATTAAATTTTAATTATTTTTATAGGTTTTGATCATATCTGCTCTTTGTGACACAATATCTAAAATTACTCATAATTCCTCCCTAACCCATAAATAAGAGGATAATGCATTTTAACACATTCGAACCCATGTCTAATAACAATAACCATGCCAATCGAACTAAAATTCAATCGACAATTGTATCATGATTTTTTATTTCATATATATATATATATATTATTTATTATATTCACAAGATATAAATATATAAAGGAGGCGTGGAATAGTGAACAAGCTTGAGAAAACACTTCCACAAATTTTTAACAATTTTTCCTTTTATTTATATATTAAAACTTGTATTTTCAAAAAAACAGAATGCAATGGCCTTCAAATTTCTTTAATATATATTTTTTCTTGAAAAGGGAAATATATTTTTGGGTACTTAAATTCAATTTCAATGTTTAAATTGGTACTTATGTTTTTTTAGGGTTTAGATTGGTATTCAAATTTAGTTCTTGTTACACATAATTTAGTCCACAAGGGAAGATCTAAGGGGAGCTGATAAGGGCTCGACCCCTCAAAATGATTTTTTTTCATTTAATCCCTTTATAATTTATAAAATTTTAAATTAATAATGGTAAAATTATTTTTTGATCTATCTAAAATGATAAAATTTTGATTTAATCCTCTAAAAATTATAAAGATATAGGCTATTAAAATGGAAAATTTGTATTTTTACTACCATAAAAATATATAATTTAATTCCGCCCCAAAAAAAGTTTATGACTTCACCCCTGCCCCCTAAATCGTATTTTTGGATCCGCCACTGTTAATCCATTTTTGTAGGATGATTGAATCAATCAGGTTCAAACACGTGACATAGATGTCACCTTATTAGTCGATGTACCTATCACGTATAGTAATTTGATTGGTCCATATCATTCAATTTTAACAGAATTATAAAATAGACTAAAATGTATGAGGAAAGCCAAAATTTAAGAATTAATTTGAAAAAAAATTAAAATTTTAATTTAAACGTTGAAGAGGAACTCAAGAATAAAAAATATATTTATCTTTTTAGAAAAAGAATAGGAAGATAATTATGAATTATTTTCTCATAGCTTATCAGAGGAACATAAAAAAAAATCCAATATTTCGTGAATATGCGTGTTTGAATATTATTATATGAAAATGATGTTTAAAATATTTTATATTTAAATAAATTTTATATTCCAATATTTTGTTATTATATAGATTTTGAGCTTACTATTTTTTGATATATTTTTTTAATTATTAAAAAAGTATAAATTTATTTAAAAGTGAATAAGAATGAATTTGGACAAAATTACGTCCAAGTTCATCCCAAATAAGATAAATCCGGATGTGCATTTGTCTTCGTTCAATCTGAGTGTGTATCCTTTTTAAATAATTGTTAGTTTTTGTTTTCAAATATTTTGATATAATCAAATAAATTGAAATTGTTATATCAAAACTTTTAAAAATCAAAGTTAATAAATAAAGGCTAAATGATATTATTAGCTTCTGCGGTTAGCAAAAGCTGTATATTTAGTCTTTTGCACTTTTACTTGATTAATTTTAGTTTTTGTACTCCGTAAATTTTAGTTCATGTGTTTTTCAAAATTTAAAATTTTAATCTTGACCTAAATAATAACAATTAAATTCGTTTAGTTAAACTCAATTATTACCCTTGTACTATGCATACATTTGTAGATTTAGTTAAATTCATTTTCTCTAATTAGATCATTTTTTAGTCCCTCTACTTTTCGAATTTTAAAATTTCAGTCTTAACACAAATGACAATTAGTAATTCATTAATTAGATTTTTAGTGACTAATATGTGAAAATAATAAGCTGACATTACATTACGTATATGATAATATGTTTGGCGCATCATATTTTAAAAATAGCATAACTTCATTTAATGTATTTAACAATTATTGTTTTGTGAAGACTAAAATTTTAAAATTTGAAAAGTAAAGAAACTAAAAATGACCAAATAAAGGTATAAGGATTAAATCCATAACTTTTTACTAATTACAGGAACTAATAACAAATTTTAACCCAAAATAAATTTAAATGTGTATCTCTTTCACTCGAATCAAGCTCAAACTTTTAAAGTAAAACTCTATTGAAATCAAATAAAGCCTTGAACCTCAAATTTTGAGTGTAGTTCGATCGTTTGAACCTAAAATCAATTGTCTATCTGATTAGACAAGCATATTAAAACTGAGCATTTACCAATAAATATTGAGTACAATGGTAAAACACATTGCACTCGAAGAAGAGAATTGAATTCAAACTTTAGAGACAACATTGTTGAAAAATACAATTACAAACCTCGAAAATAAATAATAAAATGAATATGAAAAAGAAAAAAACAAGTATTAACCAAACCAATACAAAAATCAATTTAATCGGTAAAATATCAAATTAAATCCATAAAAAAACCGATTTTACACATTTCAATAAATAAATAAGCCTAGGGCCGAAAAAAGAACAAAAAGTTATCCGAACCATGATATTTGAATAGTTTTTGAAAATAAAAAATAATCCACTGCCAAAACTTCACTAAATAATGTTCAAAAGTAATAATGTTAAAGATTGAGGGCTAAATGTAAAACTTCACTAAACAATGTTCAAAAGTAATAACATAAGATTCAAAATAAGATAAAAAAAAATCCATTTATATGAAAAAAATAAAAAAATGCAACCGAATTGGACTGATTTTTCTAATATTTTCAGTAGGGTCAGCATAGGGGTGTGTATCATTCTGCCTGTTTGCACATTTTTGTTTCTGAATAGCCCTATTTAGACCTTGTTTTTTGGGGGGTGGAATAAATGAACAGGGGTTTAACACAAGCTTCTATCTTTTTCTTTTTTTTCTTTCAGGCAAAATGACAAACACCTTGTCTACAACAATGAAACTCCTCCACCATGACATTTCCGGTTTCCTCAAGCATCAAAAACAGGTGCGTGCAATGGGATTTTTTGAAGTTGTTCTATCGTTCCAAGGTCTATTCTTCGAGCTCCAAAAAAGAAACGAAAAAACGAGAAATCAACACAGCATGCTTGAAGGCCAAAGACCAATCCAACCACCAAGCTGCAATAAGACTACTCTAAATCAAAGCATGTAATAAACAAAGATATAGTACATGATATCATGAAGAACAAGAACGATATAAATACCCTTTTCTAATATTTTAGTTCTCATTATGTGAAAAATGGAAGGTAACATAAGCTGTAAAACAAAAACTAGTTCTGTAATGGCATAATGATAAATTTAGTTTTTTGAGCTAAATTTGATAATTAACCTTTCAAAAATAATAAAATTGCTTCTTCTTTTTTAACAAAAATGCTTACTAAAACATTATTTTTTTAACGATATTGATAATTCACGTGTACTTCATGCTGACAAGACACTATTTGTCTTATATAGCATGTCAAAATATAATTTAAAACTTATAAAATATTGAAAAAAAAAATTCAAAAAATATATAAAGTCCATAATTTTTTTTTTAAATGGAAGTATACACAGATGGCCATGTGAGCTTCCATGTTTAAAAACTGAAAGTTTTAGTCAGTATTTTAGTTAAAAAAACAATTTGTTTCTGCTCGAAAGGTTAATGGTCAAATTCAACTATTTTTAAAAGGTTTAGGGCCAAATTTAGCTTCAAAAAAGAATTGGCCAAATTGACAAAAGATATAAACATTAAGGGCTTAATTTATCATTATGCCTTCCCTCATTAATGCAACATCCACCCACCTCTGTTGCTTTCTAAGTCTTCATTTTTCTTTTAAGTATCCGTGTCCTGACATATATTCGAACAATGGTATGGGATATGACTGTCCAAATACATGGAGGAACTTTCAAAGATTGAACACATCCATGTCGAACACATAACCGTAACTGACAGACTCGAGTATGAGTAACATAGGAATCCATTCCCAATCATCCACTACAACTATACATTATCCATACAATTTCAGCACATTCATGCATTTAAAGAACCAAACTTGATCTAGTTATCTAAAGAAAATCACGTTGTGTGTGTGTGTCTACTCATCTTTGAAAGTATAGGCAAAAGAAAGGCAAGCAAGGATATAGAGAACATACCGATCACCAGGAAGCTCCACTTGAGAGCACCAGCCACCTACAAGTCCAAGTTACAAGTTTAACATGAAGCTCAACTATTTTAGAATGATAATAATTATCGTTTTCACAAGGAAGATGGGTAAATAAATACCTGAGAATGACTAAACATTTGCAATTTACTCTTGCCTTCTTATCAACTTCACCAATTACCAAATGCATGAATATCATTGCCCTGCAAATACATATCCGAAAATAATTTTCATACACTTCATTGAGATCATTCTAGAGGAGATATCTGCATTCTACATATTAAACTCCAATCTTAGTCTCTAGTACTAACTTAAGGATGTTAAAACCTAGTAAAACTCTCATTAGGTGGAGCCAAACTCAAGACCGAAACATCAACTGGCTATAAGAGAACGACTTTCGGGCTCTTAAAGCTCTAACTTGACAGCAACATCTTCAAAAAGAAAAGTAGTTGCAGCGTCACGTTTTTGTTGACTTGCTTTCTAACTCACGTAGTCATGCTGCTTTAGACAAATTAGCTCAAAAATAAAAATAATAATAATAATAATAACAGAAATCTTTCTTTAGGAAACTTTAAAAACGAATTGTAAATTAAAGACTAAAAAATAACAGTTCAGTCAGAATCTTTCTGAATGCCTGAACCTCACCTGAGTCTAGATGGAGGTGGTCATACAACTCCGCCTCGACAGACTCATCATTGGTTCGTAGATCTCCATTTTAGACATTCTAGATTCTTTGACTTCCGACTATTTATAAAATCCCTCATTGAGACCACTTCCTTTGGACATAAGTTGCAATGTTGTGCCCCTAACAATCCAACCAGTAACTTCGGGTTTATCTTCGAAGGGATTCAGAGAATGCACACTTTTATCATCCAGTTCTACACCATACATAAATGGCAGTCTCAGTATTAGAAAACTCTCGGGTGGTAAGAGCACTTTACATCCAAGGCTGAACTGCAACTTTTGCTCACGGTCTGGAATCGTTGTGGGCAAGCAAGATGCCTGCAACAAATTCTTACTATTAATTTAGAGGAAGTAATAGCAAAAATATCACTGATAGCTTAGGAAAAGCATATTTAAGCTTAAGATGCTTCATTCACATGACAAATCCATGCCATAGAAGCTATCAAGCTTCACTTTATTATAATCAAGTTGCCATGATGTCAATAAAGGGAAAATCAGCTGACAACATAATAAATAAGTGCCCCTGTTTAAATCCTTAAGCACGTAAGGTTTAACCAGGAGTAATAAAAACATCATTTTAATATCATAAATTGTGGAAGTAAAGCTCATTCATGAGGAAGAGAGATATACCTTAAATTGTATAACAGGACAAGTTGCCAGAACAACAGGAAAGGGAGGTGTGACCTGGAAGCAGATTCTACAGATTAGCCACATTGTAATTCAAGGTTACGAAAAAAAATTGGTATATTAAACATGTAATCACCTAAAATGTAGAAGAAACTTCTATCAGTTGGGCGTAACTTAATTTAAGTTCCAGAATCACAATTAAGAGCAATCGTTCCCAGAAAATGAATTAGGTATTAAATGCTCAAAATATAGTATTTACTGAACCCTAAATATATCCAGAAGCATCTACTTTCTAGCCTAAGTGATGATACTATAAATTTTATCATATAGATTATGTCACTAAAACCAAAAAGTTATTATGTCAGATCAAAATTTTCAAGCATCTGAGAAACAAACAGGCATGCAATTATTAGATTCCATATCAACAGGGCATATGGCCATTAAATTGACACTACTTTTCAAACAAGTTGAACAAAGTTTAAAGGAAAGCGTGAAAGATTTTTGAGACTCATACCACAAAAATTCGCTGAAGCTGTGATATTGTGCCAGCAAACTTAACCTTAGGTGGATCCTTTTTGTTCCTGGAAGACCTGCAGTGCGGACACTTCAGGTATATTGGTAAATCTCTATTCAACATGGAGAAAGTGGATCCACTATCATCAAGGCTAACAGCATGGAAGCCTTTTTCAAGGTCTTTTCCAGCGACAGGCACACCTGCTGCATTCACAGGTGTCTTATTATGGTCCTCATGCATAGAAAGTTGCGTCAGCCCATCTTTAAAGACATTACTATTTGCCACCACCTTTTTTGCCTCATCCTTGTTTTTCACCTTGTTTACAGGAGCAGCAGCAGCAATAACACCATTTGTATTCAGATGAACTTTACCCTGCCCACCATTCTTCCTCAACTTTGAAGAATCTGCTGATGTAAGGTCTGAAACTTCCACAGAACAAGCGGTATGAGATTCTTCAAACAATGAATATGGAGACCCAAATTGATTGAGATGCTCTGGGTTCAATAAGAAACGATGGCCATGAGGGCATTCGTGCTCAAAACCAACATATGCCATCACATGCTTCGTGTCGGAGTTTGGTTTTGCCTTTTCGTCATTGCTCACATTCACAGGAACAAAATTACTGCCTATTCGTAGAAAAGGGTCACTATCTGCAGCTGCACTACCATCAGAACTTACTTGATTCATGTTTTGCATAACAGACATCTTTATGGGTTTTTGAGATCCTTGATCAACAGTTGCATGAGCCCCTTCCAAACTCACAGCACTTGCCTTATTTTTCTTTATTCCTTTTTCTGACCCCAATAAAGGTTGTTTCCTCTGCTGAAGAGGAGGGAATCCTGAATCTGTAGCTGCTGATCCAGCAACAACTTCTGAAAAAGGTTTTTTCATTGTGAAATTGGGAAGGCCTCTACCAAAACTGATCTTGTTACCATTGAACTTGCTGATTTCCAAGGGTTTTCTTGGATTTTCAACAGCAATCTCCATTTCTCCAGAACAGCACTCTGTGGAACTAGCCTTCTTTAACTGAACATCATCATTGAACTCAGCCTTACAATCGCTGCTTGACCTACCCACAGAACCTAGTTGCATAGTTCTTGTTGATAAGCCATTTGGGGTTTTCTGTTTCTCTAAAAATATTTTCCACTTTAAAAGGAACTTCTCAGTGGCACTGAACCCACTCTGAAGTAAGCCTTTAGAAGGTTCATAGTACCTTGAACTACCAATACGAATCAAACTCCAAGAAGATGGCTGAATTGGTCCTTTGCTGCTTACTTCTGGTAGCTGTAGCGCTGACAGAAGCTTATCACAATCAGGAAAGCAATGGGAGGTAATGTTTGCCGATTCAAAATCAAAAGGATCAGATCGCAATCGCCGTGTTCGACCACAAGCACAAGCATGAAGAAAGACATATCCACTTGAATGAGGCTTCGTCAAAGTTCCTGAAGGCAACTCATCGGTCTGAAGATCATGTCTTTGGTGCAAACATGGTTTTCCAGTTAAACTAACAGCATCACAAAGTTGCCTTCCAGATTTCCACATTGATGTGCATTCTTCCTCCAGCTTCTTTGCAAAAAGTTCCACTGCAGGTCCCCTGACCATCGAGTGAAAAGCATGCAAAGCCCTTTCTAAATGAGCTTCATGCTGTGATGTAGGATAACAAGCAGGCAAGTCTTTCAAATAAATATCTTTTGCAGCTGGAAGGGCCCTTTCACACCACAAACTAGAGAACTTTGTGTTAAGCCCTTTACCACTTTCTAACCATGAAACTGCAATATCTAGAGATTCACTGCATCTAGAAGCAAGCCCTTCACTCCGCCCAGCAATGGTACCTCGACGAGGTTTTCTTTTACCAATTTCAATTTCATCTATACACCTACGCTTTGCAGAGAGCAGCCCGTGTAGAATAATCTGACTAGAAGACAGCCATATATCTAAAGTTGGGAGTTCAGGCGTGGTCAAAGTCTTCGCAGAGGTGGCTGAGGCAGTTGAGGCAGCGGCGGCAGCGGCAGCAACAGCCACCATACCAACACCAGCAGCAGGGCCACTGTTGGTGTTAGCAACCAGTCCCCCTCTTCCCCTCAAAATATCTGACTGCCTGTAGATAAATTCCTTCAAAGATGATAGATCCTCTTTGTTTGAACTCTTACTATGAGTTTCGAGCAAAAACGAATCTGACGTTGCTTTTCCATTCAAAACATCTTCCACAAGACCAATGGCGAACTCCAGAGATTCCCTTCTCTTATATGTTGACTTGTCAAGAAGTACAACAGCCCTAGATGCATCAAGCGAAAATAGAGGAGCTGAATTTGAAACACTCCCACTTCTTGACCCACCATGGCTGCCTTCTGAACCTGAGAGTGTTCGACATTTCTTAATTAAAAAACGGATCTGTGCCTCAAGGGATGACTGCAGCGTCTTCCGAAAACCACCTTCCGATTTACTTGCAGGACGTGCTAACACTACTACAGAAGCAGAACCTTTCATAGGCAAGGTTGGCTTTGCTAAACTGCTTGAACTAGAAGCATGATTAAGTGAGGGTGCCTTTACTGACTCTTCACTACTGTTAGCACTAGAATTTGGTACATCAGAGAAGTCATCAACAAAAACAAATAGCATCACTGGAGTACACTGACCCGGAAACAAAGAAGTATAGGAACCTAAACCTAACATGAGAGAGATAGCTGAAGCATTTCGTCCCAACATGCCACCACTTCCACCTGGCGAAGTGTTGGCAGCAGTTGCTGTTGCCGAAGGGCGAGAAGACGAAGAAGAATGAGGCCTTGACGGCAATGGTGGTGTTGTTTGAGATTTCACATATGGGATTAATGCATGCTTAGCAGCTTGCAACACCCGAAATTTTTTCAAATTTTGAGTATCAAAGCAAGATCCCTCCTGAATATATATGATTATATGGCAGACCTGCATTGCTAATCGAGTTAATCAGACATATCAACTTTAGTAAGCATTCAACAATATGCTTTCTAATAGGGGTTTTAACATAGTATCAAGTTTCCAATTGCCCATACTACTATCATGTAAGACAAAATGGTAATCAAATAGACTTCAAAAAGAAAAGCTTTAATCCCAGATTATTAACACACTGATATTGAAATGCCACAACAAAATTCCCGTTTTTGGTAAGTATTGCTGGCCTCAATGATCTCAAATTTATGTTCTTAACTCATAATTAAGGAATTTAATGCAAGCACTGGCACAGACACACAATTTCAACTAATACAAAGTACATAACATTAAAAAGAAAGCTTAATCTTGAATTCAGTTAATTCAGTACTTGAAACTATATATTCAGTACCACAATCAAATTCTAAAATCTAAACTAAAAACTAATGCTTTTAATTGAATAAGATACACCAATTTAAAACTTACAGAGAACATAAAAAGCAAGCCTTGAAGATCCCCGAACTCCCGTTCCTCCAAAACCCCATCAAAATCCGACCCGGAACTCAATGACCCATCAAAAACCGGGCACCCATTTGAAGAAAACTGTAAGAACAAAATCCCTTTATCTTCCTCATGAAAGTAACTAATTCTCCTATACTTAAACCAATCCTTAAGTTCATCCTTGTCAATAGACAAAACCCGGTCCATCTGACCTGACCCGAACACGTTGGAGTCCACGACCCGGTTAATGAGCTGGGAACAGTCGTCGGGTCTCCGAGATACGAAGCCCACCACCACGACGCCTTCGACAGAACGGGAAAACGACGGCGTTGGAGGCGAGGGATTCGAAGAAGAAGGAGAAGGAGAAGAAGTGGGTAAAGGTGACGGAGGTGGGCGGGTCAAAACCCGCATTGAAGGCGGGTTAGGAGAGTCCATTATTGAGGGAACAAAAGAAGGGAATACAAAAAAGGGGTTGCTATGTGGGTTTTAGATTTGCCGGACCTCCATTGGAAAGGAATTTACAAAGTAGAAACGGAGGCTTTGGTCTAAGAGCAAGAGAAAATCTCAGGCTTTTTTTTTAATTGATAAAAATAATTGAAATATAATTATACACCTAAAATAGAAAAACCTGAGTTTCAAATTAGAAAAAAATGCATAAAATTTTAAATTAACCGTTAAAATACTAATATTGTAAATATTTTAATTATAAAAATGGAAAGAAATTATAAAAATATAGAAATAATCTAAATATATATATATATGAGAAATAATTAAATATATTAAAAATTCAAAAAATATGTAAAATCTAAATATATAAATTATAAGAATTATTAAAATGGAAAGAAATTATTAAAACATATAAAAAAATAGTTTTTATTCTCGGATGCACAGGTTAATGATGTGTATATAATTAAAATATATTTAATGTTTAAACGAAGTTTTAAAAATTTTAAAATAAAAAAATATCAAATTTTCATTTAAATAAAGTAAAAAGTGCTTAAATTTAATATGAAATATAATTATTTTTTAATGTTTTGAATAATTTATTATACAGGTTTTTAATTTAAATTAATTTTAGAATAATATTATTTTTATTGAATTTATAAATGTAAATAATTTTTTTAAATTTTAAAATGTCATATTTAATTATAATTATTAAATAATTTTTTTATTTGAATAAAGTTAAACCTATTTAAATTTAATATAAAACATAATTATTTTTACAATATTTTATATAATTTATTATACAGGTTTTTTTTAATTAAAAACGACTTTTTAACAAGATTTATTTTTATTGAATATTCATTTAGAAATAAAAAAAATTTCAAAAAATGGAAATGCGGAGTTTTAATTATATTTTTTAATGGTTTAAAACAAATTGTTTTAAAATATGTTTGTTCAAAAGTTAAAAAATAATAAACTTATTTTTGTAAACATTTTTAAATTTGTTTAAAGAATTATTATGTAAATACCTTTTTAAATGTAATATAATTTTAAATTTTTAAAATTTAAAACTATTCAACAATTTAATAAAGTTAAATTGCAAAAAATAGTTAATTACGTGTACGGTGACCGGTAAACCTTTTCATGGGTTGTGTTATTCGTCCAAATTTAAAGGCCCGTTCGAAATTTGAGATGATTTGAACAAAAATATTAGGTCTGAAAAATAAGTTTGGGCAAAAAATAAGTCCATTTAAAATATGGGTCGAGCTTGGGCTTGAACTTTCAAGGCTCGAGTCTAGCTCAGCTCCACCCATTTTTAAGTTTATAATGCTTTTATTATGTTATTTTTATATATTATGTAATTTTGAATACATTGAAAAATTAACATATACTAAATATATAATACTACTCTAATGTAAACATTAAAATAATGTTAAGATGACTATATAAAAAATTCAATAAATGGAAAAATCTGTTTATGATAACCCTTTGGGACTGACATTATTCGAATACCCCCAACCTCAGTTCAAGAGATTCTACAATCAGATAATTACTTCATCACCAAAGTTGCTTGATTTTATTGTTTTCGCGTAATGTTGTTTTTTTTCCTACGGAAAAAAATTCAATAAATAAAAATATATAAAAATATTAAATATTAAAATAAAATAAAATAAATATTTTTTAAAATATAATATAAACGGACTTAAAATGGGCTTGAATTAATATTTTGCAAATATGAATAGATTTTGGCAAAATTTAAGTCCATGTTTTAAGTCGGATTAAATTTAAACAAATATAAAATATGTCAATATCATACTTAGACCTGACCTGACCGATGAACACCTCTAATTACCAATAATCATCTATTTCCTTCTTGTCATTCTGATTTGAACCTTTTCCTTATAAAAGATTTACGTGGGTAAATAACATATATAACAATATAATAACACTAATAATAAAAAATAAAAAAAATACCTTGAAATTGAGATAAGAAAAAATTTAGTTAATATGTAAGTTTAAAATTTTAAAACAATATTGATTTTTTTTAATTTATGCAGGTAGGATATTTATAGTATGGAGGATGTGAATCAAAATTGGTAATTTATTTTTATTTTATGATAATAATATAAGGAAATCCGTCATATTTTCTTTTTTTATATGATTTAGTATAGAGGTGTTCATGAGTCGGATCGGGCTTAAGTATGATATTAAAATGCTTTATATTTGTTTAAACTTGGTCCGGTCTAAAGTTTTATCCAAACTCGTCCATATTTGCAAAAAAACTAATCCAAGCTTATTTTAGACTCGCTCATATTATTTTTTAATTTTTTAAAAAATATTTATATTATATTAATTTAATATTTAATAATTTTTTATATAGTCATCTTAACATTATTTTAATGTTTACATTAGAGTAATATTATATATTTAGTATAGATTTATTTTTTTAATGCGCTCTAAATTACATAATATATAAAAATGACATAATATAAGGTATTATAAACTTAAAAATAGGTAGGACTGGATCGGGTTCAGGCCTTGAATGTTGAAGCATGAGCTCGAACCATATTTTAAATAGGTCTTTTTTTGTCTAAACCCGTTTTTTGAACCTAATATTTTTACTCAAACCTTCTCAAATTTCGAACGAACCTTTAAATCTGGACTAGTAATTCGACTCATGAAAAAGTCTAATTTAGAATACACCAACCAACCATAATTTAAGAATCGTTTGATCAAGAAATTTTTTATTTAAGGCTTTTAAAGATGGAAATTTATGATTTTTTTAATATATTTGTGTGATTACATGGTACTATCTGTTCATAATTTATTAATCCTTTGACAGCGCACACACACCTTGCACACACAGGTGCTCAAACTCGGGACCCCTAAGATGATCAATATCTTCTTTTTCACTGGAACCACTTGTTAGGTTAAAATTTATGAATTTTTTTATATGGTGCATTATGTTGTTTTAATTAAGGATGGGATATTTTGGAATTTAACCGTTCATTATTATTTCATCAATTCGTTTTAATATTACAAAAGTAAATTAACATTTTGGGAGGGCTAAGACCCCTGCTTGCCTCTTGCTGCTATCTCTAAATGAAGCGGAATAAGACCATCGCCAATTTCTTATTTAGTGGAGTTTAAATTTTTTTAGGTCGAAATTAAATTATATATTTTTATTATATTAAAAATATAATTTTATTATTTTAATAATTTATATTTTATCATTTTAAAATAATTAAATAAATTTTTTATTATTTTCGAGGGCCGAGTGTAATTTTTTTTATTATTAATTTAAAATTTTAATAATTATAAAAAATTAAAATAAAATTTATTATTTTAAAAAAATCATGATCCTCTTAAATTTTTACTACGCTCCACCTCTACTTTCATTGCTCCAGTATTATTTTACTTTGTCCTCGAATTGCTAAATAAATGTGGTGTATTAGACATATAAATATGAAAGAATAATCTAATATATCTTATTTAAATATCTTTAGATTTATTAAATAATTTTTGAATTGCATTATTTTAAAAGTAAAATATACAAAGATAAAATAGTAATTTGGAATAAACGAATATATATATATATATAAAAGGGTAAAAAGAAAAAGAAAGTTTAAAATCAATAGGTACACATTGCTTCAATATACCTAATTACCTAGCAAATTAAAATAAATTGTACCAATTAATTATATATTAAAGAAATTATAATTAAGCTTATTATTTTAATAAAAAAGTAATTTTCAATATTTATTTCCTGAAAAAAAAGATTAATAACAAAGGAATTTCAAGTCCACAAAAAGTTATTTATTTATTTAAAAAATTATTACATATTGAAAAGTGTAATAAAAAGCTAAAACAAAGCAAAAAGAATCTCGAGATCCCTAAATATAGGATCAATCAATTATCACGGAAGCTAAATAAAGTATTAAATAATAATAATAATAACAACAATGATGATGATGATGATGATGATGATGATGATGATGACGACACGGAGCAAATATTATATATGCTAAAGGTTGATTTAACTAGGCATCCTCTAACTATGATTTAGATTATAAATTAGTCCTAGTATTCAAAATATTCTAATTGAGTTATTAAAGTATAGATATTGTAACAATCGAATCCTTTTGTTAGTCTAGTCATCAATTTACGAGTTAAATATCAATTTGGGTACAATGCAAATAAACATAAATAACACGAGGATCAAATTGTAAACATATGTATACCTACTAAATGAATAGCTTGGATTTTACGTATTTAAATAAAATTAGTTTACCTAAATTTTAATGATATCATCTAATTTTTTTAACACGTAAATTGTTTAAGCGATACGTACATACCAGTTTGCAATTTGATTTGTGTATCTTTAATACACTTCGCATCATATCCGAACTTACTTTTATCAATTGAATTGATGTTTATGCTAACAAAAAGACCTTATTGCTATATATCGAAATTTCGAGAACTCAATTAAAATATTTTAAAGTTTAGGGATTGTTTAAATAGAATGATTGGTTGGGAAAGTGTGATGTAAGCAACTCTGAGATAAATTTAAAAATATGGTACATTACTTTCGTATTTTTTAAACTTTTAAATATATATTAATTTTATTTTATGATTATTTGATATTACAAATATAATTTTATTTTTGGTAAATTATACCAAATTTTATTAAACTATTAGTAAGTTTAAATTTTGGTCACTTAACTTTAAAAAATAATAAAATGGTCACTGAACAATTCGAAAGTTTCTCTTTTTACATCACTTACACTGATCAAAAGCTCTCATTTCCTTTTTCTTATACAATTAAGTTTTTTTCTTAAAACAACTTAGAACATTACAAATTTACAAAATAAAATCCAAACAAATTTTTTATTTGATCTTTAACACTAACTGTTAAATCAATTTGGATCTAAGGCAAGCCTGACCTTGGGGGTTGTCCAGAGATGCAACCGCCTAGGGTCCAAGGTTAAAAGAGTCTAAATTTTTATTTTTTTTAATTTTTAAGGTTCTCAAAATTTTTTTTTAAACTTTTATAGGTTAAAATTTTTTATTAACTTTTAAGGGTCCCAATTTTTTTTTTTAGTTTTTAAGGGCCCAAATTTATTGTTTTTACCAACTTTTAGGAGACCTAAATTTTTTTTTCTCCAACTTTTATTATTTTGACTAGGGCCCTAAAAATGTCAAGAACGGGCCTGATTTAAGGTATGCTCTTTTAATTGTCGATTGATACTAATCCATCATATCGATCATCGAATCATCACTTAAAGTTCACTAGCCAAGCTTAAAAAAATGTAACATCCCAGTAACTAAAATAAAAACTTTTGAATAGTTCAAGGATCATTTTGTAACTTTTTGAAGTTAAGTGACCAAAAAATAAATTTACTAATAATTTAGTGATATTGAGTGTAGTTTACCCTTTTATTTTCTAAATATATACGTAATGATGTAAATATAATATGCAACGTAACAAAATCCATGTCTAGAACATCAGTTATTACCGTGTCTCTGTTGTGTTGTGTTGTGTGTCTCAGTCTTTGTCTCCAAATTATCTTAAAAAAATTCAAAATTTAATTCCCATTTTCAGTTTCGAATTTTCCATTGTTTTTAGAGAGAAGATCAGAAGGAAAGACATAGTGTTATGTATATACATAATTTTTTTGTAAGGGAAAAGGGTAAAAATATGGCGGCAGTTTTTCGCGCCTGGGTTGTGATAACGGTGGTGATTACTGAGGCCGCGGTGGTAATGGGTGGTTTTCCGGCGACTTTCAAACTGGAGAGAAGCATTCCTTTGGCGAGTCATGAACTCGAGCTGAGTGAACTCATAGAACGTGATAGACTCAGGCATGGAAGGTTGTTGGAGTCCTCGTCGGTTGGTGTAGTGGGCTTTCCAGTTTCAGGAACCTACGATCCGTTTATCGTTGGGTAAATATATATATATATATATTAAATTTTACTGAAATTTTTAATTTTATTTTATTTTTGGGTTTTATGGATCATTGGTTTCTAAAATTAGATTCAAAAGTTTGGTTATTTGATTTTTTTTTACTGATTTATTTATTTTTGTTTTGATTATTTTTTTAGGCTATATTATACAAAATTACAATTAGGTTCTCCTCCAAGGGAATTCAATGTACAGATTGATACAGGGAGTGATGTTTTATGGGTTGGCTGTAATTCCTGCAATGGCTGTCCTAAATCCAGTGGACTTAAAGTATATTTCACTTTTCCTTTTTGTATGTATGTATGCATGTATATATATATGTGTGTATGTATGGTCTTGAATTGGCCTTTCCATATTCATAATTGATTGAAACAAAGGGACTTGAGCTACCATGTTTTCCTTATATCTGTGTGAATGCATGCATGTATTTAGGGTCTTGAATTGGCATTTCCACATTCATAAGTGACTGAAAAAAAGGGACTTGAGCTACCATGTTTTCCTTGTATATATATGTGTGTGTATGGATGCATGTATGTATGGTCTTGAAGTGGCCTTTTCACATTCATAATTGACTGAAACTAAGGGGTCTGTGTGTGCGCGCGCATGCATGTATGGTCTTGAATTGGCCTTTTCGCATTCATAATTGACTGAAACAAAGGGACTTGAGCTACCATGTTTCCTTTATATATGTATGTATGTATGTATGGTCTTTAATTGGCTTTTTCACATTCATAATTTTGACTTAAACGAAGGGACTTGAGCTACCATGTTTTCCTTATATGTGTATTTGCATGCATGCATGCATGATCTTGAATTGGCTTTTTCACATTCATAATTGATTGAAACAAAGGGACTTGAGCTACCGTGTTTTCCTTGTACGTATGTATGCATGTATGTATGTTCATGAATTGGATCTTTTACATTCATAATTGTTGGAAACAAAACGACTTGAAATACCATTTTGCTTTACAGATTCCACTTAATTTTTTTGATCCTGGAAGCTCATCAACAGCTTCATTAGTCTCATGTTCAGACCAAAGATGTAGTTCCGGTATCCGAGTGTCGGATTCCACCTGTACGGGTTCAAGCGATCGATGCAGTTACACATTTCAATATGGAGATGGTAGTGGAACATCGGGTTATTACGTATCGGATTTGTTGCATTTCAGTACAATTCTCCCAGGATCCAGGATTGGCAATGGTACAGCTTCTATCATGTTCGGGTGAGTAAAACTGAAACCATCGATATTACAATATCGATCATGTTTTAAACCAGAATTTACTTAAAACAGGTGTAGCATGGTACATACCGGAAAATTGACAGACTCGAACAGAGCGGTTGATGGAATCTTTGGGTTCGGGCAACAAAGTTTGTCCGTAATCTCACAGCTTTCATCTCAACGAGTAACACCAAGAACATTTTCCCATTGCTTAAAAGGAAATGATGGTGGCGGTGGTATACTTGTTTTCGGCGAGATCGTGGAGCCGGATTTGGTTTATGCTCCGCTTGTCCCGTCAATGTATGTAATCTCAATTCATCTCATTGCAGTAGTTCTGTTTTTCATCTATGGTGCATGTTAAAATTGTTCCCGGAATGATCTTTTCACCTTTTCCGGGTTTTGGAACTGTCAGTTTTTGTCACATGATGTCTTCGGGAATTCGTTGTTAGTTATATATATACACACTTTCCTTGATATTCTGGATGGTAGTTGTTCCTTATTATTCACAAAACCGAGAACATGTGTTTTCGTTGTGGAACTATGGTAATCAAACATGATGTTTTAATCGGTCGGTACTATCGTATGAACTTCAGAGGAGCACTAGGTCCGTACGCCCGATACTGAAGAGAATAAAGTATTTCTGCAGGTTTTCATGTTTTATTGAAAAGTTTCCCCGAGAATGAAAGATATTGTTTGGTTATCAGTTATCTGGAGAGAAGAAAAGGAAAAACTGACGCCCTTTTTGCTTGTTTGATAATGTATATTCTTTACTATTGGAATATTTCAGGCCTCACTATAATCTTGATTTGCGGAGCATTTCAGTCGGAGGGCAAGTTTTATCGATCGACCCATCAGTGTTCTCAACATCAATCAACCATGGAGCAATAATTGATTCAGGAACAACTTTATCGTACCTAGCCGATGAAGCTTACAATGCTTTTATCGATGCTGTAAGTACTAAGCTTATTGACCTGCTTTACTCGTCTTTCCGGTTAATGAAATGATTACTAAGCTCGAATTTAACGATTTACGATTATTCTCTTGCAGATCAATAATGCTGTTTCACAACATGTTCACCCCGTTCTTTCCCATGGAAACCAATGCTACCTAATAACCGACAGGTTGATTTTGTTTCGTCAACATCGAGTGTTGAATTGTATTATATTATCGTTGTTAACAGTACGTTAACATTTTATTCAGCATTGATCACATATTTCCCAAAGCTAGTTTGAACTTTGCTGGTGGTGCGTCATTGATTTTACATCCTGAGGATTATCTTATCCAGCAGAATCCTATTGTGAGTCGATATAGATTTCAATTCCACTCGTATCATATTCTCTTCCTATTATATCGTAGCTACGTTAACACAGGCAACTTTGTTTCTTATAGGGCGGTTCTGCAGTTTGGTGCATTGGCTTTAAGACAATCGAGGGTCAAAAGATAACAATTTTAGGAGGTAATGGAATGTTCAATTGATTGGAATGTATTTAGTTTCGTGATTTCATGAAATTTGCACTTTTGGAAAGTGTTTCATTTTCGTGCCGATGAAATGATTATTTGTTTATAGCTGTAAGATTACCTTGTGCATGAAATTATAATGGTGATTAGATCACTAAATCTGCAATACGATTATCTTTCATTTTGCAGATCTTGTTCTGAAAGACAAAATCTTTGTTTACGATTTGGAAAAACAACGGATCGGATGGGCGAACTATGACTGTAAGTGTAAATTTTCCTTACTAAAATCGGCCTTAAGAACTGTTGAGGGTTGGTCAGCTCTTTCGGGAGAAGTTTTTGAAGTATCATCCACCGGACAGCTGATTGGACCTTCAACAACCGAAGGTATTGTTCCCTGGTGGAGGGTTTTGTGTCCCATGCTCTACGGAGATCTAGCGTGCCGTGAATGGTTGCCCTGAGGGCCTGGTTCACAGAGCCAGCATACAGTCAGGCCCTCAAGGCACCCGCTCACGGCACGGTAGCTGTCGGCGGCACAAGGGAGACAAAACCCTTCCCTAGGAGACACTATCTATGGGTTGTTGAGGGTTTGGTCAGCTGCTCGACGGATGATATTTCAAAGACTTCTCTTGAAGGAGCAGATTGACCCTCAACAAGAACAATAATCAATGCTGCAACGATCTTCTCGATCCCATAAATCGGCCAATTCAGAACGATACGTAATTTGACGATAAAAGGGGTTACATATGTTGAGATTCGAATCACAGACTTGCTATATGGCTTATGCAATCTCTTTCAAGTTACAAACAATTGAATCCATTTCTGTATTTATGATTAGGTTCATTATCTGTCAATGTCTCCGCAACTAAAGAACTGGGAAAAACCGAAATCGTCAATGCGATGCCAATAAACAACAACAGTTCATCAACGGATAAACTCCGGAACACTGTTGCTTTACTTCCGAATATGTTGATGCTTGCCGGTCTACTCCTTTTGTAGCACATTTACGACAACGATTTTGGAATTTGCAATTCTCACCAGTTTGTATTTATAGCAATCAACATCAACCTGACGAACTGTTTGATCCACGCTAATGCCATGGACCGAGACTCGAGCTCGAGCTTCAGTAGCAAACGCAGACCTAAATTGACACAGAAAACGAACCATTGCACTTAGTGTTTGGCTGCTTGGTGTGCAATGCAATTGTGATTTTCTTCCCCTTGAATATTCATCAGCCATGTGAAGTTAAAGGTTTTGGGGGATTCACTATTATTAGCAATGGTATAAACTACATTGGCTAAAAGTTTCTAGAACTTATTTATTTTTTATTTAAACTTGATTCGTATCTAAACAAGTTTTTGTTTTAAGTTTAATGTCGAATTTTTGTTAAAAGGTTTTGTTTTAGGTATAAATTATTTGAACTTAAGTTAAATAAGGGTTTATTTTTGCTCTCAATTATAAAAATAAAATAAAATAACATTTAGTTATTCAATAATAATAATTATGGTGGAGTGGGATTGGGTAAGGAACAAAGTAATCTTTTTACCTTAAATAAAATTTTTCGATTTAATCTTAAACTTGATTTTTAAGATTTTTATATAAATTTTTTACAAATTATCATATGATCTCAAAGTGCTATATCTTTGCACTTCCCTAAATTAAGTTGGGTGGCAAAAAATATACTTTGTTTTGCCAATTTTTAGTGGTATCTTTGGGTTTACTTTTGGAATTTTAACATCTTTTAGATGGAGAATGTGAGAATATTATAATGGGAATCTTACATTTGTAATTATCAGCATCATTTACCCTTTTTAGAACTTAAGCAATAAAAATATTATCAAGTCAGATTGCATTTTTTTTTAAAAAAATCATATTGCATTTTATTTTATTTATTTAAGAAAAATAATTTAATTCATTTACATTAGCTCATAAAATAAAAACATGTGATATACCATGTATTACTGTATGTTTATTCAATTAAATACATCAATTGAATAAATATTTTAATAGAAAAACCAATTTACTATTTGATTTAACGTTCATGAAATAACGCTATCCAACTTTTAATGCAGAAGCTTCCATGATAATTTTATTTGCATGAAAAAAAAATGCCTACAAAAGGTATCTCTTTAATTTCCATTAAGTTATGCTTAATGCATTGCTTAATTGCACCAATTAAAATAAGTCATTGTAATTTCTTTTTCATATAAAACAAATTCATTTCAAATATCAAAACCATTAAATCAACCGTAAGGTTTAGCAATGGCCATTTTGCTTCAAATCTGTTTAACAAAAAGTTGAAAAAAGAAATAGTAGTAGTTTAACATACACACATATATTTGTTTTTGTTTAACAATTTCCTAGTTTAAGTTCTAAAATGGCAACTAGTTTTTAACTTATTAAGGTGATTCACAACTTACCTAAATTAAAGAATTCTCCTAGCTCTCAGATACGAATAAATGAGGAAAAACGCCACGACACCACCAACGATAATCCCTGCTGTGGTTACCCAAAAGGCGAACTGCAAAATGAATCGAGTAAGTTAGCGATGCGAAAGTGAAAATCGTGTCGAAATCTGGAATGAATTAATTAGTAAGAAACCGAGTGTTTGAAATTTGTTTTATGAACAAGACATACCATATGATATTCAAGGTAGGACTTCAAGTTCATGCCGAATATACCTGAAAAAACAGCAAGTATAATCTTGAGCCCCCTTGAAATATGAAGAAAAACATAACTATCACCATATTTCATGTGATAAATCGATGAACTATGCTACAATTGTACTTGAACATAATAAACACGATGATTAAGAATCCTATTGATTCATGATTCGTGGCATCGTAGATTTACAATATATCTGTTAGTTGGGTGGACCAGATTGGTTCTGGATAGCATTATTTTGGGTCGGATCATTTCAGATTTTAAAATTTTCAAGATACTTTGAGTTCAGATCATTGAAGATTCGGGTTAGTTTAGAGTTCGTGTCATTTCAAGGTTCAAGCTGTTTCAGATTCGGGCTGCACAAATTGTAGCAACTAGGCTACCGTGCCTTATGGAATTCCTACATGTCAATCAATAGAGGTTTTGGCTTTTTCTATTTTTCGTGGAGGTGGAATGACAAACCTGCTACTAGAGCCCCAACTGCCATGCAAAATGTCCCAACCTGAAGAAGTAGTTCCACTTTGCTTACCTCAAGCCTTCGAGAGCTGATAAATATAATTAAAAACCCTATTTCATTAGTTAAAAAGGATTGTGGATTCAGATGCAAATGGAAGATAAACTAGAAACCGATCTGAAAATTCAAATCGTCAAAGATCACACATAAGAGGAACATGGGATTTTGGAGGATAAAGCATTGAGAAAACCTGAAATGAAATGGTGGTGCTGAAAACCAAAGAAAATCAAAATTCATTCAGACCTTAAGTTGACAGAAATAGAATCTTCCATTTCTTTTGCATAATCAAGAAGCCTTTCTGCCTGACCATGGCAAGATTCACATCTGCAGATGCAATAATAAACTGTAATTAGTTATAGCCATTGAAAACACAATGTTCCCGCAAACAAATAACGGAAGCAGTTTTGTTAAGATGTAAGCCTTTCTGCCCGGCCGGAGAAAACGAAACAAACAGTCAGGCCACTTCTAAGAAAAAATGTTTATTCCTTTGTGTTAAACCAAACCTCAAAATACAACTTCCTTATTTAGTTTATGCCTTGTTCTAGTTATAGCCATTGAAAACACAATGTTCCCACAAACAAATAACGGAAGCAGTTTGTTTAAGATGTAAGCCTTTCTGCCCGGCTGGTGAAAACGAAACAAACAGTCGGGCCACTTCTAAGAAAATATGTTTATTCCTTTGTGTTAAACCAAACCTCAAAATACAACTTCCTTATTTAGTTTATGCCTTGTTCTAGTTATAGCCATTGAAAACACAATGTTCCCACAAACAAATAACGGAAGCAGTTTGTTTAAGATGTAAGCCTTTCTGCCCGGCCGGTGAAAACGAAACAAACAGTCGGGCCACTTCTAAGAAAATATGTTTATTCCTTTGTGTTAAACCAAACCTCAAAATACAACTTCCTTATTTAGTTTATGCCTTGTTCATAGCATTGATAACTTCGGACTTTTGAAAAGCTCTTGCAACCGAACTTGGAGACCATCAAGAATAGAAAAACTAAGCATATAAAAGGAACAAAAGGAAAAACCTTTGAAGATAATTCTCCAAAAGCATCTCGATCTCTTCCTCCTCTTCTGCAAAAATGACCAAATCAAACCAAATTAGAACTTGTGTTAAAGAAGAACACATCATAACTGAGATTGATTAGAAGAGTTTACCTTCAGCAATCAACTTTTCTAAGGGTAGAGAACATTCCATGTCATCAGTTCCCCTTTTCAAAGTACAGTTTCTTCCCATAATACATATTCGACGTATTTCATGGGGGTCCTCCAAAAGATCAAGCAGCATTTGTCTAAGCGCCCCAGCTCTTGAACACAATTCAACCTAGCATGATAAAACAAAAAGAAAATAATAATAATAATAATCTAAAAAAGACATTTAACCATTTATTATTATGCAACTAGTCAATATTTTTGTAAAGTCATATACCAAAGTCTGCTTGCTGATACGAAGTTGTTCCAATATGTCAGCAGTTAATTTTTTAGGCAACTCTTCAAGAAGAGCTTGAACCTACACATATGAAAGAGCGCTAATCACATAATGACACTGTAGGTACTCAAGGTACAAACTTGTAAGTTCTAGATTAATCACAGTGAAAATAGCGAAATGTTTAGGCATATAACCATAACTTCAATCAAACACATAAATTTCAAATTTAACAAATATATTGTCCGAGAACAGTTAGAATTATAACTTTCTAAGGAATGCTTAGAGTAACTGATGATAATGCAAAACAAGACATCTGAATGAGCAAGACAACCATCTCATGAGTCAAGCCCTATCTAAATAAGTTTGCTTATTAAAGCTTTTATCAGGCACGAGTTTGACTCTTTACATAATTAGGCTTTGTAAAATTTGTTTTAAACAGAAATAACAAGCTTCTGCATAAAACTCAAGTCTGAGTTCATTCATGAAATTAAGAAGTTTTACAAGGATCTTAGGCATCCAATACGCACAAATAGGCTCAATAAAAGAATATCGCATGTGTGTGCATATAGTCTAAATGAGCCTATAATTTAGTTGTACACAAGTTAATAATCATTAGCATAAACAAGCTTAATGCTTAACACCCTCTTTCTTAAACTTGCCTTATTTAAAAAAATGATCAAGCTTAAACTTGTTTATTAAATTTCATGATGAACAACAAAAGGCAGCATTTACAAGACAAGTTTCAAGCTGATCAGAAGCAACTTCGTTCATTTGCATCCGAGTGGGGAATAGGACAGTTTGTAACATATAGAAGGCACCAAAAATGGCTGATAAAGCATATTTCTCAAATGTTTTTGATAGTCATTTTAACAAGAAGGCCAATGAGTTTTTAAGCCTGTGAGAGACAAGAGAGAGAAAAGATAAATAAATAAATGACAAAAAAGGAAGGAGCCTATAAACATGAATCAGCAGTTCTTTTCTAGTATAGGTTCACTTGTAACTTGAAATCATTTGTTACTGAAATTTGCTTGCAACCACTGTAGAAAATGTCCAAAAGATTGATGGGCTGCAGCTTCATAAGGACTTTCTCAATTCACCACACAGCTCGTGAAAGAGAAGAAAGTGAAAGAAATAAAGAAAAAAAAAAACCAAACAAAATACTCACTATGTTTCCATACTCACACGAGGTTCTAAATCCATCAGTCTCTGCTCCAAACGCTGTGTTCTTGAAAGTAATGCTGCTTCAACAACCTGAAAGTACCAAACAAAATGTCTCTCAAAAAGTACAGATGTCTAAAATTACAGCCTCAAATCAGTGGCCACCACACAAATCACCTCATTCATCAGCATATAAAAGAAAGGGTCCTCATAAAGACACAAACCTCAAGCTCAAATGGCATACATGGCCCTCCATTCATGTTATTCAGTCGAGGCAACAATGTGTCCATAAAAGCCTGTCCGCCTTTACTAAAAAATGGTCAATACGTGCAACAAGTTCATCAATGTCAGTTCGAATAGATGAAACAGTGAAATCGAATTTGCACAGATGCAAAGATTACCGATTATATTTGAATATAAGAACACAGTCTCGCATTGCTATTGCTCGTAATGATCCCAGATTAAGTAGAATCGCATGCTCTCGTACCTTAGACAAGGAATAGGAAGAAATGAGTTCGCAAGACCATTTTAGACAGAAATAAAAGCAAACAAAGTAAACAAAATGATACTCAAAGCCAATACTTCAGAGCCAAGCATAGCAAATAAAAGAATAAGCTTGAGATAGAATAGCACAAACGGCAGTTACCAGAATAGATGGCGCTGAGTTTGTCAAAAACAATGATGGATCAACACTTCGGATATCTCTAAGACGAAGACCTAAGAGGAAAGAAAAAACATAATTAATCCGAAATAAATAAGTACATAAAAGACAGATTTTCTTTTCCTTGCATGTAAAGCTTAACAAGTAACAAAATAAGAAAGGAAAAGTACATTACCACTTGATTTCAGTAATTGACGTCGATTTATCTTCCTTGTAGATACTACTCCATTTGACTTCACTTCTAGCACCTTTAGAGATTAAAAAAAAATACCAAATGTTAACCAAAATTAACACATAAGACCTTAATTGCATGCATCTGTCTCTCATAAACAGGCTCACGAATTCCAAGCAAGAGAGAAAAAAGTTAATGAAAAAAGGTAATATTCTACTTATCTTAAAATACATAATTGCATGCACCTGTCGTCTTCTTAGATTAAAAATTAATGAAAGGGGAAAAAAAAGGTAAAATTCTACTTATCTTACAATAATAAAGGAAAATAAGAAATAGAAACCTCATAAACAGGCTCACGAATTATAAGAAAGAGAGAAAAATAATAATGAAAAAAAAATTTCTACTTATCTTACACTACCTAATTGCATGCAACTGTCTTCTTCTTCTTCTTCTTACTTCTTAGATTAAAAATTAATTTTAAAAAAAGTAAAATTTTACTTATCTTACAATAATAAAGGAAAATAAAAAATAGAAACCTCAAAACAGGATCAAGAATTCCCAGCAAGAGCAAGAGAGAAAAAAATTAATGAGAAAACGTAGAATTCTACTTATCTTACAATACATAATTGCATGCAATTATCTTCTTCTTCTTAGATTAAAAATTAAATTACAAAAAAGAGAGTAAAATTCTACTTATCCTACAAAAATAATAATAATAACCTCATACACAAGCTCACGAATTACAAGCAAGAGAGAATGAAGAGAAAAAAGAGTAAATTCTACTTATCTTACGATACATAATTGCTTGCAACTATCTTCTTCTTCTTAGATTAAAATTTAACGAAAAAAAAAGGAAAATTCTACTTATCCTACAATAATAAAGAAAAAGGTAAGCAATAAAAACCTCATAAACAGGCTCACGAATTCCAAGCGAGAGTGAATCACTGGAAGACGAACCAATTCTCTGCGAGGCAACCGCAGAACCATGGTTTTGCTGAAAGTCCAGATCTTCACTCCCTCCGTCTTCATCATCGCCGCCGGCGACATCCTCGGCGGAAAATGTTTCCGGCTCGTTCAAACGGTCTTCTTTCGTGTACGATCTTGTAGTAAAGCACTTGATCTTCCGCTCCATAGAAGAAGGTTTCACCGCGACGGGAAGCAGCGGAAGCCCGCTCTTTTGAAGCAGAAACGGGGAAGTGTTGGAGCATGGAGAACCGAAGAGAAAGTAATGTACGGACGGTGATAGACAAGGAGATGATGAAGATTTAACTGAAAGTTGGAGAAGATTTGACGGAGGAGGAGGAGTTAGCGCCATTGGTGTTTTTTTCTCGTTAACAGATAATCTGGTTTTTTAGATTAAACTATAAATCGATTTTTATTTTAAAAAATTTAAGTTAGTTTTTTTTTTATTAAAGCGAAAATTACCTTTTACTATTTATTTTGTGGCTTAGAATTAGATTCGTGGCTTTTTTATTTTCATTTTTGTGATGAACTTTGGTCAAATTTCAATTTTGATTCTTCTATCATGCTCAAAATTTAAGATTTAATCCTTATACATTTTTTTAGAAAATTTAACCCTATATTGATACAATTCTTAAACTAATCATAACTAAACTTGCTTAAGGGTTGGTCTAACCATCTAGACTCGAAGTCTTATATGAATTTTTGGAGAATTTTGACAAAATTATATGCTCAAAAAATAATTTTGGGATAAAAAGAATAAGCATGTTTAAAACATTGGTCAAGCTTAAGTTTAAACATTTAGAACCCAAGCTCAACCTAGATTGACTTGTTTTTGGGACTTAAACAGTAATATGAGTTTTTTGAACGGATCAGGTCAAATCGATATAAAAAATAGAGATATTACGCGTTTAAATACATTTTAACCTTAATAATGATGCCAATCAAGTTTTTCTTTATAAAAGCCAATGGAGCATAATTTAATCTTTACTTTATAATGTCATTAATTAGTATAAATAATTAATATCTATTTCAATTGAAACATTAAAATGAATTTTTCGTAAAAATAATCATTATAAGATGATATGAATATTTTTTTTGTTCAAAAGAGAATTCCCATGAAAAATCCGCATCCATATTTTAATAAGAATAATTAATAGTATTAATTATTTAATTTAATTAAATATGTAAAACGAAAGAGTAGGTATCAAATTTCAAAATTAAGTATAATAAAAAATCAAAATCATAATTTCACCTATAAGATTTTCGGATCTATAAAAAAAAGTAGAAAAAGATTGAAAACAATAAGACTAAGTGCTAAGTGCTACATGCCAAGCTTATTGTGGTTAAGGGGTCCTTTTCTTTTATAGGTTTTAAGACTTGTGAACGGATAAAAGATAATTCTTTTATTGGAGCCTTAGAGGTTTTTCAAAATTTTCTATTGCTTGAGTTTTAGGTTTTGAAACTTGAAAACGACGTCGATGTTGTTTTCGTTGTCGATAAGTAGTCGTTTCATATCAAAGTTGCATTCCAATCACAATTCGAGTCACAAAAATAAAAATAAATCTTCTAAAGGTAAAAATATCATAGAAGTGTTGATTGAATCTTAGCTCGATCAGCATGAACATTATTGTCAATATAAGAAGATGTGAATTCAAGTGCGCTGAAACGTATTATCCTCCGATTTATGAGTTTGAAAAAAAATACAATGGAGATCATTATATTAAGAATTAGATTGCATTTTATCCTCTCTACTTAAAAAATGAGCGAATTAGCCATTACATATTAGATCAAAGAGCAAACTAATTTTTTTGTTAAAAATTCCATCCGTTTCTAGTATAAAGGACTAAATTTACCCATTTAATAACAGAGGAACTAATTTGATCCCGTCCCTATAATACTTGAACCTCTGAGGTACTTTAACCCTTTATAGTCTATGAGAAGAAAGGACATGCTTCAGGTATGTAATTGCAGTCAACTATAGCATTAGAATTTGAAGCATTTCATATTATTAGTCCCGTAGTTCAACAAAAATCCAAGATAGAAAAAGATGAATAAATATTTCAGTTCCATGTTAATGGTCTCGGATTATCAGTTAAGAGAGAATCGAAGTCGATATACCAATGAATCACGTATTGTCCTTAAATATGATTATAAATGCCAAGAAAATCCATCCTTTATAACCTATGGAAATGAAAAAGAACATGCTTCAGCTATGTTATAGCAGTCAACAATGGCAGTCTCTAAAATTTGAGACTAATAGCCTTAGAATTTGAACCATTTCCCATTGTTAGTCACATAATTTAACAAAAATCATGCTAGCAGATATTGACAAAGAAGGAGCAACATTTCAGTTCCATGTTCATGGTTCTTGGATTATCAGTTAACACAGAATCAAATTCGAAATACCAATGAATCACAAAAATATTATTACAAATGCAAAGAAAATCCATCATTTATAATCTATGGGAACCAGAAAGAACATGTTTCAACTATGTTATTGCAGTCAACAATGGCAGAATCTAAAGTTGGCTACCGATAACATGTAAAAACTAGCAATAGAATTCATAAATCTCGGTCAAGTTCTCTCATTCAACTAACCTTTTGGGTGATTCTAGCAGGCATAGAAATGAATGGTTCATAAGTTCATATGAATTCTTCAATGAGGGGCTGGTAGAAAAGTTCGTAAGCTTCCAAAACTTCAAGATACCACATCGCTTCTCGATCCGGAAATGGAGATAAATCAACAATTTTATGAACCTAATAACAGCAATGATCAAAGTGTTGAAAAGAGGGAAAAAAAACAATATTTCATCTTAAGATTTACAGCAAACGAGATTGAAGCATATTTTGAGAATATATTAACTCCCATTTCCATATTTTTTAATGATTTCAATTGAGATAGATGCAGTAAACAAAAGATTGATCAGAATTTATAGAGGAAACTAGTATAGGTGTAATCGAGCTGAGCAAACTTAAAGCTGTAAGGAACCCGAGCTCTACTCGAAAATTTTAAGCTTGAAGCTCTGCTTGAGCTTGATCAAGTTCACAAGCTGAAGCTCGATTTAAAAAAAAAAATCAAACTCTTGATTATGCTCAAACTCAAATTAGGATTCAAATTTTTCAATACAAGTTAAATATAAGCAAAGATCAATTATGGTCAAACATGAAGATACTTGAATTCGATTTGCTCAATAGCTCGTAATCGGACTCCGAATTTTAATATTTTTCGAGTCAAATCCGAGTAATTGGCGAGTACATTGCTCTTTTCCCCTCTTAAGAAACTAGCAATTAACAAAAAGGACAGAAAACAAAATTTATGACATGAAATTGAAGAAATTAAAAGGGAAATTCAAGTACCTTAATAACAGGAATATCATCGGTACGTACAAAGTATCCTCCCACCACCATTACATACATCCCTGCGAAATTTTTAAAATTAAAAAAAAAAAGAACAAGAAAAAAAAGGCGCCATTGGAAAAAGAATGGCGAAAATAAAAACCTGTTTTCCATTGACGTTGACGGAAATCACCGGAGAGGTTAAGCTCGACGATGCCGGTGCTATCGTCGAGAAGCAGGCGATCTTCGTCGTCGTTTGAAACCAAAACGCCCTAGTTCAAAAAGAAAAAGGTGAAGAAGGAAAGGTAAAAAAAAAAAAGGGAATTTGACTGTAAGGGAAAGGGAAATGGAACCTGAAGCCAGACACGTTGAAAGAGGATGCCGCCAAGGGTTAAGGCGTTTTGTGAAGGTGTTCCTCGAGCGTGTTTTAGTTGACCGCATAGAAGTTTCAGCGCTGCTAAACTATAGTCCATCTCCGCCGTGTGCGGTTTCTTTTCCCTCTATGATGAATGAGGCTTTTCTGGTTTTCCGGGATTTTTATTTTAGAAGTTTGGTCAAATTTTTCTATTAGCCCTTGTAGCTTTCAGATTCTTATTTTATGTTCATGGTGGATTTGTCTTATGTTTTAATTTGAACTAAAAAAAATTTTAATCTCGAATTCATATTAATCACAATATCATGGCATAAATTGTAAATTTAATTTAATTTTTTAATTTAATTATTTTTAATTCATATACTTTTTAATTTTCAAACTTTAATCTTGACTCAACCATTATTTTCATTAAAATCACGACAAAAATCGAGAGAAAAGAAATGGTCCTCGAAATTCAAATGCTTGATTCAATTTCGGTTAATTTTTATTTAATTTGATTCAATTAAAATGTAGTTATTATTTAAATGTATTCGAGTTTGAAATTGTAATTATTTGAATTAAGTTTGAATTTTTTTAAGTTTTATAATTAATTTTAATTTTTTTATGATATAAAAAGATATTTTTTTATCTAAATTATTGAAAAACTTTAAATACGAAATAAAAAATATTTATTTTAGATTTAAAAATAAATATAATAAAATATTCGTAATTTTTTACCATTACTATTTTACTACATAAGCTACAAGAAATTAGACTACCATTTTGTATGCACCACCTTTCATCAGCCAAAACCTTCCCCATTGCAATTTCAACTGATCCTGACCACCATCTATATTTCGGTTTTCGCAAGTTCTCGATATTCTTTCGATGTTACGGTGACGTCTAATTTGATGACGGTAAACATAATCGAGCTCGCGAAATATACTCAAAGCCGGAGATTTATCTTCTCGGACATTCTCAATATATCCGAGTAAATCTTATCGCCTCCGATCTCTTCTCCGGTGGCTCCTGCTGCAACACGTAGTATGTCTTCGATGAGAGCAATGTTTCCCATTATGTCAACGTGTGCCGTGCTCTTAATACCACCAGTTGGCGGCTTGTTCTGGTACTCACGTACGTATGTATTGATACCTGATGGATTAAACCGAGTTCTTCCTTTCCAACCTTTAGCACACATGAACCCAGCGCTTAAAACTGGTACACTCTCATCTCCGTCCGCAAAATATACTCCGCTTTTCAAGCAACTACCGTCTTCTCCATCGACTGAGGTATCGATTTGGTAAGGAATACGTTTGCACCTATTGCTTGGTGATAGCTTGTACACGTATGATCTTTCGGTCGGGATTCCAACACCGTACGAGCAGTATATCTCCATGTTCGGAGCATTGGGTAATCTGAAAAAACACGATGCATATAGTCTATGTTACCCAAAACCAAAAGTATACATACCCGTGTCAAAATATACTTACTTCATTTCAAGTGGATTAGACCAGTATTTGTAATGGTTGTACTTAGGATCATCGAGATTGTCTGCGATTCCGTTCGAAAAATGAGCTTCGGCCCGATTCATCATTTTTGGTGCCACGAAACGTAACAGATCAAAAAGAGTTGTTGCCGTGTAAGCTTTATCTGCCGCCTCGATTTTTCGTATGCTTTCCCGGCTCATCTCGTCATACTCGGTCCATGCTTCCTCGCATGACGAGTTAAAGTTCCGGGATGCACCCATGTGCAAAATTTCCTAATAACGAAATGTTGGTATCCATAAGATCTTCTACACAATGAAAACCAACTTGAGATCCACCATAGACTCGAATACCGTAAATATTATCATACCTTTAAAACTGGAGTGGGAAGCTGTGAAGAATGTAACATTGAAGCTGCCTTGCCAAAAGAGAGAATTCTACCATACTTAATCGGATCTTTCACTCGGAAAACTTGTTTTGCATCGCTGTTATTGACATTATTGTCACTCAGAGATAACCGAAAGTATCTTTTCTTAGAGAAGTCGCAAACATGCTTGTCTTCCGGTGACCAGTCCATGTTGCCCCAAATGGTCTCTCCTCCTTTAGGCATCAACGACACGACAGAATCCCATGTTCGAGACACTCGCATGACATGCTCTAATGGTCGAAGCCCTAAAGTACCCGAATCCAAAACTCCCGGTGCCATTGCTCTACAAAGTCCAAAACCATAAAAATATGGTGATTTAACTTTGATTTTATGTGTAATGTCGTTTAATAAACTGATATAAGCTAACCTAAAATAAGCAACGTCTTTGCCCTCGGCAGAGAGTATATTGCTAACAGCTTTTGGAACACCAAGAAATGACGGACCGATGTTCACAATTGCCTTGATATGTTCAGCGCACCAGCCCGGACCACCACCGCCTCCCATCGGAGGTGGTGCTTCGACCCATTTAAGGAAGTGAAGAAAATAGGCAACTCCCATGGAATGAGGCACAACTACCACTTTTTTGTTGCCGTTGGCTCGAAACATTAACTCAATTTTACTCTTTAGCCTACTAAGAGCACAGTCCCGAACCTGTGTATTGTAATCGACAATAACAATTGGTCAATGAAGAAGCAAGGCATGCATAGCCATTGCAAGCATTAAAACCAGCTGCAAACGATATGATAACATGACACGAACTAATGCATAAAAGAATAAACTAAAACGAAACATGAACATGGAATACAGGAACAAGGAACTGATACAATGAAAAGAGCCATTTATACCTCTGTATTCTGGAAAGAGAGTCTCCAGTCATAAGCAGCCATATGCAAATTCTTCCCCTCATAGCCGATTTTCGCCAAATTTTTAACGAGAACATCCCACACGAAGTATCCTGGAGCTGAATAGTCCGCCCCGAACAGTCCTGGAACGGGACGAACCCGTATTCCGGGTGGGTCGAGGCCGGTTTCGTTGTGCAAAGACAAGTGCTCTAACCAACACAATGGCCTAAAAACCAACATATTTCAATAAAATTAAATCCAAATAAATATATATATATAATAAAGTATATAAATTAGTCGGAACATAATACGTTATTAGATTATGGCACGCTTAAAATAAAAATATTCTTTATAAAAACACGTATCAAATATTGTATGAATCACGAATGTAGATAATAAAATGTTTAAATGTCAAACACGTGTCTAGAAACACGACTCCGACAAGACATAATGTCCAAACATGGGTAAAAAATAAGTACATGTACACTATAAAAAGAAGAATTATCGTTAAAATCTTAATTGTATTAACGATTGGATGATAACAATATTTAATAAATTCATTAACAATTAACGTCATCAAATTAAATTAACTGCAACAATCAATAATGTTAAAATGTTTTTTTTTTAAATAATGTTAAAATTTTAAACCAAAGTAGAATCATCAACTGAATTTATGGTGTCTGTAAGAGGGGAAGTTAGGAATTTTATTCAAGGACTAAAATAAAATTATAAAATTTAGATGGGTAAATGCTAAAAAAAAAATTCACAAACCAAGACTAAAAAATTGTGTAAGAAGAAAACCTTAAATTACATTTTTTTTTTCTGGAGGGCCAAAAATACATTTTTTTTAGTTTATTTAAGAGTTAAGAGACTTAAATTGAAGGATTTATGGTTTGGGAGGGGCTAAAGAGAAAATTTCCTGTTTAAAGAAGGCCTCCATTGAAATGAAATCCTAGATCTTGAGTTTACGTGGACACCTCTCCTGTCTCATGTAACTTTTCTCGAACTTGCCAAATAGGTACGCTCTGGTACTTCAAAATTTTTAGGTTGATTTTGGTTCTTAAACTTTGCAATTAAATTTTTTTTAGTCTTTATATTTACATTTTATCAAAATTGATGATGTGATATTTTAAGATTATATTATATCATCACTTAAAATTTTTAATATATTTATTTGCCAAGTTCAGATAACAAAGTGAACAAAAAAATATAGATATTCATTACTAAATTGAGAGTCTAAAATTTATATGAAGCCTAGAAAAATAGAAGAACCCAATTAAAGTTCAAGAATAACAGAGGGACTAAAACTGTAATTAAACCAAAAAATACAAGTACCGAAGTAAACTTAATTGTTAAGTTGAGAGACCAAAAAGTTATATTAACCCCAGTAAAATCATAAGAATCTAATTCAAATTCCAGAACAAAAGTGGGACTAAAACTGAAATTAGACCGAAAATTTACTTCGAAGTACCTCTTCAATAATTGAGTGAAGCCACCACCACCCCAAAGTCGTTTACGAAACAAACCATCAGCACAAGGCTTACCTTCCCACAACTCAAGCCCACCGGTGACAATCCCCGGTACTAAAACCACCGGGTGAATTCCCGTCAGCCCTTCACGTTTAAGCCTCGCCGCCGGTATTAATTCCGGCACGTCATGAACCACCGTGAACGGCAAGCAACAGTGGTACAAAAACAAAATCAACCACCAAGTGGTGCAGAGGTAACCAGTAACCCAACAACATGAATCCAGGCATGATCTTCTCCCGTGATGTTCCTTAGCTTGTCTCTTCTTTGTTTGGTTCCTTTTTTCGTTGATTCCAAAGCTCAAATTTACAAGCTTTTGATCAGAAGAAGATGAGCAGTTGATTGTTGGTTCAACGTAGTATGGTTTTCTTAGCCGGAGAAAATTAGAAGCCATTTTTTCCGGCGAGAATTTCCGGCGAGAACAAAAGGAATAGCTAGCTATGTAAGTGAAACATTGTGTAAGAAGTAAGAAGTAAGAAGCAAGAAGTAAGAAGTAAGAAGTAAAGTTGGTGGGATTTGAGAAGTGGAACAGCTTTAATTATAAGAAAATTAGTGGCAGTTACAGAAAGCTTAAAAAAGAAAACAAAATTTTCACAAAAAAAAAAAAAGAAAACAAATTTAAAATGGTTAAACTTTTCTTTAAGTCCCTGAATTCTTTCTATATTTATAAATTAATCATTTACTTTTATTTCGAAAAATTTAATCCTTTACCTTTAAAAAATTCAAGTTCAATTATTAACATCGATAAAATTTTATTATTAAAAATTTAAGTTCATTAAAACATCATTTTTCTATTATATCAAGTGACTGTTTTTTTTTTAAATTTTAAAATGTCACACAAGCGAATATAGCAAAAAAAAAAGTTGAAATATGCCATGGGTTCCTACACTCTTCACAAATTTAAAATTTAGTAATTGTATTTTTCAGATTTCAAAATTTAAGTTCAATTGTTAATATTGTTGAATTCAAACTCATTGAAACATTATTTTTAATTACATTGCTATCAGATTTTTTTTTATTTCAAAATGTTGCACCAATAAAATTAATGAAAAAAATAATTGATAATGTAGATTTAAATTTTAAAATTTTAAAAATAAAAATAAAAAATTTTAAAAATAAAAGTATAGAGATTAAATTTTAAATTTATAAAAAAAATATATAAAGACTTATTGTATGTTTTAACTAAATTTAATAACGTTAACAAATAAATTAAATTTTAAAAATCTAAAAGAAAATAGAAGAATCAAATTCTCCAAGATAAAAGTAAAAGGGTTAAATTTTAAATATATAAAAACTACAATGACTTGGACAATATTTTAAACATTATATACATACACGTGTTAAAAAGGCAAATAATTTCGAAAATTGCATTAAAAAAAAAAGCAACATAAACTTAATTTTCTCTTCTTGTTTTTGTTTTATTTTTTAAGTAAATTTGGAATTTAATAGACACTTGTCTCGGTATTTACATGCATAAAGGGATCACCCTTTATCAGTTACTAAATTTATATGGACTGATATTATATTTTGGTCCTTCAAATTTGGAAAATTACAAAATATTTATTAGATAATTTGAAAGATTTCATTTAAGTCATTAAATTGTTAAAATCGTTATTATAAGACTTTTTCCGTTCGGATCTCCTACAACAATCTAAAACTCTATTTTTCTTTTTACGAAACAACTTTAAATGTCATGAACCTACAAACCAAATCCAAATAGTTTCTTTTTCGATCTCCAACATTGACCATCGGATTGATTCTTAGATGAATATTAATCCACTTTATTGATCATTGAATCGTCAGTTGAAGTTCGCTAATCGAACTTTAAAAAAAATCTTAACATTTCAGTGATTTAAATAAAAACTTTTAAATACTTTAATAACTATTTTGTAAATTTTTGAAATCGATTGACCAAAACGTAAACTTACTAATAATATAAAGACCTTGAGTATTTTGTAAATTTTTGAAATCGATTGACCAAAACGTAAACTTACTAATAATATAAAGACCTTGAGTGAAGTTTACCCTTTATTTTAATTTTTTTCCTTAAGATCCCTTACGATGAAATTATATTAAAAATATTATTAATTCGTCAAAATTATTATTTTTCCCTAAAAATTGATGAAATCGAATTTTTTTTAGAAAAAAAAACTTTATGAAACGGAAGCCACAAATGGACAAACTTGTTAATAATTCAAAGGGGTAAAAATTAAATTGTAATTTTTACGATAATAAAATTATAATTCTATCATTTTAATAATTTATATATTTTTATAATTTTTAAAAATTTGAATTAAAATTTTATCAGAGATCAAAATACAATTTTATTTTATTAATTTACAATTCTAAAAATTTAAACAATTTAAATAAAAAAAATCATTTTAAGGGTGGGCGTTTGCCAACCTTCTAGTTACGCCCTTAACTTTGTATATGTATGGACCCACCTTGATGATCAACTGTGTATGTGAAGTTTTTAAGGATTCATCTTTAATCTGTTTCCTTTGTTTTTGTTTTTTTTTAATTTTTTTCAACGTTTTATGATGCTTGTCAGATATATTAGTGTCAATTAAGCTCAAATTTTAGTGAAGAGAGAAGATGGTCGGTTGATTTCCAAATATAATTATTTGGACGAAAAATTTGAAAACGTATTTTATATTATCTAAAATATTTTGTATAATTATAATTTATAACAACAATTTAATTAAAAAATTAGTATTAATTATAAAATATTATAAATGAGTCGTGTTTAACGTTACCCGATTTTGTCATTAGACCAAAAGAGCTGCACGCAATACGATAAAACACTAAAACCCAATTTGTTTAAAAGTTATATGAAATTTAATACAACCAAATTTATTGAAAGAAAAAAAAAACCTCTACCACCAACCTTACTATTTGAAATTTTCTAAGATAAATTAATTTTTAGTCATTGAATTTTACTAATTTTTTAACTTAGTCCTTAAATTTTTTGGGTCTGTATTATTTTAAAAAGTTGACAATTTTCAATTTGAGTCGTTATGCATATTACCTAAAAATTATAAGTTTTTTATAAAATAAAAAATAGGTGATAACATAACACGTTCTGAGTGTTGTCGCGTTATCAGAAATTCACAATGATCAAAATTGGAAAATGTTGTTAAGTTTAGAACTAATACGAAGAAAAAAATTCAATGACCAAATTGGAAAAACTTATCAAGTTTAGGGATTACATGTTGCATTATTCCTTTTTTACTGCAAAATAGCATGCTATTTCCCAATACCAAATAAGTTATTTGAAGGATTACTTTGACACCCATAAATATCAACAAAATATTAAATAGATACCTACTTATCATTTAACGTAAAAATATTAAATTGATTTTATTTTTCAAAATTTTATTTTTTAAATAAATCATTTCTTCATTTCATTAAAATATTCAAATATTCAAATTTTATCTTTAACTTTTATCCAAAATTATTAAAAATAAATAATACAATATCAATGAAATTAAAATTGTAACATAATAAAATTTTAAAAATTAATATTTATTATTATCAAACAAAATAATAATATTTTGTGCTGATTAATATATCGAACAATTTTATAATATAAAATAAATATTTATAAATTTAAGTTAATTTTTCAATTTATTAAACACATTTTTATATAAAATTATTTTTATATTTTTAATATTTCTAAATAATAAAACGGGATAAATCAAACTTGACCAAATATTTTAAAAAATAGAAATTAAAATGAACAAATTCAATTAACCCACCGTCTATGCTTGTGAAATTCGAATCTTTCTTGTTTCTACGAGCTTCTTATATTGGAATTTGAGCTTCATTTTGGCCGAATTTTCTAGTGGATAAAAATGAAGGATCTACATATTTCTCAGTCCTTTTTCTTTTAGACGGTGGATTGCTTTATGCTTTAATCTTTTTCTTTTAATAATGTGAAATTTGTAGTTAATTGAGTTTTAATTCGGTTAATATCAATATTATTATTAATGTAATAAAACGCGATTCGAATGCGTTAAAACGTTTTTATCTTTCTATTTAATGGTGGGAGGTATTATAAGTAATTTTAAATATTATATTATATATATATAACTTGTTGACCATAATTAGCACTATATGAAAACTTTCCATTAAGGGTATTAATATTGTATCAATGGCGATTTCCAAAACAAAGTTTTGAGGAATCTAGAAAATATTTTAAAATTTTCAAGAGTTTAATGATAATTTTTTTAAATTAGGGGTTTGATTGAAAACTTTGTGAGATTAATGAAAATTTTAAAAAATAGAGAGTATATGAGAATTTTTAAAAAATTAAGAGGGTTTAATTAACATATTCTAAAAATTTCAAGAGAAAAATAAAAAATTCTCAAAAGTTGGGGAGGTCTTGGCCCCAAAAGAACCCGCCTTTGAAAAATAATACTGGTGAATGTATTTAAGAGGTCACTTTATTATAAAGATTTGATAAAATAAGTTTTTTATTGTCAAATGGATTAAATTAGTCCTTATACTATTAAAAAAATTTAAATAAGGTCAATTTGAAATAAAATTAACATTTATTGTTTAACAAAATTAATATTTTTAAAGTTTTTATGATTTTATGAATGAAAAAATTTGTTCTAAAGTAATTACAATTGAAAAAATAATAATTTTTAAGATATTTTTTATATAATAAATTTGAACTCTGTTGCAATTTAAATTTATTTAATTTTTTAATTATATAGGGACTAGATTGATTAATTTAATAACAGGGATTAATTTGATCTAGTCTCGACCTTCCAAATACTTTAATCCAATAATATTGATATATACTTTTTGATAAAATGTCTAGTATTGTCACAATCCCTTGTCAACCATTAAATGGGAGGATAAATGTGTTTTAACATGCTTGAGATACATCGTTTTGAGTTTATTGATATATATATTTTTATTTCTATTGTATAGACTAATTTTTAGTTTATTTCGATAAAAAATTAAAGATATAAGTCGGTTTTCTTAAAATCGGAATGTACCCTTAATTTTATCATTTAAATTTTTTTTTCCTGCATTGGATAATTTTTAATTAATTTTTAATTATTTTCATGTATTTATCCAATAATAAATGAAACAATCTAAATCATTTAACAAAGTAATCATTTAACTTTTTTTTTAATGAAATCATTTAGCATTTAATTAAATAATATGGACTCAAATTTTCCATATGTTTTTATTTTTTAAATAATTAAATATTGATTAATAGGATCAAATTAATACCATTTAATTTACATTCAACCTTCGAATTAGTCCGAATTTTAAAAACATTAATTATAGTTATTTATGTAAATATGTAAATAAGTTTCTGAATTTGATTATTTTATTTATACAAATTCATATCAATGTATATTTTTTATATACATTTTATATAAAAATATTTATATTATACTACAAATAAAATATTGCATTTTAATTTAGACTGAAATAAACTCTTATGAAGTAATGACCGGGAATAACTATTTTCTACTTATTTGGTTAATTAAGTTGATTATTAATCAAGACTTTAATTTATTTTGTTTATAATATAAATCTATTATTTTTGAAAAAACCCATATAAATCTATTTAAATAAATATTATATAT
Organism: Gossypioides kirkii; assembly: GCA_005610355.1. Taxonomy (NCBI): domain Eukaryota; kingdom Viridiplantae; phylum Streptophyta; class Magnoliopsida; order Malvales; family Malvaceae; genus Gossypioides; species Gossypioides kirkii. The sequence continues at coordinate 42,166,929 of CP032255.1, read as the reverse complement.
TGTAAAATTTAAAGATAATTTAATATTAAAAATTATATTTTCTAAAGTTAAAATAGTTTAAAAACTATCAATGTTCAAACCGATCAAATAATTAATTTTTTATTTAATCAATTTGGTTGTCGATCATAATAATTAAAAAATATAAAAAAATTACAAAGCAGGTTGAGCTGCCAAAATTTTGTCTTGATTTTTGGTTTTTACTAGTTTGTTTAGAGATTTATTCAATCTTTATGTTTGGACCATCGAAATACCAATTGGTTCTTGGTTGGTTAGTTTGGTCTGGTTCAAATAACAAGTCAATTAATTTTCAAAGTTATTTGAATCGGATTGATCAGTCAAATTAGTTAGATCGAGAATGGATTAGGTATCAGTCTAGAAAATGGCATTAAACCGATTGATATGGGAACCAATATAAATCAGTTGAACCGATCAAAAAATCGATTGAACTTGACGGTTGAACTCGTTGAGCCGAATTTTTAATATATATATTTATGACTTTAATGATTTATTTAATCAAATAGCGAATTGATCAAATTGGTCAGATAGACTAAACCGATAAATCAATAATCAAATAAGTTCAACTATCGATTTAGTTACAAAAACCTTTCTAATTTTCTATATATTATAAAACTTTCCAAAAATTATTATTTCTTGGTAAATAAACTTTCCAAAAAACTAATAACATTTTTTTGTTTTGAGTAAGGGAAAAACAATATTACATTATTTAATAATCCTTAATTAATTCTTGTCCAATCTATTTAACGGTCCATCCAGCAATGATTCTCTGTTACAAGCACAGTGTGCAACCTTTCAAATCTTCCACGTGTTTCACTCTTTAGTCGAGTACGCTTTATTCCCACCCCCCTGATTTATTGTAGCTCTGTAAAAGGGTCGCATTTCCCTCCTTTTCACCACTTTTTCCCTCTTTTTTTCTCAAAATCTTACGTTGATTTTCTTTTTCTCTCGTTGCTGATTCTTCATTGTCACAGCCGGCGTTTAGAGATCGTAGAAAAAGATACCGGCGTTCATTTTCAAATGGCGGCGAGAATGGATCTGGACGGTAGGCCGATAAAGCCGATGACGATATGCATGATCGGAGCCGGAGGCTTCATTGGCTCTCACCTTTGTGAGAAACTGATGGCGGAGACACCGCATAAAGTGCTTGCATTGGATGTTTACAATGATAAGATTAAACACCTCCTCGAGCCTGACTCCTTGTCTTGGACTGGCCGTATCGAGTTTCACCGGATTAACATCAAGCATGATTCTAGGCTAGAAGGCCTTATCAAGATGGCAGATCTCGTAATTTCTTGCTCTTTCTTTATACAGTTTTGATACCATTGCTATTTTCTACTTTTGCTGGACTTCGTTTGCAGGAGATAATGGGTCTTTTGAATTTCTCTTTATTTCTATGTAAAATGCTTTAATAAATCTGGTTTTCTTTGGTTTATATATGTGTGCGTGTATATCTTTGGTTTTTATATGTTAGATCTGGTTTTCTTAAGCTAATTTACTCTCATTGTTCTTTAGAAGTTAGGCTTTCTGATTTGTTTAAATGTTTTGTTGACTTCAATAATTTTTCTCACTGGATTTACGGAGATTTTTTATGGCAATGTAGACGATAAATCTTGCGGCGATCTGTACTCCAGCAGATTACAATACGCGTCCACTGGACACAATTTATAGCAATTTCATTGATGCACTTCCTGTGGTAAGCATTTTCCTCATAACTGATTTTTTCTCCTTTTTTTTGCGAGTCAATTTTGAATTCCTTTCTCAGTTGATTGATAGTGACGTGAGTGAGTTGAGATTTGATTGTTATTGCGCCTTTTCATATCAAAATCGACATTGATTTTTTTTTTTGTTGATTTGTTGTTTGATAGGTGAAGTACTGTTCTGAGAACAACAAACGTCTCATTCACTTCTCTACTTGTGAAGTTTATGGCAAAACCATTGGAAGCTTTCTTCCTAAAGATTCTCCTCTCCGTAAGGTAACATTTCGCTATCTATAACTGATTAGCTTTTGGAATTCATAAATTTGCTTTTAACAGTGTAATTTATATGGCTTAGTAAAGATCTGTTGGTTATATAAAGAATCTTTTACACATTCTATAATTCATGTTATAGGATCCTGCTTACTATGTTCTCAAGGAAGATACTTCGCCTTGCATTTTTGGTTCAATAGAGAAACAGAGGTGGTCGTATGCATGTGCTAAGCAATTGATTGAGAGGCTTATCTATGGTTAGCATCTTATCAAATGATCCAGCCCCGATTGGGAAGCCTCGAACATAACTTACTGATTGCTTTTATCATTCATTGCAGCTGAAGGTGCGGAGAATGGCCTTGATTTCACCATTGTGAGGCCTTTTAACTGGATTGGACCAAGGATGGATTTCATCCCTGGCATTGATGGTCCGAGTGAAGGAGTTCCAAGAGTTCTGGCATGCTTTAGTAATGTTAGTTGAGCTTTCTTTGAAGCCATTTAGTTTTCTTGTTTGTCTTAATTCTCATGAACTTTCTTCCTTGTGGTTAGAATCTGCTACGTCGTGAGCCACTTAAGCTTGTTGATGGTGGCCAATCCCAGAGAACTTTTGTTTACATTAAGGATGCCATTGAAGCTGTTCTTTTGATGATTGTAAGGATTATTAACTGTTCCCTCATCCCTACATCCGGCACACGAAAACATAGTATCTAAACGAGTTGTGCCATTTATGCAGGAAAACCCGGATAGAGCCAATGGTCATATTTTCAATGTGGGTAACCCGAACAATGAAGTCACAGTTAGGCAACTTGCCGAAATGATGACTCAGGTGAATTACACGATTGACATATTATTGTTTTTGTTCATATTGACATTTTGGTCGCATGTAAGTATAACTGTTTGCCCTCGGATGCTTCAGGTCTATACCAAGGTTAGTGGAGAACCTATGATGCAGTCACCAACTATCGATGTCAGCTCCAAGGAATTTTACGGTGAGGGATATGATGATAGCGACAAGAGAATCCCGGACATGACCATAATAAATAAACAACTCGGTATTGTCTCGTAATCTTTAGTTTTCTCCATACGTTAAATATATTATCTGACTACGGTTTGAAAATATCGTTAAGGTTGGAACCCCAAGACATCCCTTTGGGACTTACTCGAATCGACTCTTACCTACCAACACCGGACTTACGCCGAGGCCATTAAGAAGTCCATGGCAAAATCAACTGCATCCTAAAGGGGCAAGATTGTTTAGACCACACACACAAGGACGGACTCGCGTAAAATATATGCTTTTGTTCTTTTACGTTTCGATTCTTAAATTCTTTTTAGGAAGTCTTACATATATATATTAGTCTTGTCTGCATCTGTAGTCAAGTTCTCAGTGTGGTACTTTTATACGGAAACATTAGATTTTGATTGTTTTAGCGTTATATGTTATTATTTCAATAGAAAGATTTTGGACTCCATTTTCTCATTTCTGGATTGTGCTGTATTTATAAACACTCTCTCAGGCTCTTGTTGCTTAAATTATATTATTTTATAATTTTCATGTAAGTTGAAGTTCAGCACTACTGAAGGGCTGTTATTTTTATGAAGTTCAGCACTACTGAAGGGCTGTTATTATTATTAGTAGTAGTATGTTGGGGGTGTCTAAATTAGAATATTAATCAAGTGATAATTAATCTACTTGTTCATTTAAATAGTACTGTACCAATCACAAACGAATTCCAAGTATTTACTAACATCAATTTTATATTGAAAAACAAAATAAAAGAAATTATATATGGACATAATTTTTAGACTTTGAGCTCATTGAAGGGATACACTTATTCGGTTTTAAATTAAATATTTAAAAGATATTCGTTACAACTCAATTCATACAATTGTATTTTGAATTCTTCTTATTTATTTATTTCTCATATTATTTATAATATGTAAAAACACATTTTTATACTAAATATTCTTTTTTGAAAATACTTATATTTTCGAAGATGGTTCAATTTCAATATTTTAACACTTTAGTCCTCAATACAATATGTGAATGAGATTTTGGTAATGTCCAACGTTTTGAGTGATTTGGATTGAATCCTATATTCTAATCCAAGTCTTTCTATAGATTTTATTCAAAATTATTTTGACATATTAATATTCAAGTCTTATCTCTTATGTAGTATTAAGTTTTTAGCATTAAACATAATATTAGTTATAGAATTAAAAAGGAATAACAAAAAGTTAATTTTGCCAATCTTCAATTTCTAGCGGGTAAATTACTCTCAAGATCACTAATCTATTAGTAATTTTACGTTTTGATCATTCAACTTCAAAAAGTTATGAATTAGTCATTGAACTATTAAAAAATTTTCATTTGAACAATTGGGTTGTTAAAATCATTATTTTATGGTTTTCTATGTTCGTACAGCTTGCATCAATCGAAAGTTCTTTCTCTTCTCTTCTACAATTTAGTTTTTTTCATCAAAAAATATGAACCTCACGAATCTATAAATCAAAATTCAAAGCTTTCTTTTCCGATCTCTAACACTGGCCGTCAGATATACTTTGATCTAATGTATGTTATTCTACTCGTTGTTGGTATTGATTCGCCGTTTGGATCATCAAATAGTTACTTAGAGTTTGCTAGCCAAACTTTTTAAAACTTCACAGTCCAATGATCTAAATAAAAACTTTCGAATAATTCAGTGATTATTTTGTAACTTTGTGAAGATTAGTGACTAAAACATAAACTTACTAATAGTTTAGTGACATTGAATGTAGTTTAATCACTTCTAATAGACAGAAAAGGCCAAAATAATCAATAAAAAAATAATTCCACGTCAACACCTTCTTCCCACCAGTGTAGCGGCTGATCAAAACTGACTCTCACTCAGTCCTACTTCGAAGTTCAAAACAAACTAAATTCAATTACATTTTTTTTATTTTTTTCTTTGATTTAATTTTCGCTTCCACTTTCTCGCAAAAAAAAAATGTCGATTTCATCACCGCCACCACGTTTCAAGCTCTCCGCTCTTTCCAATGGCGGAGGCAACGGTTCAATGACAATCAATGCGATCGAAACCAGGAATTTCGCTTGTTTCAAAGGGATGATCGAGATCGAATCTCGATTGAAATCAACTTCATCTCGCTTCAAACTCTCCGGTTTTTCCACGCTTCATTGCCTTAGGCCGCCTGATTCCGCGGGTAACACGACAGAAAATGGCGAGATTGGTAGCGAATCCAGTGTTTCAGACATTGGAATCGGTGACCAAGAGAAGATTGGTGGTGGCTGTGGCGACGGTGGACATGATAATGGAGGTAATGATTCGTTTGGTGGCGGTGGAGGTGAGGATGAAGAGGGGAAAGAGTTTGGACCGATATTGAAGTTTGATGAGGTGAAGAAGGAAGCGGAAGCTAGAGGAGTGAAGCTGCCTTCCGATATGATGGATGCTGCGAAAAGTTATGGAATCCGTAAATTGTTACTTCTACGGTATTTGGATTTGCAGGTTCGATTATAAATAAAGCTTGAACATTTATTTTCTTTTATCATTGTTTTTTTGTTTGGTTGATGAGAAAATGGAGGGAAACTAATGAGCAGAAGGGAATGTGGGAATATTTGTCTTTTAGGAATATATGGATATACGTAAAAAGGTTAAAATATTGTTAAGCCCATGTACTTATCATTCCTTTAAAATTTAGTTCGTAACTTTAATTTACTTTAAGCCTAATTATTAATACCGTTAATTTTTAAATTGAATTCGAGTTTATTGACATTTTTGTTACCTTGGCTACTGAATGATTTTTTTTTAAATATTATACCAATAAATTTGATAAAAATAGTGAAAATTTTAAAGTGGCTTGGAAGGATATTTGATGTTTTCCAATTTTACCATTTTTGTTGACAGGGATCGATTTGGCCACTTGGGTTTTTAATGAAACACTGTTCTATGTTTCGAGACCGAATGCTAGCAGATCCTTCATTTCTTTTCAAAGTTGGAACAGAGGTTTGTTGAGTGCAATTTTCTTTTATATACTCTTGTGCATTGGGTAAATAATAATATGCCTTTTTTTAAAGCTTGGTAAAACTACGATAAAAGCATTTATATTAAGAGTTAGATTATATTTTAATTTTTTACTTAGATTATATTTTAATTTTTTACTTAAAAAATAGTAAATTAGTCTGTATACATAGATTAAAGAGCTTGTTAAAAATTTCATTTATTTTTATTGTTAAAAATTGATCTATGTATGTTAACATGAGGTGTACGTGAGATATTATGTGTAATTATTTGGTTATTCGGTCAACTATGCTAATTTTTAACAATAAAAATTGTTGAAAATTTTAATTTTTGATTTAATATACAAGAACTAATTTACTCATTTTTAAATAAATGGGCAAGATGCACTGCAAATGTATTGACTGTTAACATTAGCCATGTATGCTTTGATGTTGTTCTTCAATATCAAAGGAAGTGAATTCCTGTATTTAGTTAAGATTAAGTTACATAGCTCGGAAATTTTTTCTACGTGATATTGTTGAAAGAGTAATCTACCATATTAACAACATTAAGATTTTCCCTTGAAAGCTTAGATATTAATGTAACCTCACATCAGTTTGATTACAATGTATACGACCTGAAAATAAGTTGTTTAGATGAACTAGATTTGTTCTCTCTTCAACTCCATAAACAAGTAAACAAGCCTTTTTTAAATAGGTAATATAGACTTGTAAATCTTTAGCTAGTGTAAACGTAATAAGTCCTAGAATTATGCTTCGATGCAGAGATTTTCATGAATTTAAGTAAATTCAAATAAAGTTATTGCTTAATTGATATTTAACAAGATAAAATTCATGTATTTGTTGATAAAAATACGCCAACCACATATAGTAGGTTGCACAACCGTTCGGTTGCGAAGTGAGTTTCTACTATCGGTGCAATTAGAACGTGCTATTGGCACTAGCAATGTAATTGTGGTTCTATGTGATTTGCAGTTTATGCTGATTGTTTTAGAGGGTGCTTTAAGTTTTGGCACTTTTGGTTTCTTCTATGATATAGGTAGGGATCGATTCTTTTTGCGCGACATTTGCGGAAATGAAGAAAAGAGGAGATGCCTTTTGGTCGGAGTTCGAGTTGTATCTTGCCGATGTTTTAGTCGCCTTAGTGATCGATGTTGCTTTGGTTGGCATGTTAGCACCTTACGCTCGTTTCAGTCAACCATCGGCGGCATCTCGAGGTTTATTTGGGAGCTTACAACAGGCTTGTTCTGCTCTTCCTAGCAGGTCATCATTCCATAGCAACAATTTATGTCCTATGACTCTTATTTCATGGTTTATCAAAAGCATCATTGAACTTTTTTGCTCTTGCAGTGTTTTCAAAGCCGAAAGGCTGGGATGTACATTCTCGGTGAAACAACGGATTGCGACATTCTTTTACAAGGTACGGGTAGATAAATAGAAATCTATAATGCTTTATTTTTCTTTTAAGCATTTATGTCCGACACATCTAAACACAAGTACGAGGATATGACTTCCAAACTCGAAAAGAAATGAACGTACCCATGTTTGATATTTGCATTTGAGCCTGAGTAACATTGACTGTCTGATTCTTATCCAGGGAGTATTGTATGGCTCAGTAGGGTTTGGATGTGGTCTTGTTGGCCAAGGCATAGCTAATCTGATAATGACCACCAAAAGGTACGGTTTTCTCTTCAGACTTTCTCGATTGTTTCTTTCCACCTCCTAAGTTTCTAGCGATAATTCCGGAGAATAATTCAGTGGATCGGTGATCTAACTGGCTTTCCCGTTTCGTAGTTCCTAGTGAAGTCATTACTCTTCTATGGACAACAACTGATCATATATTGTCTTAGAATGGTTTGGTATGGCTATTGGCAAAAACTTGCATGATTTAGAATCCTAGTTCATTAGGTATGAGAATTGGTTCAAGGACATTGTATTGTCCGCCTTCCACGAACACTTGATCCGTCTTGCAGAAGGGTAGTGCGTAGTGACACAATTTTGCATCCATGTAACTTCTTCGAATCTGACTGTTTTTCTTTTTCCTTTTTGTTTCGGCATTTGCTTACTTGTATAATCTTCTAAATGATTAGGAGAATACGAAAATCCGACGAAGATATTCCGGTGCCGCCTCTTCTGCGAACTGCATCTCTTTGGGGTATGTTTAAAGCTATTTAGATTACTTTTAGCTTAAATTTCATACTACATGATAAGAGCCAATTGCAATGTCTTTGTTTACTTCGGTTTTTCATTTTTCTCAAAGTACCACGCATTTAACACTTGCATACCGCACATATCGGGGGTCGGGATATTATTCCATATTCAACACTCACACTCGGATTTCAATATTGATAGGCTTTTAATAATTTTTTAAATATTTACATTATAATATTATATATTATTATATATATTTTTTAGTTTTTATGTATTATAAATACTTTAATTTTTTTGTCAAAACTCATTTTTCAAGTAAAATTTTTGCCCAAATCTTTTCAGATTTTGAGCAATAGCCCAGCCATAAACAAGATTACTTTGCATGTTGTCTTTTTATGTTGCTTAATGGTTTGTTTTGCCATCCGAATCATAGGCATTTTCCTTGCGGTATCTGCCAACACACGTTATCAAATAATCAACGGGCTAGAGCAACTCGTGGAAGCATCACCGGTCGCAAAACAAGTCCCGCCGGTTGCCATGGCTTTCACGATCGGGGTCCGGTTCGCGAACAATGTTTACAGTGGAATGCAATTTGTAGACTGGGCCAAATGGAGTGGAGTTCAGTAGGGTGGGAGCTGAATCTCCATAGTCCACCAAGCTTTTCTTCAATGGCATGGCTGACCTTAAAAATAAAAAATGCTGCACCAAAGGGACTGTTTGGCGAATTGGATAACGGCAATGCCAATTTATAGCTTTGGAGATTTCCATAGTTGGTTCGGGAACTAGTAGGTACATTGCTTTGGAGAAAGAAGTTGAATCAATTGATTTATAAACCAGTATAGATTAAACAAATCGAGTTTATTTATTTATTTTAATAAATTAATTAATGAAATCAAATCAACTTATTGATTTGAGAATGATGGTTTGATTGGTCTGATTACAAAAATATTACTTTTTAAAGTAGAATTAAGTATTATTAATGATTAAACTCGGGGTTGATATTAATTGAATATTTTTTTGAATATATTAATATAATTATATAGTAGTATCTGTTCATATTTTTTTAATCTTTTAACATCGCACGCACATTTTGTACACACATATGCTCGAACCTGGGTCTCCTAAAATGAATAACATATTCTTTATTACTGTAATCACTCGTTGGGTTCTCAATTAAATATTTGAATATAAGTTACTGGTTGAATTGAAATAACATTTTAAATTCTAATCTATACAATATACAAAAGGAAGGTCATAGGGCATTCGACAGTGAACACATATAAAAGAAAGGTTATATTTGGTTTAAATTTGAGATTTAATCCATATACTGTAATTTTGATATAATTTAATATCTCAATTTTTATAATATCATTAATTAGTCTGAATACTTTATTTTAATTACAATGATGATGTGGATTTTTATGAATTGATAGCACCATTAAATTTTTTTATTAAATTCAAGTTCGTAACAATGTTAATTTTTTTATTACATGGACATCAAGTTTATTTTTTATTTTAAAATACCACACCAATACAAAAAAATTCTAACCGTGTTAACAAACAAACTTAAATTTAAAAAGTAAAGAGATTAAATTCTTAAAAATAGAAATATAAGAATTAAATTCCACACTTATAAAAAATACAAAACTTTAAAAAAACTATAACTTTTAAATTTTTACCCTATAATTTAGTCAGTAAATAAATAATTAACCTCGACACGAAGGTGAGTGAAAACATTACTAGTATTGGTTAATAAGATTATACTCTCTATTACCATTCTAACATATTGGTTGCTGTAATTTGGTTTGGTTAAAATATGATCCCAGTCACAGTACTTTTTTGCATATTTGAAATTTAGTCATTTTATTTTTTGAAAATTAATCAGTAAGTTAATGTTTTGATCACTTGACTTCAAAAAATTACAAAATATCATGAATTGTTAAAAAGTTTTCATTGAAGTTATTGAGCTATTAAAATCGTTGTTATATGTCTTTTTTTTATTCGCACTGCCTGCATCAATCTAAAACTCCTATTTCCCTTTTCTTATTCATACTTTTTATAAAACAATTTTAAACATCACAAATTAGAGAATCAAAATTTAAACAACATTCTTCCTCAATCTTCGATATTGATGGTAAGATCAAATTGGATTTAAGGTATGTTTTTTTATTTGTCGAATAGTTTATTTACTATTATTTTGTATCTTATTGGAGTTGAATGATCAAATTTAGGATTCTTTTAGATGGATGTTTACCTCCCGTGCGGTGCGTTTAGTTTTTTTTTTTATCTCACGTTACATGCAACCATATCTAATTTTATCGTTATCGTTGTTTTTACACTAATAGTAAATAAATGCTCCCCGGGGGCTGTTAATATGTTTGAGTTTTGTTTACCATAATAAATAAATATGAAGAAAAATAAAAAGAAAAAAACTGTTCAAAATCAATATATAAAATATTTTTTTATTAATTTCGTTAAATTCTGAGCACCAAATAAAAATGGCGGGAAAGGTTAAGGCGCGCGTGGAAGAAACGAGCTTCGCATCACTATAAAATCTTATTATAGCCTTCACTTCAAAAATTTTTCCGACACTATCCCGCCATCTCTGAAACTCACCCGCCAATCCATTAACATGTCTACCCACCGCGCATTTTAGCATTCACCCCTAGAAATTCAAATCACGTCCCCTTTCTTCCTCACCTTCGAATTGAACAATTTCATCGTTAGTACGGAAAATCAGAATCGAATACGTGGGATAAAATTAGGGGGCTAGGGTTTAGGGTTTTGTGAGAGCAACCCCGATGGGTGGAAACAAGGTGTCAGAGGATCTCATTTCCACCGTCCGATTAATCGTCGGATCGGATTGTTCCGAGATGGACATAATTAGAGCGCTTCACTTGGCCAAATACGATGCGACCGCTGCCATCAACATAATTTTTGATTCGCCTCGAAGTTTCAAGCCCAGGGAGAAACAAATTGAACCCGAACCCGTGGTCCGAATTTCGAGCTCCGATACAGCAAGGGTTAGCACAAATCCGATGAAAACTGGGAAAGAGAACAAGGATTGTAGTTTCGGTAGGAATGGAATTGTTGCATGTGGTGGGAGTATTTTGGAAGATGAAGGAAAAGTTAGGCTTGAAAACGATTGGTGGTTTGTTGGTTCCAGTGAGGTACCTGGGCTTTCGACAAGTAAAGGAAGGAAAGTTAAGGTTGGGGAGGAAGTTAGCTTCACGTTTCCGTTGAAGAGTACTGGCTCTAGTCCGGCTGGGTCAATGGGGAAAGGCTTTGGGAGAGGAAGAGCAGCTGCAGCTTGTTCCGAGATTGTTAGATTCTCTACAAAGAACTCTGGGGAGGTGATAAATTTTGAATTTAATTCTTAGTAATCGTTTGTTTAGTAATTTTTGCTAGTTTTGGTTATGGATGCAAAAGTGGAATTTGAATATGAATTAATATGATTATAAAAGCAAATAATGTTTTGGCAGATTGGTAGAATACCCAATGAATGGGCACGTTGTCTGTTACCGCTTGTGAGGGATAAGAAGATTAGAGTTGAGGGAAGGTGTAAATCAGCTCCGGATGTGTTGGGTGTAATGGATACTGTTCTCTTATCGTTAAGGTGTGGTTAGTTTGAATGGTTATTCTTTGTAAGTTTTTGAAATGGATATTTGGTTTTAATGAGGGTGAATTTTTGGTTTGTTTCAGTGTGTATATTAATAGTTCCATGTTCCATAAGTATCAGCAAACTTCACTCAAGGCAGCAAGCAATTGCAATGATGAATCTATTGTTCACCCTCTTCCAAGTTTGTTCCGGTTGCTCGGCCTAACACCTTTTAAGAAGGTAATTGTTTGTCTTAAGTTTACATCGTTTTGGTTGTGATTACCTAGTTGATAAAATTATCATGAATTGGGCAAATACTGCAGTTGTTTTTAATATTATTTTGTTTTATTTTACCACTATCAATTCTTTCTCTCAAATATTTTAATGAAATATTTTTGTTGTTTTATGATAATTAGGCAGAACTAGCTCCTGGTGATTTGTACACAAAGAAGCGACCTTTGGAAACAAAGGTAGCAAATACAATACAGTTAGATTTACTATAATGTGGTTTTTATTGGTTGAATTACTAAATGGTTTTGTGAAAACAGGATGGTTCTGGTATTCATACCCCATTATTAACTGCAAACAAATTTAAGAATCCATCTCAAAACGGAAATGAGGTTGAAAATGAGGAGTCAATCTCTGATGCTGATCTTGAAAATATTGTTGGTGTGGGAGAAAACTCTGAACTAGAGGTATTGTCATTTTTGAAAAATGTTTATAGAATATACTTCTGCTAATGATTAGGTGAGATCAAATGACAACTATTGTGTTTTAGGAAATGGACCCTCCTAGCACCCTCCAGTGTGAACTTCGGCCTTACCAAAAGCAGGCTCTCCAGTGGATGTTTCAGGTGGAGAAGGGAAATTGCATGGATGAGGCAGCAACAACGCTGCACCCTTGCTGGGAAGCGTATCGCTTAGCAGATAAGTACGTCAGATTATCATTTTAGCAGACTTCTTCCACTTAATATGTTACAGGGTATTGATGGAGTACTGTTTCTTTTTATATAGGAGGGAGCCTGTTATCTACTTGAATGCATTTACTGGTGGTGCTACAATAGAATTCCCAAGCACTCATCAAATGGCTAGAGGGGGAGTATGGTCATACTATTCCTGATGCATATTTAGCCTAGTTCCTTCTTGTTACATTGTGACTGTATCTTAACTTTCTTTACTTGTGAAGATCTTGGCAGATGCTATGGGGCTGGGGAAGACCATCATGACTATATCCCTCCTAGCAACCCATTCAGAAAGAGGTGGTCTATCAGATAGTCAATCCTCAGATCAGCCTTCTGATCAAGGTTGTGAAGCCATTGATGTAGTCGGCCAATCACCAAATTCTGTGAAAAGTGCAACGAAGTTTCCTGGCTTTGATAAGTTGTCCAAGCAAAGGAACAAACTTGCAAATGGTGGCAATCTGATTATATGTCCCATGACTCTTCTTGGCCAATGGAAGGTTTGTCATTTCAGTTTTAAAGTAGACTCAGTTCATGGTTTTGCTTATAGTAGCATCTGCATGTTTGGAACTTAGCAGTTCTATTAATATCTATGTTTTATCTGATTAATTCTTCAATTTTTGTTATTGGGTGTGGCTCTAAACATTTGGGTATTGTCAGGCAGAGATTGAAACTCATGTCCAGCTTGGGTCTTTGTCTTTATATGTTCATTATGGTCAAAGTAGGCCAAAGGATGCAAAACTTCTTGCCCAGAATGATGTTGTAATCACTACTTATGGGGTTTTAGCTTCAGAGTTTTCAGCAGAGGTGGTTAAAGAATATTACTTCTATTTCTGTTAAAACTTAAAATTACTGCATACTTTATACACAAGTAAAAGTGACTCTTCTTTTATTTCCAGAACTCTGAAGATAACGGAGGACTGTACTCAGTGCGTTGGTTCAGGATTGTTCTTGATGAAGCACATACCATAAAGTCCTCAAAAAGTCAAATTTCCATGGCTGCAGCTGCTTTAGTTGCTGATTGTCGCTGGTGTCTCACTGGGACTCCGATCCAAGTAATGACATTTTTGAAAAGTGCCTTAAAGCCTTTGTTTTAAATGCTTTTTGAATGTTAATAACAATTTTTTTAGTTTTAGGTTTTTTTTAATCCCATTTTGTTTTGTACTTGGAAGTGAAGCAGAACTCTTAGTATTTATTGGTGCATTTGAAATTTCTTCTGTTCACTTCTTTTTGGTCATGCATTGCTGGTCAATAATCTGTTCTCTTCAAAATTCAGAAGAATTTCTCTCTAATGTATATGAAATCCTTTATGGTGCACTTCATCAATATTAGTATGTGTTCATTGTTTTGGTATAATTAAATGATAAGTGCACTAATTTGTATTTGTTCATTGTTTTGTGCTTTAAGCAAAGCCTTATTTGCTTTATGGTAATTGTTTCTCAAGCTTTTATTTTTACTTTATAGTTATTGGCAAAGTAGGTTTCTGATGTATACTGAACAATCTGAATCACAAATACTAATTTTGCATGTGCCTATCAGTGTATGTTTTCTTCATGCTAGCTCAGATTTCTTTCTCTACACACGCATACAATCCTTTTTATCTTAGAATTTCATTTTTTGTATTATGTATTTTTTTTTATAATCTGTTAATTTAACTTTGCAGTTCTCACTTGCTTTCTAACCTGTTGATTTCCAAGGTTTTGAATGCTTCCTAATAAGAAAATTTACTGTCACAGAACAAGCTGGAGGATCTATACAGTCTTCTCCGCTTTTTGAAGGTGGAACCTTGGGGAAACTGGCCCTGGTAAGTGGAAAATTTAGGATATAATCTTAAGGTTTCTCCTTTATTGGTCTATTGGGCCACTAAATTTGGCTTGAATTTCTTTTTTCATGTTGTCAAAAACACAGTTAATTAGATTTAAGTTTTAAATGCTTATCTCTGCCTGCAGCACCTAGAGAATTTATTAGGTTCTTGAGGTCACATTTATTTCTCTCTGGATTGAAGAGGGAGCTTCTTTTTATCAGTATGGATATATTTTATTCTTTCTTGTTTTGTTGCTGAATTAAGTGTAGTGGTTTTACATTTATAGATCCATAAAAAACAATTTTCGTGGACAAAAAAACATTTTTTTTTTATGTTATGACTCTATTGTATACGTTTGCTTTTTGGTTCAAATGGGCATTCTGAAGAAAACTTCAGTTTCGTTCTGCTATCTCTTCATGTATGGTTATCTGATACCATATGGAGGGGCCTTCTTCTATTTTGTTCTTATACATGCTGCCACTATGGTAGCAGTGGGAAATTTTCTTGTAGCCCACCTTCCTCTTTTCATAGTTATACTTACATAATGAATCTAGTATCTTTGATAAGTATAATAACGGTATTATTAGGGCTACTTTAGCTCTTGTTCAAAAAAGATATTTAGAGGGGTTTACCCAATTCGACAATGTCCATCAAAGTATCTTGGTCCTTTCTTATGAGTTATTGAAGGAAATTGATTAGAAATTTTCTGGTAAATCGATGATACATCTGGTGTTTTACTATATTGATTCATTTACAAGTTTACTAGATTGAAATTTTATGATGTTAGCAAATTTATAGATCCCAGGTCACATTCAGTAAAATTTGTGATACATGTATAGGGTGAACAGTAATACAAATGCATTTTGTACTCTATGTTAGAACAGATTCTTTGAATGTTCTGTACCTAGAAATATTCCTTGATTTTTTTTGTTTCTCATAATTTTTAGCTAACAAGCTATGATATAGGTGGAACAAGCTCATCCAAAAACCATTTGAGGAAGGTGATCAGAGAGGGCTAAAGTTGGTTCAGTCAATCTTAAAGCCAATCATGTTAAGGAGAACAAAATGTAGCACAGACCGATATGGCAAGTGAGTATACTGCTTAGGAATCCTTAGTTATCCCATTTGAGCTTTTTATAGATTTTGCTTCTAAAATTGTGTTATAGGCCGATTTTAGTGCTACCTCCAGCCGATGTTCAGGTGATATACTGTGAGCTCAGTGAAGCCGAAAAGGACTTTTATGAAGCCCTATTTAAAAGATCAAAGGTATAATCTAGTGTGTATCACCTTGCTTCATTGAACTTATGGTTTATTTACATTTGATGTTGCTTTTTTACTTTATAATTGTTACATATTGCTGGGTCTCTGCTCAGGTGAAGTTTGATCAGTTTGTTGAACAAGGTCGTGTTCTTCATAACTATGCTTCTATTTTGGAGTTACTTCTACGTCTACGTCAATGTTGTGATCATCCATTCCTTGTGATGAGGTCTCTTGCTTACCTTTATTCCCTCCTACCTGGTTTTTTATCAATGTGTCGATGATTATGTTGTAGTGTGGTGATGATGTTGTTTTGGAGAGTCTGGTCGGATAGCTGTCAGTTCTAACTCCTAGTAGCTTATAAAAAATATCTGGTACTCAAATAAAGTGTATATTGTTGAGACAGGATTCATTTTATATAAATTTATTTGAAACAATGTCTCCGGATTGAATATGTAAAGAGTTTGACAGTAATGTCAATTTCTGATTTTTGCCTTGAACTTATTATATGATTTGCTTCCGTGTTAATTCAGTTTTGTGCACGTCATTATTATTAGCATTGTCTTTCTTTGGGCTATACTTGAGGGATATTGTTGGCCTCTTGCACTAAAAATGCAACTGTTTGTCCATTCTTATGAGTAAATGTTGATGGGTAATTTGTTGTGTTCTAGCCGAGGAGATACACAAGAATACACAGATCTTAATAAGCTGGCTAAACGATTCCTTAGAGGCGGGCAGAGTACCCTAGATGGTGAAGCCAAGGATCTACCTTCAAGGGCATATGTCCAGGAAGTGGTTGAAGAGCTGCGGAAGGGAGAACAAGGAGAGTGTCCTATATGTCTTGAAGCATTTGAAGACGCTGTACTGACTCCATGTGCTCACCACTTATGCCGCGAGTGTCTCTTAGCAAGTTGGCGTAATCCAAATTCTGGTTTATGCCCTGTTTGTAGGTATCTTGAAATCTATTTTCCTTTTTTTGACTTTTATAGCCTCAGGTTAAAGTTCAATACAAACTCATGAAACTTGGTCTTAGAATGTTATTGTTTTCCCTTGCAGGAAAACTGTTACGAAGCAAGAACTTATTACAGCCCCAACTGAGAGTCGGTTTCAGGTTGATGTGGAGAAAAATTGGGTGGAGTCCACCAAGGTTGTTGCTCTATTACAAGAACTTGATCATCTTCGTTCTTCAGGCTCTAAGAGCATTCTCTTCAGCCAGTGGACTGCATTTTTGGACCTCTTGCAGATTCCTCTTTCTCGGTAAGTTATAAATCCAGTTGAAGCTCTATCAGTATCTTGAGCTAGTATTTCTTTCATAAGAATGCCGTGTTACACATGGTAGCTACAGCACTCTTAGAATGTTTCGATAATCAGTTGGACCGAGAACTGCTGAGTTATCAGTCTGGAATAAAGGGTCAGATTGATTGACCCGTGAACCTATTGAACTGGTCGGACCAGCTAGTTGGTCAGGTTGAACCGGCAGTCAAACTGGATTTCTTCATTTTCTAAATATTTTATTCAATCGAACTGAGAACCAGTGGTTTGATTGGTTCAACTACTGGTCTAGTCCAGTTCTGAAAACCCTGCTGGAGTGGCTTTTAAACAACTCATTTACCATATTGACAAAATTGAGGCCAAAATCGTATTCATCACGGTTTTGTTACGGATCAAATATGATGTAAAGGCACATCAAATAGGATTTAAACAGTTTGAATCTTGTTCAAGTTGATTTTGTGCGAATAATTTTGATCCAAGTTAAAAATGGCACTGCATGCTTTTATTAGCTCTTTTTTTTCTCTTCCTCTCCATCACACTGCTCTTGTTATGCCATTAAAAGTATTGCTCGTAGTAGCATATGCTTATGCTTTATTAATGTCCAGGAACAACATTCCGTTTCTTCGACTTGATGGGACTTTGAATCAACAGCAACGCGAAAAAGTAATAAAACAGTTTTCAGAAGATAGCAAAATCATGGTTTGTGGAAAAATTTTCTTCTGGACCAAGATTTTGGTTTAATAGTATTTGAGATGGCTTGAGTCTTATTATTTGCTCGATGTTTCCATATCAGGTGTTGCTAATGTCACTGAAAGCTGGTGGGGTCGGAATAAATCTAACTGCAGCTTCCAATGCCTTTGTTTTGGTATGCAGAAATGACAAGTAATATCTAATATTAAGTGCAGTGATTAGTTGTGTGTTTTTATGCGTTCATCTGTACTTGTAGTTTTGCATATTCATCGGGGGAATTTAACCTAGGAATAATTCTGTTATTTGGATTCGAGATGAGAATTCTTTTTAGAATTTTCATACATGAAGGATCATTACTTTTTTTATTGCAGGATCCGTGGTGGAATCCGGCTGTAGAAGAACAAGCTGTGATGCGCATTCATCGTATCGGCCAAGCTAAAAGGGTAGCAATCAAACGGTTCATTGTCAAGGTATAAGTTTCTCTCTTAAAAGCTATATTGCTTAGATTTATTTATTTGTTTGATTGTAATATCTATGGAGGTAAAATCTTTCGAAGACCAAAAACATGAAAAAGTTTTGAAATGGTATAACGTATCAGTGTCCATCACTCATACCCGAGTCCAAGTAACATACTCTAATAATACGCTAGACAGACCTTTATTCAACCCATTGTGCTTTAGGGGGCTGAATATTTTATCCCGAATTAAGCTTGGGTTTCTAGATTAGTCCTTAAAAAGTTTTTTTTTTTTTTGGTCAGAATTGGTATCTAAATTATCAATTTTGTCCCAGTTTACCTTAAAAAAACATCACCAGTCAATACGAATGTGACATGTTGCATGTTTTTATTGAATGCCAGACTTTCTTGGGTAAAATGAAACAAAATTGATAGTTTATATAAAAAGAGTTTTTAAGGACCAATCTGAAAATTAGAGTTTAGTCTATTGATATGGGTTGGATTTTAGTTGATTATATGGATGTGAAAAAACAGGGAACAGTAGAGGAAAGGATGGAAGCAGTACAAGCACGCAAGCAGAAACTGATATCTGGTGCCTTAACCGATGAAGAAGTTCGAACTGCACGTCTTGAAGAACTCAAATTGCTTTTCACTTAAAATACTAATAATAATGACTTCTTCAATTTGTATAACTATGTACGTTTTGATGAGCTTTATACGGCTCAAACTAATTATTTGTTAGTAAAAAATATGATTTTAAATTATTTTTTGAACTTTTAATTATATTATTATTATCAAAACTCAAAATCTAAATTTTCTTTTTGTTAATAAAAACAAAGAGATCATAGAAGTCATTAGCTCTATCAGATTGTAAAACTGCTACAAGTTTCGTGGGAGCTTCAACAAACACGAGCACACTTAACTAAATGGTTTGTAGCTAGATTTCTCTCTTGGGACATGTTGTATATGTCATTGTCTTATATGTTTTAGGCATGATTGATTTTTCTGATCAAAGTGGAATTTAAAACATTTGAAACCCTTCTTTGAATTGTTTTAATCACTTTTAAACTATCAAATTGAATCATCACACCGTCACTCTGTATCAAAAGCTAGTTCTTTGCTAATTCTTTTGAGTTCATGTATGTAAACTTTTCTTTCTTGTATTTGGTAAGGGGCAATGGGTTAGTTTTTGCATTGATGATACTATATGTTTACAATGTGAATATCATACACTTTATTATTGTTTGGATAATTAAGAATCAAAGTTGAGATGGCCGAGTTGGTCTAAGGCGCCAGATTAAGGTTCTGGTCCGAAAGGGCGTGGGTTCAAATCCCACTCTCAACAGAAATGTGTTTTTTTATTTGTTTCCTATGTAGTCCTTCAATCTTAAACTTGGAAAATTTTAAAAATTCGATCCTTTAAATTTTTTTTTATTCGCAGTAGTCTTACAATTTAGTGTTTTTTTTATTTGGTGCAAAAGCTTGGAATTTTTTTAAAATTTGTTCTTGATAATTCTTTTTACTGTACTTCTTAAACATATTTTTAACTCATTAATTCTTTTAATTGGGTCTCTGTAATTTATTTAAAAATTTGATCCTTGAACTTGGATTTTCAAAGATTGTATTACATTATTTTTGAAAAATTAAAATATATATGCAATAAAAAAATATAAAAAAATTTTAAATATCAAAATGTATATCTAAAATTAGTGATGTAATAGCTGATTGAGTCTTAAGAGAACATGAGTTCGAGTGTGCTGAAATGCATTATCTTTTTATTTATAAGTTGGGGAAGAACTATAACATTAAGTTAAAAAGAACATATATGATCAGAATTCAAAACTTATAATCATCAGATTGTTGTGATGTAATAAAAAAAAAAAATATGACACGTGTACAAAACACCATATTAAAACCATATCATAATACTACTAAGTCACATTATACATGTGAACGTTGTAATAATTAAATAAAAAGCCCAAAAGAATTTAAAAAATCCAGAAAATAATAATAATAATAAACAAAGAGGAGGTTGTGATTATTTGTTTTTATATGTAAATGTCTTATCTGTCATATTTATTTTGTACCTGTTGTGTGAGTGGCCCTGCCATACCAGGACTACACTGCCAATTTTAGAATAAGGTAAAAATATCATTTAAGTCCCTATAATAAGTATCGGATTACATATTACACCTTTTATATTTAAAAAATGCAAATTAGTCCTTACGTTACAATTTCTCTGCTGTTAAGTAATGATTTGGCTTATCTGTCATATTTTATGTAACTGATGTGTGAGTGGCCCACATTGCCATACAAGGACTGCATTGCCAAATTAAGAATTTTTGTTATTATCTCAAAAATAAATAATAATAATTTTTTATTATAATATTATCTCATTTTTACCCCTAATATCATAAATGTTTACATAAAAACCATAATTTTCTGTTTTGATTCCACAAATTCTCTGACAAATTGTGTGAAAGCAAAGAAAAAGTGAAACGTTTACCCTCATCTCTTTTTAAAAAAGTTAATTTATTTTATTTTTTCCCTCTATATATACATACACATATACATATAATCTCTGTATCTCTTTGCAAAAACAAGAAAAAAAAAATGGCTGGGAGTACTACTGATCCTACCCAACAACTCAATGACTACATTAGGACTATGCATGATCAGGTTTTGTTTTTTGTTTTTTTCTTTTTTATGAAGTTATTTTCAATGTTTATATATAAAAATATGTGTATATACACATATATAGTGTGACTAATTTTAGTGTTTCATTGGGTTTTTTATTTGAATCTCAACGATTAACGGATTTGGGATTCGAAGCTTAACGATCCGACAAAAAAATGATTGATGTTTGTTTGATAAATGAAGTGTGTGTGATAAAAGAAACTAATTATTAACTTGAAATCTTTGTTGGACTGATTTTAATGTATTATTGATTTTTTTTATTCGAATGTTAACGGTTAACGGATTTAAGATTTCAAATCTTGTCAATGAATTAAAGTATATATATAAAAAATAACGGTTAACGGATTTAGGGTTATTGATTGATTGTGTATGTATTGAATTAATTTTATCGATTTCTTGATTAAAATCTTAACCGTTAACATATTTGAGATTCGAGTCTTTCTGATATGATAAAATGTTTGCAATAAAGTATATTTTTAATTATTTAATTGTGAATGTAGGGCATATTGGGCGATAATTTTGATCAGTTGCTAGCGATGCGACGTCAACAAAATCCTCAGTTTCTTAATGAAATGATCTCTATGTTCATCAACGACGCCCAAGCTTACTTCGTTGAAATCACTAATGCTCTGTATATTTTATTTTATTTTTCAAATTTATTTTTATATATAATATTTATTTACATTTTATTATTGGATTAATTAATATAAATACGTTTAATACATATATGAATAGGAGCTTAACTGAGGTGGAATTTTCAACCATCATAAGCAAAATCCATCAGCTCAAAGGCAGCACCTCTAGGTAATTATATTATATATTTTATGAGTTAAATTTTTTATTTATTTTTAATTTGATTTATCATAATTCTAATAATAATAATAATAAAACAGCATTGGCGGTCACCGGATGTATCAAGCTTGTTCCGAGTTAAGTGCCGCCGCCCACGACGGCGACAAAGCCAGGTCCGAATTTCTTATGTCAATTAAATATATTATTATTATCATTAGTTTTTCATTGTTAATTATAATTATAATATATATTTTTTCTCATTATTAATTAAATATTTGTTTATATGTTGTTAGGTGCGATGAATTATTTCTGCGATTGAAGGAGGAATTCAATACTTTGAAGCAATGCTTCGATTCCATATCCCAGGTAATCCACACTCACATTTATATATAGAGAGAGATAGAGGGAGAATTCCCTCAACGGGTCGATATTATTTTCTGTCTGAGTTCGGGTTTTATTTTTCTATAATGTTTTTAGAATTAGACTGATGGTTGAATCGGTTAGGCAATTAGTTTGACCGATTTGATTAAAAATCAATTTATATCAATTCTCGAATTAATCGATTTAAAGTTATTTTATAGATCAATACCCTGATTCGCTCTCAGTCTAATCGATCTGACCAATCGATTCAATTTAAACATTATAGTCTACTAACTTTTATGAGAGTTTGAACCAGGGTGAGATTTACAAAGACTGTATGTGGCATCTAAGAGTGATATACGTTTAGTAGGGTTTTAACCTTATGCTACTTATATGACACCTAAGAGTATATACAATTTTACAAATCCTCGATAGGGTGATAGATGGCTTACAATTTTTTTTATTTAATTATATTTAAATAAAATTATTAGTATTTATTTATAAAGGTTCTTACCATTGTCTTTGATTTATTTATTCTTAATTCATGATTTGATATTTGAAGTATACTCGTTGTTTTATTTTGGTATCTGAATTTTTTTTTACTCAAATTAATACTTAAATTATATGTGTTTCCCAATTAAGTACCAAAATAAAAAAACGAATATAATTCAAAAGTCAAATCGTGAATTTAATTTTTTATTTAACAACAAAGTATCATTGTTGCTATTCCCGCATGTCTCATGCAATTACTACGTACGTATAGAATATTATATTTAACCCTAAAAATGTTTTTTTTTTTTTTGTGTGTGTGTGTGTGTGCGCGTGTGTGATAGATGCGGAGAAACATCATCATCAGCAGCAGCAGCAGCAACAGCAATGTGACCAAACGCCGTCGTCGGCGACCTCTGTAAACTCCTTTTGTTTAGACATGGAAAATAAGTCTCGTCTGTTTTACTTTCGAGACTGCTTTGATGCTTTTGGTGTGTGGGACTTTGCTTTTCCATTTCTTGCTTTGTGTGTTGTTTGCCCCTTGAGCTTTCTCTTTAAACTGACAAGAGACCCCATCATAAGGATTTGTTGTTGCTTTGGTTATTTTGTGATTTTTTTTTCATCATTTTCATTTTTTATGTCGGTAAAAGTATTATAGAGGTCTTTATATTAAGAGTTGGATTACATTTTATCTCTTCTACTTAAAAAATGGATTAGTTTGTTCTTTAATCTAACGTGCAAGGACTAACTTCTAGTATAAGGACCTTCATTGTACTTTTACCTTTTTATTTTAAATTTAATTTTGATGTGTTGATGGGTGGGTCGGGGCAGGTGCAGGATACTAATACCATGCATAGTTGTCTAAGAGCTAGTTTACTATTGAGGTTGAAAAGTGTTTTTGAAAAGTGTTGTGAAAAAAAACTTTTAAAAAATGCTTTTGAAAAGTTTGATAGTGTTTATCATTGCTGTCAAAAAGTGCTTTTGAAAAGATAAAATGTCAATTTTAGACATGATGTTATAAAGTGAAAGATTTAATAAGGGATAAAAAAATAACTTCATTGAAAAACATTTTTCCAAAAACTGAAGGTTAAAATTGTTGGCTTGGTTTAGAATCGCAGTTTAAAATCATGGTTTGGTTTGAAGAGCTCTTTGTTTACCAAATTTTTTGTTTATTATTGAGGCAGGAAACCAGTAAACAAAAAAAATTTGGTAAGCAAGCAGCTTTTTAAACCGAACATGATTTTAAACTAGGATTTTAACCAAGCCAAAAAAATTGAAAAAGTATTTTTCAATGAAATTACTTTTTTATATCCCCATTAAATCTTTCACTTTATAAAATCATGTCTAAAATTTACATTTTATCTTCTCAAAAACAGTTTTTGACAACAATGGTAAACACTATCAAACTTTTCAAAAGCATTTTTTTTAACAGCATTTTTCAAAACACTTTTCAACCTCAATGGTAAACTAGCCATTAGGTAATTGTTTATGGCTCTAAATGGCAAACTAGTCTTAAGTAGAGTTGTCCATGGATCGTGTCGGGTCCAGCCCAAAAAATGAGTCTAAATTTTTACCCAAACTCGACCCGAATAAAAATGCTAAAACTTTGTCCCGGCCTAGCCTAGCCTGTATTAAATTTATTTTTTATATATATTTTTAAAAAATATAATACACACCAAATATATAGTTAGGGCTTAGTCCAAGCCTAAAATTTTGTTAGGGTCCGACACGACACATGGACAACTCTACTTAAGACTAGTTTACCATTTAGAACCATACATATTTATCTAAGGGTAAGTTTACTATTGAGATTGAAAAATGTTTTTGAAAACTGCTTCGGAAAAGAGCTTTTGAAAAGTTTGATAGTGTTTATCATTACTGTTAAAAAGTGCTTTTGAGAAGATAAAATGTTAATTTTAGACATGTTATTAGGTGAAAGATTTAATGAGGGATAAAAAAGTAAATATATTGAAAAGCATTTTTCCAAAAGTTGAAGGTTAAAAATTTTGGCTTTTTTGGCTTGGGTTAGAATTGTAGATCATGCTTTGGATTTAAGAACTATTTGTTTATCAAATTTTTTGTTTACTATTGAGGCTGGAAAGCAGTAAACAAAAAAAAGTGGTAAGCAAGCAACTTTTTAAATTGAACATGATTTTAAATTAAGATTTTAATCAAGTCAAAAATTTTGAAAAAGTATTTTTTAATGAAGCTACCTTTTTATAACCTCGTTAAATCTTTCACTTTATAAAACTGTGTCAAACATTAACATTTTATCTTCTCAAAAACGCTTTTTGACAACAATAGTAAATACTATCAAACTTTTCAAAAGCTATTTTTCACATCATTTTTCAAAAACACCTTTCAACCTCAATGGTAAATTAGCCCTTAGGCAACTGTGTATGGTTCTAAATGGTAAATTAATCCTAAGTAGAGTTGTCCATGGATCGTATCGAATCCAGCTTAAAAAATGAGCCTAAATTTTTATCCAAACTCGACCCGAATAAAAATACTAAAACACTGTCCTGGCCCAGCCTAGCCCGTATTAATTTTATTTTTTATATATATTTTTTAAAAATATAATACGCACCAAATACATAGTTAGGGTTGGGTCTAGGCCTAAAATTTTGTTAGGGTCCGGTACGACCCATGGACAACTCTACTTAGGACTACGTTTACCATTTAGAACCATATATAGTTGTCTAACGGCTAGTTTACTATTGAGATTGAAAAGTGTTGTGAAAAAAACTTTTAAAAAATGCTTTTAAAAAGTTTGATAGTGTTTACTATTATTATTAAAAAGTGCTTTTAAGAAGATAAAATGTCAATTTTAAACATATTATAAAGTGAAAGATTTAATGGGGGATAAAAAAGTAAATTCATTGAAAAATATTTTTTCAAAAGCCGAAGGTTAAAAATTTTGGATTGGGTTAGAATTGCAGTTTGAAATCATGGTTTGATTTGAAAAGATCTTTGTTTACAATTTTTTTTGTTTACTATTAAGGTTGGAAAGCAGCAAACAAATTTTTTTTTGTAAAAAAGCAGCATTTTAAACTGAACATGATTTTAAACTAAGATTTTAACCAAGTCAAAAATTTTGGAAAAGTATTTTTCAATTAAGCTACCTTTTTTTATATCCCATTAAATCTTTCACTTTATAACATCGTGTCTAAAATTAATATTTTATCTTCTCAAAAGCATTTTTTGACAGTTAAACATTATCAAACTTTTCAAAAGTTCTTTTTCACGACACTTTTCAAAAATATTTTTCAACCTCAATAACAAATTAACTCTTAGGCAACTATGTATGGTTCTAAATGGTAAACTAGTCCTAATGGCACAAAATACAAATTTCAAATTTTACTCAAATTCACTCCTATTTGTAAATGACTATGCCGTTTTCATTTAAGAGCAGGTCGAGTTGGGCTCTGGCTTTGAATATTGGAGCTCGAGTCCCATTCATATTTTAAAAGGACATACTTTTTTTACCAAATTTTTTTTTTGAGTCTAATATCTTTATCCAAATCCTCTCAAATTTTGAACAAAAGTTTAAACTTGGGTGAATGCTCGACCCTTGAACATGTTTACTTTTAATATTTACACATAAGATCATTTAATACATTCACAATCACAGTATTATAATATGATCATAAATGCATCCATAGCCATAATTTCAATTTAATAGAATTTAATAGTTAAAGTTATTCATGGATCGATTCATATATGATTATAATATCATAAATAGTTACCTCATCCTAATTTTAATGAATATATGGACATAAAATTTTACTTAAATCTGTTCTAATTATAAATACTTAATATAACTGAATTTCAAAGGCGGATCATCATTAGGGCCTATAGGCCAATGGTACAATTTAAAATTACATTAACAGTCAAGATTATAGTTTATCTATAAGATGAGAGTCTTAACAACAATAACTTTAGTTTTACTCGAGTGTTTCTCTAGGCCATCAAGACTTCAAATAGATAGGTTTCTTCGTATCTTCTACGAATCGAGCCAGTTCAAGTGGGTCCAATGAATCATATTTAATCAGTTAATCTCCATAGGTCGTTCATATGTATTCGTCATGGGTTTTGATCTACAACCCGTAACACATACTCATTCTTTTAACCTTTTAACTTGTTTTTAAATATTTACTTCATAATATATTTAATTTTAAGATGATAAAAAAAAGGTTGTATAATGTAAAAATAAGAGAAAATTACATATAGTGTAAACTTAAAATATAGGATAAGATATTGGAGTTGAAGTCTAGCTTTTATTTTTAATACTTTTTTTTACTTAAATTCATTTCTCAATTTTAATATTTTCGTATAAACTTTTCAAACATTAAAAGAATTTTTTAATTTAAATAAATAATTTTATCATAATTATTAATTTTGTTAAGTTAAATTCTATTATTTTTGAAAATTTTTAAGTGAAAACTTATCATCACGTGTGTACACTATCGTACCAACTTATCTTCCGCATAATGCTCACAAAATGTCACATTACTTTAACTAATGGATTTAATACATATTGATTGAGTTAGTATTAATTTCAAAATAAAAAAATTATAAGTATTGGAAACGATCAAAATATAAAATATTGGTTAAACCTACAACTTATCCATAGTACGAGACTAATAGTAAAATTTGACTTAACAACTTAACTACAATCGTTTTGATTCAGTATTGAATTTTCAAAATTCAAAAGCACAATGACTAAAATTGATGAAATGGCAAAGACATCTCAAAATTATTGCAATTGAATATAGGTCAAATATTGCTATTCATAATGTATTATGTGTAAGTTGCGGATTTAGTGAAGGTATTCTAATTTGGTCACTTTTAATCTTGTACTTTTCAAAATTTGAAATTTACCCAAATAATAGCTATTAAATTCTAAAATTTCAAAAAAAAAATAACCTTACGTAACAAACAACATTATCACATGCGTAATAACATATCAATTTATCTTTTTCATATAATACTCACAAAAGATCACGTTACTTTAGCTAATGGATTTAACAAATACGGACTCAATCAAGATTAAGATTTCAAAATTAGGAAAAAAAATACAAGAACTATAACTATCAAATTAAAATACAAGGTTGTTTGAATCGGATTAAACTGAGAATTGGCTGGGCTACCAGTCCATAGAAGGACATTGAACCAGTTAATCTAGAAACTAGTCCGAATCGGGCAAAAACTCGATTCAATTGAGTTTTATTTTTTTATTGATTTATTTAATCAAATCTAATGGACCGATTAAACTAGTAAGACCAATTGAACCGACGAATCAATGGTCAAATCAGTTCGATTAGTGGTTCGATTTGAAAACCTTGTTAGAAAACGTGAACTAAACTTGCAACTTATGTAGAATATGGGACTAATAGCAGAATTTGACCTAATGAATTAATTGCTATCATTCGATTCAAAACTAAAATTTCAAAAATTAAAAATACAAAGACTAAAATTGTAACTTATGCATAATACGAGGACTAATATCAAAATTTAGCCTTTAATTTATATATATTAGTAAAATTCAATTCAAACCGCTTTTAAAGATGAAAGTGAATGGAAATTTCAATCATGACCACGAATCCCCCCAACCTCTTATATTTTTAGGAAGAAACCGAATTTTAATTTCTGATTTTAAAAAGGGAATTAGATTTGGGGTTTCATTTCTGATTTCTCATTTCGATTCCCATTTCCCACCTCTTTGAAACTCTCGGCTCTGGTAAATTTTCTCCTATTTTTTTGAATTTTTTTCATGCAAATTATCATTTTAATTTGTTTTCTTCAATGATTTTTTTTTTCAGGTTTGAAAGAAAAAATTGAAAAAAAATGGCGGAAGAACAAAGATGTCAAGCACCGAAGCTGTGTGCGAACAATTGTGGATTAATCGGCAGTCCCGCGACGCAAAATCTTTGTTCAAAATGTCACCGTGATCTTCAGCTTAAGCAACATCGATCTTCCTCCGCCAAACACGCCGTTAATCAAACATCGATCCCTTCGCCGTCTTCTTTTCCGTCGGTTTCGTCGTCCTCGTCTGCGGAGAAGGATGATGGATCGGTGGCGGAGACGAAGGCGGCGGAGGTGGTGGAGGTTGAGGTTAGACCTAAACGATGCTTGAGTTGTAACAAGCGCGTGGCGCTCACGGGGTTCAAGTGCAGGTGTGGGATGGTGTTTTGTGGGATCCATAGGTACCCTGAAGAACATGGTTGTAAATTTGATTTCAAAGCAATGGGGAAACAACAGATTGCTCAAGCTAATCCCGTTGTTAAGGCTATCAAGCTTCATAAAATCTGAAATTTGAAGTGAAATGATCAGAAAAAAAACAAGAAAAAAAAAGGATTTGTTTTGTTTTGTGATTGTGTCATTGATTTGATAATTTGGGTCATTTGA
Organism: Gossypioides kirkii; assembly: GCA_005610355.1. Lineage (NCBI taxonomy): Eukaryota > Viridiplantae > Streptophyta > Magnoliopsida > Malvales > Malvaceae > Gossypioides > Gossypioides kirkii. The sequence continues at coordinate 42,137,999 of CP032255.1, read as the reverse complement.
AAAAAAAAAAGTGAAGAAATTATATTGACCGTCGTGTCTCGCCGGTCGGTTGGCCGGCCGGCCGCCCGGCCGTTCAAATTGTAGGGTGTGTGACTTTAGACGGTGGTTTTATGGTCGGCTGTTGATGTTTGTTTAATGGGTCTATTAAAGGTAAAAACAAAAGAGAACAATAATGTGATTTTTTTTTTGAAATATATTATTATATGAATATAGATGATTTAAATTGAAATATTTTTATACCATTGTTTATTTGAACAATTATGCAAATTTGTATATAAAAAAATAATTAAAAATTTAAATGTTGGAACATACATATACATAATGTATTACCTTTGATTGAAGTGAAGTAGAAATTATTATAGTTTTGGTTAAATTTTTATTTTTTTTATATTTTATATAAAAATATAAAATTTTCCTCCTAAACATTGATTATTAAGAAAAAGTTTTATTTAAAATTTAAACTCAAAATTTAATAAAAGATTTGACTTTAATTTGATTCGATTTGATTTAACCGAATTTAATTTAATTATTTTTAAATCATAATTAAAACTTGATATATATATATTAAAAGTATTTTTGTAAATATTTCGAGACTTTCGGTCCTTCTTAAAATGAAAAATTTTTCATTTAAATTCATTTATAATTTATAAATTTTTTAAATTAGTAATGATAAAATTACATATTGACCTTCAAAAAATGTTCGGGAATTGATTTAATTTTTTAAAAATTATAAAAATATGAACAATTAAAATAATAAAATTATATTTTTATTATCTTAAAAATATACAATTTAATTCTAATCTCTTAAAAAATTTGGTTTCGCCCTTAACAGTAAGGAACAAGTGAATATTTTTACTTTTAATTTTTTTATAATTTAAATTAATATATGATGAAATTATATTTTTAACTCTGAAAAGAATTAATTTAATATTTTTAAAATTATAAAAATATAATTATTATAATGGTGAAAAATTATTTTTACTATAGTTAAAATATGCCACCTAATTCCTAACCCTCTTAAAAAGGTGAGCGAATAACAAGCATATTCCAATACAGAGAAAAACTGCGGCTCGAAAGCTGTTGGCGACTCCAAAACCCGAGCCCTCATAATTCATAAAAAACCTATACAAACAACGAGCGTAGAGCAGAACCAAAGTCGACTTAACCCAATCCCTACACACGCAAAAGTGGTGGCGCGTGTCATCCAGAGCGTCAAGAATTTTGGCAATATGTTGACATCGAAGTCAAAGGGTGACGATGGGGTATCTGAAAAAACTCGACTTCCATTTGCCACAAAAAAACTATTTCTTTTTTCAGAAAACCAATAGACACGTGGCAGAAACGTGTCAAAAGCTATTCCACAGAGTGGGGACCACACCCCCACCCCTATTTGCATTGTTTTTTAAGCTTCGCCATGGCAGTTACACTTCACTGCTTCATCTTCATCTTCTCGAGATTACTCATCAAAGCGAACAAAATGAAGTGAAATTCACTTCTTCTCGCCTCTCATTGCATTTGTTCAAGGTAATTTTCTTTTCTCGCAGATCTCATTTGCTTTGCTTATTATTTCGTTTTTTTGGTTTTTTTTTGGTTAATTTCTTCTTCTTCTTCATCTTCTTTGTTCGGGTTTTTAATCTACAGAGTTGCATGTTGATGTTTTGGTTTTTCTTTCCATTGTTACGAAGCTTAAACTGTGATTTGCTAGCTGCTCCTATTTTTCTTCTTTTGCTTTCACCATAAATCCTACTGAATTGAATTAATTCAATCTCTTTCCTTTTATATGTATACATAAATCGAAATGCATGCTTAAAAAATTTGTCATTCTTCACTTTGTTTTTAATTACAAGATTAAAATGTCATATTTTGAAAAAAAAATTCAAGAACAAATTGTTTAATTTCTTGTTATTTAATCACAAGAAATAGGACTACGAATAAAAGTAATTTTTCAATGAACACTGAGAGTGAGAATTTTATTTAGTCTGCAAGAGAATTTAAAAACTGAATATTACAGGGAGTGTAATAATCTTGTCTCCGGGCATATAATGGCGCTTTCCGAATCGGAAAGTGTTGCCTATGGGGGCATCAAGAAAACAGGATCACCGACGCAAGCACCGGAATTGCCACATGAGGAATCAACGCCGGATCGGTCGAATTCTTCCCCGAACAAACAGAATTCCATCTTCTCGCTCACCCTCGACGAAATTCAACTCAAGAGTGGGAAGGCTTTTGGGTCCATGAACATGGATGAATTCCTTGCGAATTTGTGGAACGTCGAGGAAAACCAGCAAGTTCTGTCGCAACCCGAACCTACTGATGGTGACAAAGGGATAGGATGCCAACCGAGTTTAGCACGACAAGGCTCGTTCTCCGTTCCTACCCCACTTTGCAAGAAAACGGTTGATCAGGTGTGGTTCGAGATACAAAAAGAGTTACCGCAACCACAAGAAGCTAACGATGTGGCCGATCATGAACCTCCTCAACGTCAACAAACACTCGGCGAGATTACTTTGGAGGATTTTCTCATCAAAGCGGGAGTCGTTCAAGAACCATCGGGATCTTCGCAACAAAACAAGGCATCCCCTATTCGGATCAACGGCGCGAGCTTGGATGCACCTATTCGAAATAACAATGCAAGCATGGATGCAAACTTCGGAATGGGACATGTGATAGGTTTCGGATTCTCCGGACATCAAATTGTTAGCAACGGCTATGCCGCAGGGTACTCGATTTTTGCACAAAGTCAAACTGCTATGGGGGAGTCTTCTAATGGTACCGAAAATGGAAACCGGACTAACAGTTTGTTACAGCCTGCTGTGGCTCCTCAGAACAAGAAGAGGATCGTAGATGGTCCACCGGAGGTGGTGGTGGAAAGGAGGCAGCGCCGCATGATTAAGAACCGAGAGTCTGCCGCAAGATCTCGAGCAAGGAGACAGGCATACACAGTGGAGCTCGAATTAGAGTTGAATCAACTCAAAACGGAGAATGAAAAGCTGAAGCAACTTGTGGTAAACAAATATTTTCCCTTTAAAATTGAAAATTGAATTTTTACATAAAAGTAACTATGGTCAATAATAACAACATTTCTGTCGAATTTAATTTTGAGCAGGAGGAAAACGAGAAAAGGCGAAAGGAAGAGGTAATTATATATATATATATATATATGCTCCATTTGTTTTAAAATTTTTGGATTATTTTGATTTGGGTTTATTAAAAGTCATAATTTTCAAATGGAACTGTCTAAATAAATGTCTATTATTTACTTTCTTGGACGCTCGAGCTTGAGTGGTTTTATGGATGAACAATCCTTGATCATTGAGCTGAACATAATCCTTAATGTTCAAGGGTAATTATTTAATACACGGCTTATGATGTATTTTTAGATTTCCAAATGGGTTGAGTTAGTGGCGGAGTTTGAAAATTTTTTGAAGAGTCGGAATTAATTTGTATATATTTATGATAGTAAAAATACAATTTTATCATTTTAATAGATTATATCTTTATAAATTTTAATGGGTTAAATTATTTTTTTATCATTTGGGTAAAATGTAATTTTATTATTATTAATTTAAAAATTTATAAATTATAAAAGATCGAAATTAAAATTTTATCATTTTATGAGAGTCATAGCTTCCTTAGTTTTTATTACGTTCCGTCACTGGGTTGAGGGTTAATATATATATTTTGGTGTTCTAGTTTGGTCTCATTATTTAATTTGGTTTTTGAGGTTTTTTTCAATTTAGTTATTGAGTTTTTTCTTCAATTAAATATTTATATTTTTTAATTAGAGTATACGTGTAAAGTATTTGTTTAGTAATATGATGTCATTTGATTTGACTATTTAAAGCTCAAAACATATGAAAATCAACATTGAAAACTAAAATGATGTGTTAGATATGGTAGATCATCATGGCATTAATTTTGTTCTGATGATGAGCCCTTTAAACAGGTTCTGAAGAGGAAGAAGCAATTGACATGTGCAAAAAAGAAGGTTGACAAGATGATGACATTAAGGAGGACAGTGAGCTTGGGATGGTGAACTGAGAATATTAATAGAAAATCATAAATTAATGTACATCTAAATAATAATATGTCCAAATCAATTATAATTTTAGTATGGTGAAGGGTGTATGTGAGCAAGTTTTAGAGTGTGTAACAATCACTTATAATCATGTTAAACTTCTCCAATAATAAAAAGCAATTTTAATCCTTGTATTTTACCAAATCACATGGATGCCAATTTTTTAACCGGTATGAGAGGTTTGGGTGTGGTCAAATCAACTAGATCATTGATTTTTAGTAGTTTGATCTATTCGATCATCGATTTATCAATAATTAAATAAATCGATTTAATTAGTTAAATCTATGATTTTTTTATCCTAATTTTTAGTTTATTATCGATTCTGAGTGGTTTGTTCTGAGATTGGTTTAATCCCTTTGTCCAAATTGTTATATCAATCGATTTCAAGAGAACAACAACTAAAAACGACTGCTAATACCTCGTATGTTGAGGAGCAAAAAGAGGAATCCGTTCGAGAAGGGGCTCACATCTGATTAGCTAGTTGGTGAGGCAATAGCTTATCAAGGCAATAATTAGTAGCTAGTTTGAGAGGATGATCAGTCACATTGGGATTGAGACACGATCCAAACTCCTACGAGAGGTAGCAATGGGGAATTTTCCACAATGGGCGAAAGTCCGACAGAACAATACCGCGTGGAAGTAGAAGGCCCACAGGTCATGAACTTCTTCCCCGGGAAAAAAGCAATGACAATATATGGGAAATAAGTATCGGTTAATTCTGTGCCAGCGGCCGCAGTAATACGGCCGGTCCAGTTCCCATAACACTGATCTCTGTATGAAAGAAGTATTGGGCTGATAAGGGTTTAACCAGTTTAGTAATAATATGGGCTAGGTTAGCCTAAACCATAAATCAATTTTGGGCTAGACCTATTCTTGGCCCAATGAAAAGCTGGCTAGGGTCTTTTATGAGTTCCATACCATTTGGTTTCAAAATTTTCCTCCTCGGCTGCATTAGGGTTTCTCTCTTCAGGTTTCTCCTTTGCCGCTAAACTCTCCCTTACTTGAACTCTCGTTTTCTTCTGAGATCTAACATTCAATCATTGACTTGAAAATTTTGTTTTACAGGTAAAATCTTGGTAGTTTCGTTCGTTTTAAGAACAGAGATTCGAAGATGAGGTGATTTTAATCCTTTGTTGTTTTTTTAATGCGAGTATCCAGCTTAATATATTGGGTTCTATTTATTTATGAGGGTTTTAATGTTATTGATTTGCTTCACTTGAGCTAAAAGAGATTGGTTCCTTTGGGTCATTAGTTGTTTTTGTAGGGGAGTCTGTTGGTTACTCTCACCTAGGGGACAAGCAATGATTAATTTTTTGGTTATATGTAATTAATTTTTTTTTAAACTTGGTTTTTTTTGGGTTCATTGATCGGTCTGGTTTGTGAAACTAGATTTCTTATATGTTTGTAAAATTTGAACTTAAAAGTATAAATCTTTAAGTTGTGAATTTGGATTTTCATTTGTGTCAGGGAATTGTTTGTTCTGTATCTGGGTTGATATGGTCTTGCCCCTTTGACTCACTGAGTCGAACTATGATTTGGCTTTTGGTGCTTGTGTTGTGATGATTTTGGATTGATACTTCATTATGGTAGTGTATGAATCATGTGATTGTTTCTTATCTACGCATTTATAGTATTCTTAAAGGATTTTGGTTTTTTATTTGCAGTAAGCTTCAGAGTGATGCCCTTAGAGAAGCTATTACAACCATTGTGGCTAATTCAAAAGAGAAAAATCGCAAGTTCACCGAGACCATTGAACTCCAGATTGGGCTGAAAAACTATGATCCCCAAAAAGACAAGCGTTTCAGTGGTTCCGTGAAGCTGCCACACATCCCTCGTCCCAAGATGAAGATTTGTATGCTTGGAGATGCTCAACATGTTGAAGAGGTAATTTTTGCAGCCTTCCTTAGGTGAAACTTGGTTGCTTGCTTTGCTTTGAAGAATACTTTGTTTCTTGGTTCATGTTAAAACAGACGTGGGTATGAGTGTTGGATACAGGTATATACCCGACAGAGTATGGTTAGATTTTTAAATTTTTTTAATGTATGTGAAGGATTTTTGGAGGTCATATCCCCCTATCCATGTGTCGATATGAGTGCCAGACATGGGTACTTGAAACAAAAATGAAGAATCCCAGTAACATAGGAAGAATGTTCTTGTAATGCTTGAGTGTTTTGTTGAATTGTTTTGATTTGTATTGCAGGCTGAGAAGATTGGTTTGGATTATATGGATGTTGAAGCATTGAAGAAGCTAAACAAGAACAAGAAGTTGGTCAAGAAGCTTGCTAAGAAATATCATGCATTTTTGGCCTCTGAATCTGTCATCAAGCAGATCCCCCGTCTCTTGGGTCCTGGTCTCAACAAAGCAGGCAAGTTTTATATATGAGTATCAGTATTGCATCAATTTTCAACAGTTTTATGTTGCACATTATTAGGCATTTGCAAGGGTACTACTTATATATAGACCTGTCAGTTGGGATGGTTTTAGGTCGGGTCAATATGGTTCTTGTCAAACCGTGTTTTAAAATTTGAGTCAGTTCAGTTTAGTTCAGTTTTGGATTTGAGCCATTGTGTGTTAAATCTTTTTGAATTCGGGTTTGAGGCTCGATTTTTTTAGGTCAAGTTTTGGTCATTTTCAGAACTGAGTCATTTCGAGTTACTTGTTTGTGTCATTGTAGGTTCTGGTTCTTTTGTGTCAAGTTATTTTGGTTTGTGTCACTTTGTGTTTGGGATCGATGAGTTTCGGTTAACTTTTCATGGTCAAACTGGATTGAGTTTGCTTTGGGTTTATGAGGTTGGGTTTTTAAGTTCAGTTCATAATAGACTGGTCTACGTTTATGCATTTTGCAATTGTCAGTTGTGATTTTAGACTACGCGGCTAATTTTTTTGCACGAACGCAGGGAAATTCCCAACCCTTGTTACTCACCAGGAATCTTTGGAGTCCAAAGTGAATGAGACCAAGGCAATGGTGAAGTTCCAATTGAAGAAAGTTCTTTGCATGGGAGTTGCCGTTGGGAATGTAGCAATGGAGGAGAAGCAGATCTTCCAAAACGTGCAAATGAGCGTCAATTTCCTCGTTTCATTGTTGAAGAAAAACTGGCAAAATGTGAGTTACCTCTACTTTTGTCGATTTCATTGATGGTATGTTATATGTGGGACTTATGGGATCATTTTCACTGGGATTGAATGTGTTGATTTGCAGGTGAGGTGCCTTTACTTGAAGAGTACCATGGGACCTTCAAACAGGATCTTTTGAGTTATGCATGGAGTGAAATCATTTTTTTTTAAATTGGGAATGTTTCAAAAATTATGTTATTTGATGTTGGAAATCATGAATTTTTGAGACGTTGAAAAGTTTTTGTTTTGCATTTCAACTGCACTTTCCATGAATGTCAAATTTCCATTTTTTTCCTTTTAAATAATGACCTCAACTAGAATGATGAAAAGAAATTCCCCTTGACAAAATGGTTAAAATCATTACTCAAGTCTTCATGAATAATCCCGAGTACTTCATTAATATTATGTTAAGTTATAGCTGTATAATTTTGGT